>JAEAOA010000873.1:127500-152500 GCA_016746295.1 Potamilus streckersoni
TTTCAGTGATATAATACTTATCGCTACTGTTAACAACCACAGCTGGAGTTCCGAAACCAGGAAGGAAAAGGAATCATACTGGATACGCCGCCTTAGAACATTGAAACCAAGCGGTCTAAACCAAGAAGACTAGAAAATGAAAACTATGCACTAGTAGAATTTAACATTTTCTAAATCTTCTTATTATCCTTCAATTTTTACTATAAGAATAACCGGTATAGAATCAAATATCCGGGATATAATCTGCGTTACATATGTACAAAAGGTAAAAATAGATGTCGCTTTGGCTTGTAGACTTTTAGGGAATTATACAACGTTTTCAGTTTCCGCAACTAGTCTATACAATCTGGTTGTATTTATAGTTTTAGCACATGTGAAGACAGCCATGTAGAGGTTTACAAACACAACGTTTTTGTGCTTATCTGTTTGTCGTATATATGTTTTGTATTTGCCTTTGAAAAAGACTCATTAAGAGTCGAAAGCGCTTAGGCTAGTTAGTTACTAGTTTCGTACTGTTCGTCGTCAGTTTATTGCATCTATTTTAATTAATCCCTGACACACGTGATCCCTTGGTAGATCCAGTACGCTTGAAAGGGTTGTTATTCGCCATATGATTTGTATTCTATATATATATATATATATATATATATATATATATATATATATATATATATATATATATATATATATATATATATATATATATATATATTGTGCTGTCCTTACATATACACATATATAGCAAACACACAATATAGCAATACACACATAACACTCACAGGATGTAGGAGACCCCTGACAAGGGTCACTGGAAACAAAAAAAGGAATGAACCTTTCTGATCTGTTGATTGAATCGGAGAAGGGAGGTCACCTTTTAGATAACACTAGGGAGAAAAAAAAATACCCCACTTAAAATCTGGGTTTTCAAAATTCTTTAATAAATAAAACATTTGCAACACATCAGAGGGGGACACATGAATACATAAATATCTTTTTCCGCCCCCCCCCCCAAGAGATACCGTCGTATAGTTAACCTTTGCACCTTGTAACTTATGCGTGAATGGCTGGTGATTTCCAGCTTTCGGTTGATATTTTTGTCTCTTTTGTGATTCTGTTATATAACAAAAGATATACACACTGCAGTAAGGATCCACAGGCCAAGACTGCAGCTTCTGCATATACGGAATTTTTGGATATATTTTTTTCGTTAATAAATTACGCATGATAAAAAGGGGATAAATTATAACAATGCAAGGCTAGTTTCTTTCATTTTATTTTCAAAAGTAGTGTATGTTTATTAAATTTTTGGTACCGTGTTGGAAGGTGGGGAAGGGTGCGACAAAAATTCAACACAAGTGTATTCCCTTTCTTATTTGTATGGAATAATGGAACAAATATGATTGACGATATTGACCAATAATGACAAGCTTTCAATTTATGCGCGCACACAAAACAACCTGAAAAATAAAATCAAACAACACAATTAACAGACAAGAGCTTCATATTACAGAAACTAAACAATGACAAAATAATCAGAACTACTCTCTCTCTCTCTCTCTCTCTCTCTCTCTCTCTCTCTCTCTCTCTCTCTCTCTCTCTCTCTCTCTCGTGTTTAATCAAGTGTGTATTATATGCAGAAGTGTTACAACCTGAAGCCTAAAATTAAATAAATTTGTTGTAATATTTCATGTACACTCCACATAGAAAAAAGTAATATTCTGTAGAATATTATCTGTGATGTATTATTTTTTTTTTTGAATCAATATTGATAATATAACCGGAAGACTTAAGTTGATAATGTGGTGCAGATTCATAAATTTTTAGCATTAAATAATGTATATAAATAGATTAATTACAACGATCAAAATCTCTCAGTCTGTTTTCTCTCATATATATGTACATTATGAAGTGTGATTATTTGCTTTGAAAGAATATCAAAAGTCTGTTTTAAATTTTTGTTTTTACCCCAAAAATAATCTATCCGTAAAGCCTATCTGCTTGTTGTTTGAAGAAATTTGAACTTATTCAAGCTATTGTGAAGTTTGGTAGATGTATTTCAAGTTGGACTGAAATGTCTTGGTCCGAATTGTCTTTGGCCCAAATTGGCTGTAATCCGGAGTAAATGATACAACTTTCCCATCCCTCACCCTATTTGATCCCACAGCTTGAGTCCGCTTTTTTCTGGTAAACAAGGTCTTTCAGAAAAAGAAAGAACACGTTTTCCCATCATCACTCTTTTGGTTACATCCATATGCAACACAGTGCACCACATTTGCTTTACAAATGCACGATCGTAAGATATATTACATAGACAATTACGCGTGGAAATTAAACTTTTCAATGGATAGTTTGAATAGAAGGGATAAAATAGAATGTACGTCATATCCGTTTCTAGCACGCAGAAACTACCTATTGTTTACGGAGATTGCCGAATAATTTTTTTTTCATTTAAAAAAGCGGATGTTTATGTCAAATTAATCATTTTTATGGTGTGCATACATAACAAATGCGTTTTCTTTAAGACTATAACAACATCACACGTTTGTTCAATATACATGGCCAGTGATCTTTAATAAACAATCCCATCTACGAGGTTACAACTATAAAACCAATGACTTAAGATATAAAATCTATCTACTTGTTGTTTGAAGAAATTTGAACTTGTTCAAGCTATTGTGAAGTTTGGTAGATGTATTTCAAGTTGGACTGAAATGTCTTGGGCCGAATTGTCTTTGAGAGATTTTGATGACAAGGGTCAAATTGATGACTTTTTATATCTACTGAGAACTCTGACAGTAAAAATAAGGAAGTCAAACCGTTTCCTTTTTGATGATGTTTTGTAGTCTAAAAAATCCGCCGCCATAACTTTATTAGTATTCATTAGTGCGAATACAGGTTTGGTGGTGCAGAATTATTGGACTAAGTATCTTGTTTCCCATTAGATTTTGGTAGTTTGCCACCCATGACCTCTCTCTCTCTCTCTCTCTCTCTCTCTCTCTCTCTCTCTCTCTCTCTCTCTCTCTCTCTCTCTCTCTCTCTCTCTCTCTCTCTCTCTCTCTCTCTCTCTCATTTCTTAAACCAATTTTACATCATTTGGAATATTTTCGACCTATCACTGTAATACCATCACCGGTGACTGTATGGATAATCTTATCCATTTTCAGGGATCACGGCAGCCATGCAAATAGTAATAATGTAAAAGCTGCAACATGGCACCCAATTATAGTAGATTGTAGTAAATTGTGACAGAATGTGACAAATGGTATAAAGGTATGATACCCCAGAGGGGTACAGCTGAATGCGTGTGGATTGTATTCAGAAATGAACATGAAAACTAACTGTGATTCGTGCATCCTCTAAGAGTCATAGTTTCTCTCAAATTTTTTATAAAAGCGGAATCTCTCGGCCACATATGAGATTATTTTAATTCAAATCCTGATTATATTTTATTATTTTATTTTACTTTGTAAAAATGTCATCAAGGCACAAAAATTTTTGGATATCTCTTACTCCTATTTAGTGCCAGAAGAGTTATCTCTCTTAAATGCAATGCAGTACCTATGTTCTATCTATGTCAAAATGACCATTTAACATTGTTCTTTATGGAAGTGTGTGACATACTCAAGTAGGGTATAAGAAGTATTTATTTTACCTAACGTTAGCCTTGCGGCCTAAGGGGGGGGGCTACTGTATTTTCGAGGTTCGACACAAACTTTATGTGGCCTACATGACAAGAAATATTTTTAAATGTTCATCTTTAGTATAGGTGAAAAGGATGTAAAATTAAAGAAAACAAATTCATGGCATACAATCTAATCTGAATATTGACATTATAAAGAACAATCAATGACTCTATCACTCTATCATATGATATTTAAAAAATAAAATGATCAGTTTTATTTCACGAGAACTCTGTGCCAGTTCCTTCTCTTACATTCTCTCTGATTTCATTTTAAAACTACGTTATCAACTAGACAATATTGCTCAAAATTGGGCAGAATTATAAAAAATATGAAAAATGTTTGACCTCCAAAATTTAATGTTTTAGCACAGACAATTTACACCATAAAAAGGTATATCTGCTGTATTAAGTGAACACCTGTACAGTACAAAAAGATAATGTGGAATTTGTCAAGAATTTAGTCTAGTTATGGAAGCATTCAATGTACGTTATTTTCTGTTTGTTTATTATTTTTTGTCATTAATTTTAAAGATATGGCTATTTGCCAAAACTATCTTACAATAATTAAATTCTAAAGTGGCAATTGTTGTTTACTAAATTGAGATTTCAGATCAGCACATATGTACAAAAACAGTGTAATGATTATGCACTATTAATTTTAGAGTAACATACAATTTCGGCTTGTGTATAACTCGCCATTATTGTATTTTATGCAAAAATTATGGAGAGGAGGCGCTTATAAAAGGATAGAAAAAGGCTTATAGAAATACCCGAAACAATGAAAAGGTAATTTAAATTAAATCTGAATGTTTGTAAAACATTTATATGCTACCATATGTAAGAAATATGTCAATTTCAGCTTGAAACAACTATGATTTATCAAGATTTTGCAATAAGTTACTGAAGACCAATTGTAAAATGGTGGATGGTGCATGTGTTTAAATGCATGCTGTGAATTTATTTGAAAAGCTATTCTAAAAAATTGTGATAGCAACATATAATTTCAACAAATGTATGACTGAAGAATATAATTCATACAAACCTATGGTGGGGAGATTTAATAAAAAGGCACAGAAAGGCTTCAGAAGTACCTGGAACACAGGAAAAGTTTTTTTTTATTGCTATACTTGAGTATTCATCCAACCATATCATGACCGTGAGGTCCAGACTTTGCAAAAAGCGACCAACACCTATATTAAAAATTGTACATGTATATGTTTAATTGCTTCCTGTCAATTTATCTAAAAATATATAACGAAATTGATTTCATGTTTTAATTAAACACACTTGAATTATGCAGAAAACATTCAATTTTTATTTATTCGAAAAGTCTGTGGGAAAAAGAAAATTTGTCCCCTAATGCTAATTTAGTTACACCAAACGATGTACCTAAATTGTGTAATGCATTTAATAAAAATGAATGAAACCACATTTATATGATCTGATTCATTGGTATAAATATCCGCTTTATCATAAAAATTATTTTTGTTTGTTTTTTTCTGTAAACTATATTTATACCGTATTGTTTGCCATTGTTAAAAAAAATACGTTCACACGTGACGGAAGAGTTAATATTCTTGCTTGCAGTGATGACCTATTAAAACATGTAATTCGAGGCTTTTCCGCAAATATTCTCATACAATATAGCATTTTGTTTTGTAAAATGATTTCCAAAGTATTTAAAAAGTAATCGTAGGTCAGCATATATGTTCGTTTATTTAGTTTTACTGCATTTTGAAGACTAATATTGTCGTTTATTTCTGCCGAATATGTTGTACAAAAGGTTCACTGTCATATATGCTAAATATAGACTTTTGACCTTTAAACCACGAATACATTCGGACGTAATAATGTCGGCTTTTTCGTTTGAAAGTAGAAAAAAAAACGTGTGGTAATGAGAACAAAGTTAGATTGTCAATTTGACAAGTACAGAAGAAGCAGGTACTCCGCTGCATTTAGGAGAGATAATTCTGCTCGAACCAGACATGGATAAGAGTTATCTAGTCACACCAGACACATTTTCATTTATGTGCACATTTAAAAAAAAAATCATAAAAAATACAAAAATATGATCTAGATATGATTTAATATCTCACATATTGCCATGAGGCTCAACTTTTTTTAAAAGTCTAACAGAAAGTACAATTATCACATAATGTACCAATCACAGCAAGTTTTGTTGTTTATTTCTGAATACACCATATGCTCCGCCAACATGGGGGTTGCAACTGGTATGTAATGACTCATTGACTATCTCTACTGAAAAGAGCACTGCATTATAACGAGGGTCATTACAAAAATACATCCCTGCACAATATATACAATATTTGTTTTGCACTCGAAGCGAATAATGACTTCGGCACCCACTCTTGAAAATAATTCACTACCTTCTAAAACTCACGCAAACCGTAAAGCCTAAATCACTGATCCTGACCACAAGATTTATTTAATGAAAGATATATTTTTACATTTATTATGCAAGAGATTATGCGTATATTTATTATACGCCTATCGATATTTTACTAAAGAAAGATCATGCTTTTACCGCAATTTTCTAGAAGTCGGTATAAACGATAAGCGGACTTATTTTCCAATGCATAGTTCCGGTATCGCTCGATATACTTTGCAAACTTACCACTACTATTTCTGATAATGGCGGGCGTTTGTCATTTCCTGTCCTAGCACACGACTATTCTCAACATATTCACAAAATAAGGCCAGGTCCTATAAAGCAACATCACTTCTCTGGTGTTGGGGAAGATATCCTAAAACACTGTACGATAGTATCCTTGCTCAAACTATATCTCACAGGCAGGAGCTTTCCAAAATCCCATTCTAATGAACTAGTCAGCTACAAGTAAGACCTAGTGAATCTCATTGCTATGCCAGTTGAGGTTCATTATCTCATCGCCTTCATCGTAGCCGGATTGGTCAGATTATAAAGGGACAAAAACGTACACGGACACTCTTTTACTTACTTCTGCCTTTCATATCATTACTCAACTGACAGTCATATAACTTCCGTCTTTACTTTATCTTTGACCTCAAACCACCCGTTGCTTATTATTCAAACGTGACTGCGTCAACATATTTATAGATAGATGGAAACTTGGTTACTGTTGCTCCACCTTAAAACGCTATTGTCAAAATGGCGGATACAGTACCATTAATTTTATCATATAGTTTCTACATCTGTTTCTCAGTAGTGAACTTTCTTCTGTGTCCTAATCATATTAAATCATATCTCATTTAAAGTAACTTCAAAGTTGAACTCTCTGTGAAGTTCTTGTCATAGGTACCCTTAAATGCATACCAAGAATGCATAAATCTATCTCTTGTATCACCACGAAATGCAAACAGGGGGAAAATGCTCTGAAAATAGACTGGGACTATATTCAATGGTACCAATCCAGAACTAATAATTGTGATTCCTGTAAGGCTAAACGATTTATGGACAATTTTATTCAAACTTTTATATCTGCATGCCGTACCTATTTCAACTTTATGCATGAAGCGTTTTTGAATTGCCTAGCAAACAAGCTATGTGAGAGCTGTCAGAAAGAGTGTTATGCTGGTTGGTGTTCCACAGAGTGCAAGTTTTTGCCCATGTGCTTTTGAGAAACCAAAACTAAATTTAAAATATCTTCCTTAATTAAAGGAATTTTTAAATGCATTAAAAAAACTTAATTGTAATACAAGATGAGGTCTGCCTGAAAATGTGTTTGAAATATAAAAACATTGATTAAATTAAATTTAATGGAAATTTAATTAAACATTTAAATTTAGAACACTAAATTTTAACAAAATCAAAATGTTCATACAGGTTTTAAAATTCAAACTGATAAAATTTAAAAAGCAAACTTGATTAATGAATGAACTGATAACATTTTCCCCAGGGTATTGAAGCAAGATTGCATGACAACTACAGACATGTAAGATATAAATTTAATGGATACTAATACATAACAATAGCTTTATGAAAAAATAATAGCAAGGTCCTGCTAAGCATTCTGATTAAATTAATAAATATAGCCAACTCTGAAAGAAAATAAAGTTTTTGTTTATTTGTTCTCTTTTAGTAAAATGTCTAGTTAAAGTTTGTGAGGATATTCTTTTTCTCATAAACCGCCAGCCAGGTGCAGCAGTTTTGATCTGATTATCGCTATCGGAATTCCTAATTTGATGAACATATCAATATTTGTACTAGTTCTTGCTTGTCTATAACACATCTGAAAGACTGCACAGGGTAAGAAAGTTTCAAAAATGTTGTCGGGAATAGTTTCCAAGGAATCTGTTTCTGATGCAATCAGATCATAATTATAAGTTCTGGGCCAGTACCCACAAATGTAGTCTCAGTCTATGCTAGAACATATATTCTAATGAAGCATTTTACTTTATGCATAATTAATTATTAATAATAATTGCTAATTGACACTCAGATGATTATACCAGAAAAATTTGTCAGTGTGACTATTTTTCCCCATGCTTGCACCCCTAATGTCATTTTGAAATCTCTATATCTAACACATTTTAACTTCATGTGCCTTCATCTTACTGTTTTATAAAATCAAATGAAACATGTTTTATCTTTTCAGGTCTAGCTTAACATCTATAACAAGTTGGAGGAATTGGATTACTTTTGAAACTGTCCAGTAATCTGGTGGTGATAAAATGGTCTCATATGGACATTTGGAATGTACCTGCTATAAGCGACCAAATTAAATCACATTGCCACACTGATATATAGTACCTCAATGATATGGCTTTTGTCTTCACACAGCACCCAGTAAGGTAGGACCTCCATGGAACTGTATTTTCCTATTACATTGTCGAATTTTGTAGCTATCGAATTGAAATGAAATGCATTTTTTTGTTATTAAAAAAGCATAGTGCTGGCCCCATCACAATGTTTAATCTGAATGTACTGGTATTTATACTAACAGCTCCCAGAGTACCTGACACAATAAATATGCAACATAGCACCTGTCATTGTTTCTTCTATGTGTACACCTGTCATTGTTTCTTCAATGTGTACACCTGTCATTGTTTCTTCAATGTGTACACCTGCATGCTTTTGATTATGCATATTGCAATTTGCTGTAACAATCACTGTGAAAAACTCCAAGCTCTTTATCTGATATATGATGCAAAAAAATGAAAAACTCCAAGCTCTTTATCTGATATCTGATGCAAAATGTTTTAATTAATATCAGTTATTTTTATTATGTTATGAAAATCATTATGGTTACTATACATAAAAGAAGCATACTGATATAATATTTTCTGAGTGATTGAAGAGTGTTTTTTGTTGTTTACACCACGTGAACATTAACTTGATAAATCAAACCCCTTCCCTAATCTATAATGGTACTGATAGAAGATATGTGGTTTGGATGTCACCTGATGACGCTTGCTTACTAAAATATGCAATTTTGCTGCACCCAGTTTTTTTTATCAGACCTTAGTACAGTTTAAACACCTACTGGTATTTGAAAATAGCCATTTCGAGCGCGAAATTCAAAACGGCCACATGACAGAGGGTTGTCTTATTCCACAAAGATTTACAAGTAGTCAAACACAGGATTTAATCGAAAAGAACAATCAGCCAATGGTAGCTCAACAGCCGCGAGAAAAATCTGTTAGTGTATAAAATGTACACCGATTTGTGGAGATAAGAGTAGCATCAGCTTTTACAGGTTTAATAAATAGGCTATATCAGTCACAAAATCGCCCGTAAATATTATAGGTGTGCTGTTGATTTATTGGCCTCAGCTAATAGCGGTTTAAGAGGCTCCGATGAGGACTAGAGATGGGATGTGACAACGTTAGTTTGATAGTTATTAATAACAGGATTAGTCTAATTGTTTCAACTTAATAACACGAATTTGTTGCAGAGCATGTTAGTTATTTTCTTTTCATGTAAACTGAGTTTACGGCATAATTGTTCACTCTTACTCGGTTGTAACCTGGAAACCTCGAGGAAACAGCAGCTATTATCTCGTTGAAGATAACGGTGATGCAGAATGGACAGTTCCTACCTTCACATGTTGCAAAACGTGGCAAGAATACACTGCTATCACCTTCCTGTACCAGAGTAGAAGCACACCCATAACGTAAAGACTTTCGTAACATGTATTTTCACAAATGCAACAAGCACCATATCGCCAAGCAACAGCAGACTCGGATGCATTAGCTCTTGCCATCCATTTATATGTACAATCTGGGCTTGTTGGTACATCTCTGTTTCTGCGTTTGAACCTGCCAAGATTAAACACGGATATACCCTGGATGTATGCTAATCCTACATACTACCCTTTTCAACTCTGGCCCGATGATACAGTTGGTCTCTGGTAGCCATAGCCACTCATGCCGACATATTTTTTTCAGGAGCTTTCTTCTGCTTGTAGAAAAAAAGAATTACCGTCTCTAGCTGCGCTTCACAGATGGCTGGAAGCAGTCCTCAAAACATTTTGGTATGCTCTTTCGAATTCCACGACACTATCACTAGAGTCGCTCAACTTCCACATGGATATGGCTCTGGACATGTCCAAAGTCTTGCTCGAGCACAGCAAGAACCTCCTTCGGCTTTGCTTCTTTGAATTCGGAATCCCACTTTGGAGGTCTGATATCCTTCGTGGCATAAACCCCCCAGGCCAACTTATTTAAGGCCACGCAGCCCCATTTCAAAAAACCATCCCAATGTAAATCTTCCTCTAGACAATCGGCCGTCCAATGGTTTGCCTGAGAGGCCCTTTTCTCTTACACAGGGAAACTAAGGGGGAGGGGAAACAACCTTAGTGACTCACTCCTTCTCCTGCAGTACTTTCTTTTTCAATCTGTAGGCGTTCGACTGGCTTTCTTTATAATGTCTGGACGCTAGGAGGGTCTTCTCTATGGGTTACTGGCATCTTTGACAATAACCCCATGCCGTTCATCAGGCGAATCGGTTGCGTTAAAGGAACAGGTGCACTTAATTACAGAAAGGCGTAGTAGAGACGATATTGAGCGACCAGTCTGAATCTTTATCCTACAAGATCTTCCTGGTTTACAAAGTAATAGTTACGTTTCATCAATGCATCCACCTTTCCACTTTAAACAAGTTACTACAGGAGGAGCCATTCAAGATGACGAGCACAGCTTTAGTCATATTGGTCATAGAACCCAGCGTTTACCAGCGTTATAAGATTAGTCGCCATTTACAGAAGATTGCTGGGGAAATTTTGTTCTTCTTTATTTGGACGACATTTTGTTTCACAAATGCTAGATATCTGTGTCATTCCTGATTCACAGTGACCCAGCTGAACTTTTCGTCCAACCTAGACATATTAGCTTTTCCCATCTTTGTTTGCGATAAAATAGAACAAGCTACGCTTTTACAGCTTTCCAGGTCCAGATCAGAAAACCTTGGAAATGGCCTCAATCATAGATAGATGTATTACTGTCTTAGATCAGGAGGAATGAGTTGGATCCATACCGGATAATCGTAGTGAAACTTTTGATGATATTATCAATTTGTATTATTTCTTGGCATCTCGTAATGATTACATGTTATATCATTTGTATTTGTAATGGATCCTGTTCAAAATCAGTTTCACTGCGTACCTGAGTAGGGATATTGATTTTGTAAAGAACATAATACAAATCAATGATTCTATGTGAGAATAGTTTAAATACAAGGATCATTATCAGTGAAAGTAGACATGTTTATATTAATCTTAGTCTAGCATATCTGAATTCCCTCATGGAAAAAAAAACTTTTGTACCTGTCATTTACCATGCTCGATATTATAATTTATGTAATATAATTTATCTTGTTCAAAACTTAGAATAATCTAGAAATTAACCTTTGACCATCATCCTTGGTTCTATTTTTGTATTTTAGCTTTTTATATCATGTTGTTCACTAGAGAATGTATTTATTCTACCTTTAACATCGTAAAGCAGAATCATTCTTATTGCTGTGTTCAGTTTTTGACTATGTTGGACTTATATATGAATTATTATTCACTGGAAACACAAAGTGTTAATTAATAACAATCTTGGAATTCAGTGAATATAGACAAGGACACCATATGGATTATATTGTTGTGATACGTGAAAAGGCTTTTAACACATCGCCTAAAATAAGGTCACGTTTGAGACTACAGCCGCGTGAAGACATACAATATTGGAACTTATTTGGAATACCACTGAAATTCATTTGGAACTTCTTACGTTAGGACGTTTGATAGAACTTTTGTGACTATTTGGGATTTAATTCATAAGACTTTTTATTCTAGGGAAAAACTTATTTGTTGAATTTCACAAAACTTGTTGGTTTTCGCTCTTTTTTCTTACTTAGTTTAAGAACAAAGAGGCGAAAAATATTTATTTATTGATAGGTTTCCGTCAAATCGGACAAGAAGATAATAGTGTATCAAAATAAATTGTAGTTATTTTATTTCGAAAAAAATCGGATGAATAGATAATTAATAAAAAATGTTTTCATACATGATGAAAGAGTAACGTCTACCATCAAGTACAATAGTATACATCATGTGATGATCACAGCGAATCATCTATTGTGTAAACTGTGGTCTACACAAGCAACAAAGACAAGCCACGAAGAGTATACTTTAATAATCAAGGACAGCGAAAAACGTAAAATACTTTCACTATCAAATTGATGACAGAAGTAGAAAATTGCGTTTTCCATTGAAGATGTTGGTTACTTCACTATTTCTGATGAACTTGAAAACGACATCATTTTCAAAATATGTTGTGAGAATGGAATCAGGATTTAACAATTCATGAAGACTATTACAAACTTGAAATGATATAATGGAGGTCAAAGAGGAAATATCTTCAGAATGGTGATAATGGGAAAGCATTTGTGTCTGGTGTTTGAAACACACTCAAGCGTTGATATAAATTTTGAACAGTGCATGACCACAATTCAAACTGGCTAGTATTTGATATGGAACTATATAAGCATCAACAAAATCACCACCAACAAAAGTACACTCATCGACATTCTTTGTCTTTTCTAGAATCGTTGCCAGTTAAATATATTTTTCGTGAAGATTTGTTTCATGCAGTGTTTATAGTTCTTACATGCAGTTACATATGGTTACGATTAATGGGTTATAACAGCATCACAGATGAAAACGAAAAGTTGTAATCTTTTATGGTACGCCTATAACTTATAAATTTCAACTTATGCTTTCCTTGTAAAATAGTGTTGAACGCGTAGAGAAATATATATTTTAGTTCCTGCGAACTCTAAATAGAAAATGCACGAAACAATATGTTAGATAAAGCCAAATGCAGCAGAACAAACTATAATTAAAGTAATACTGACTAAATCGCAACAATACCCAAATTAACATATTTAGTAGATTCTGTACAAAAATCTGAGGATGTTAAACAATGATCTGTCAGTAAATTACGCAAAACTCTAAACAATATAGTATCTTAGAAGATTTCACGATCTGAGGAACAAGATGAAAAGAAGGAAGAGAGTATTACTGAAAGAGCTAATAAATTTTTTGATTTATTATAGTTAATTGATAATAACAGAACCAGCAAGATTTTTGATGCACAGGAATTGTTCGTCATAAATTCAATATTTTGTCCACTACTGAACACAAGATCAAATCAAAGATCAAATCAGTAAGAGAAAGATCATAGGATTTACCTAACATTCAACAATATCCGCAACCAATCGAGGCATAGCAGCTTTGTTAACTGTGCTAGAGGCAATAAATAAAAATCTCTGTAACACTATGGTTCTTTGCAATCTCAACTTGAGCAATGTCGGAAAGATTCGCATAATGAAATCCAAGAAAACTATCACGAAAATTAAATGATAATGAATGTTTCTGGCATTAAAATGACTGACATGAACGGCTAGATAATATCAAATAATATTTTCTCCGATGTAAAAGAAATACACCAAATGACAGAGGTTGTTGAAAACAAAATTTGAATGGAAGACGAGTTATATATTATATAACAACCTACAATCTATGCATTGCAGATTTTGGTGATAACATCAACAGGAAAGTCTTTGTTACATCCACAGTGTTTTAGAACGGGCTTTATGTTGAGGTTGAATACTCTACCAACAGATGCAAAAGCATGCGTTGTAACAGAACTGATTAAAAATATGGGCGTGATGCAAGATATATCGATTACAAAAATACAAAACGAAAGAAAAAATATTTCACCTAGAACAATTACAATATGAATATATGCGCTCAAGACTACGGTGCATATAAAATCTTTAGTATCAAATGCACACAGTTAAAACCGAGTGCAACAAAACACAGAAGCATTCAAAATTTCATTGAACATACATAATTGTTGCTACTCTATGGTCACAAACGTAAGTAACGGAAAAGTAGCAAAACCAACAATTTTTGTAAAAACCCAACAATTATTAATGTATTAATAATGTGAGAGGAACTTAAATAATACTTGAATCCAAATTGGTCCTCATAAAAATCTTTGAGAGTCCTAAACGAATTAAAAGTCCCACATAATTTCAATTCCGACAATGTTCTGCTCCTGAAGAACCGTGAGGTTGTCAAGTTGGCGTTGTCTAGATTTGTTTTTAGAAAAACTTATAACATTTCCATAATAACATTATTGTCCAAATGATGCCCTTTCTATCACCACTTTATAGTCCAAAGAAATGTTTTTCCTCTCGAAAAATGTCTAACTACATGTAAAATGTATCTGCAGACTTGCAACAAGAACACAAAAGTGCGAATGACTCCAGAAATTGAAATGGCACTGAATGCTTAAGTTTCTCCTTATATACACCGTATATTGCGACTAGTTCGCAATAGACCCTATGTGACAACACATTATTGATTTACGACAGACAATGTATATTTACATGACCTCTCGCAACCAATGAGAATCCATAAAATTTTCTTGAAACTTTCATAGCCCATCAGTTCTTGAGAACATACGCAATAGGCGTCATTTTATGTCATATTATTACGATTGTTATTACTAATTGTCAACATGTGCACAAAGAACTATTTATAGATCCTACTTGATATGTGTCTTTAACAGAGCCAAATTATTCACACAATTTATAAGAAACAGTATTATATGCAATTTACGAACACGAATAAAGATTTTTAAATTAAATAAAAGCATCTTCCAGAAGTTAAATTATATATATATATATATATATATATATATATATATATATATATATATATATATATATATATATATATATAATTACATATCGGCCCTTTCAAAGTAACATAAAAGAAAGAGTGAAGACAACAAGCTTTGTAAATTTTAACAAAAATAATTTATTTTCCTGGAAAACATGAAATAATGTAAATAACTTAAGAAAGACTTATGGTTTACATAAATGATCCATATCTTGTTCAAAATATAAATATAAGTCCTGTAAAAAGTTCTAAACACAGTCTGAAGTGTCTGAAGTTCCAATCCAAAATGGCGGATGACCAAGTCAGACGAAGGCAAACAGAAAATTCCAGAATTTACACAATAAAGCACAGTTTGTAATATCCCGTTCCAATTTAGAATATTTTTGGAAAAATGTCTTTGTCCAAATCAGTAATATTGTTCTCCAGGAAAACAAGTATTCATAAAAACGAAGTAAAAATAGCTTCTCTAACAAGATATGTTGTTCTACATAGACATACGAACAAACAACTTCTTCTACCACAAAAATACTTTTTCTAAGGTAATAGAAGTTGTATATTTCTGACTTTACGACTCTACGACTGTGTATGACTCGACTACGACTGCTTGTCCGTGACTGTGTACGACTTACAAAAATCTCAAACATATAAATGAAGCTAATGCGTTGCTTGAATTGCACGCGCACGAGGACGTATGCAAATTCGTAATACTTCTGGACATTAGGAAAGCCTGACCCAGTATCAGCCAATCGTTTTCATGGCTATTCTTTAATTCTTACTTGTAATGAATTTGTTATCATACACATCATGTGCTTACATGAGTCATATCTACGACTCAAGTAAACACTATTTTTTCAAAAACATGTAAGACTGATATTAATATAATTATTGATCGATAATAGAAGATTACCAAATACAAACTTCATAATGCAATCAACATACGTCTAAGTTACTTGGCTACCTGAATATAAGTTTAAGGAAATAATAAGAACTTTTGACTCGGAACTTAAACAAACAACCTGCTCAACGTTTCTCCTCCCAATGTTCTATATGCACCAACGCATGACGATGTCTGAAAGGATTGAAATGATCTAGCAAAACTTGAAGAAAATCTAAGGCGACCTTAAGCGAATAGATTTTACAGCCTTCTTATAGCCAAGAAAAAAAAATACAAAAGATTTCTTAGTATATTAAATACTCAACTACGAAGGAACGAAAGGGTAAGACACCGCACAGAGTTAAATGCCTAGATCAAATATATCATTGTGTTACATACACACTTATCATCATTAAACCAGAACAATGTTTGCAGATAGCAGTAACTAAGCTATGTTTAAATATATTGGGTGTATCTGGGAGTTTATTCATGTCTTTTGGTGTTAAGGCGAAAGGAACAGGTTTATCCTATTAATAGAACAGTTTACAGAAGTCAATAAGTAATTGGTCATTAAACAACAAAAACGTATAAAATTATTAACGAAAGTACTAAATATTATTTGGCTGATATTAATTCATATTTGCTTTTCAAGGTTCTGCGATTAGTATATTGGAACCTTGGTAGGTGAAGATGATAATTATATATGTTTTTAGAAGTGCATAAGATAACATATTGAATGGTAGCGCTCTTAAAATAACAATATCAATGTACAAAAAGGTATCCACAAACAATTAAATAGAAAAGGAAATGTAAAATTTATATTTACTTTGTGCTATATTTAGTTTACATTTAAGCAAACCAGCGCAGACGATTATCTATGATTCATCTATAACTATATTTGAATAAACTCCTTAACATAATACGTGTGGTGACTAATGATTGGAAAATAAGGTTTGTCCTACATTTGATAGAGAATGTGCACAATGATTGTTTTTAAAATTCAGCTGCATAGCTGGCATCTGTTTGATATTTCTCTGCAGCAAAATTTATGATAGAAAGTGTTTACTGAAAGATGAAAAGTGATTCCAAAAATAACTTAAGAGTTGGAAGTTGTTGGTACCAAGAAATCAATACTTTGTTGCTAATTAATTATTATGGGAATCGTGATGAGGTAAACAATGAAAGCAACTAATCCAACTACAAATATTATTATAGATGATCTTGCAAAATTATAATTCTGCAATCAGAGATTTTAGTGAAAACACACGCTTTTGTTTATTTGCTGCGTTTTGGTTGTTTTCTATTAAAAAAAGTGTACAAAACAAATGAAAGCGAGCTTAAAGAAATTGCTTGGTACTTTGATGCAAAACAAAGTGAAGAAACTTTTAATGGCACACGAATTTCCTTTGAAAGATAAGAAATTCATGTAAACAATCAGGTAATGTATTTATGCTATCGAAATCATATTTATCATTGTATGAGTTCAATGTTGCTTTGATTATTTTGATGTAGCATGTTCTTATGACCATAGTATTATTAGTTGTTGCTAATTTTCCTTGAGATTCGAATAAAGAATTTTTGTTCATCTCTAATTTAAATTTTGTTTTCATCAGCATGTTATTGTACTCATCTTTATTCTGCGATGAATCTAATTTTTCAATTAACCTACATAATTCTCTTGTTGCTGTACTATTTAGCTCATCTCTACATAATGCCACAGCTTTTTGTTAGCTTGAGGTACGTTAAACACATCGTTGGAAAAGTTACTATATTGAAAAACTTGATGTCAGTCTTCATGTCTCTGTACAAGTTTTCTGTATTATTATAAATACACAGAATCTATATCTGTCATCACACATTGTGTTTTTCTCCATCATTTGGTTTTATCAATCAAACATTAAACATTTTGACAGTACGAGTAATGCAAACCAACACGGTATATTTCATTTTATTTGATTTACTTGTTTTTCATACTGACTAATAAAAAGTCATCGTCAGTAATTGTTCTCCTGGTAAATTATTTATCCTATTGAAATTTAAACAATTAAGTGTCATTTGAACATATTGTTAGTTTTTCTGTTTATAGGGGTTGCAACCCGTTTACCGAATATAATGCTATTCATGAGTTTGAAACGGACATTTTCAAAGTTATTTGTTGCTTTTTGTCAGAATCTCTTCTTATTAGTTTATGTTTTTATTATTATTTTTATTTATTATTTTTTATTATTATTCAGACAGGGTAACTCTACATATTTTGTTAATTTCACGAATAACTGCATGCATAGCTTTAAGTTTCTGCACTATTTAACATTTTTGGTTTTTGTTTTCCAGTCTAATAGTTGCCTTAGAGAACAGTTTATGTGAGCTACAAATCATTTATCAATTCATTGTGCAATGGAAACAAATCATTTGGTTTGTAATAAATATATCAGGAGCAAGTGTGTAGTCTTTAATATATTTATGTGGATATAATGATGTCCTTAAATATACTTTAAGCATGGAACCAATGTCAATATTATAAGAAGTTATGAACATATTTTTTCATTTAACCACATGTTGTTGTTCATTATTTGAAATTTGTATGGGTCAATATCGACACAATGCCCAGTCATATAGATTATATTTAAGTTGATGTTGTGAATTATTAGGTCTTGCTTCCCATAGCTGATAGCTGCTGTTTTATTCTCAGATGATGAGACTCCAATGTCGCGCCTCCATTCGGAAAGCAACGGCTGACAAATTTGCTGACTTGCTGCATCAAGCGTCAGACAATGCTGCTGAAGTAAAGTAAATAACACTTTCTGATTCTCCGACAAAAAGTGTTAATTTACTCTTTCCAGACAAAGGTCATTGTAGTGACTGAAACTGCATGTCTTTACATACAAATTTAGGAGCCTTTGAAGCACTTTTTCGATATTAACTAAACGCTTTGCGCATCTGAACGAATTGAGTGATTCGTCATCCATTCTCTCGTTCACTATTTTATAAACGTTTTAAGAAGATTAACATCATTTTGGATTGTGCATAAGAAGACCTGAATTAGATCTGTAATGTGAAAAGAAACTACTGAACAGTAGAAGTACTCAGCTATTATATCCTTATATTAAACAAGATTTACCAAGCTCTTGTACAATAGAGTAAATTTCCAACACTTTCTATGATGTAATTATTCTCACACACTTCTCTATTGCACCATTTCCATTAACCCATGTTTCTCTACAAAACCCCTGCAATCAGACTCCCATGGTAAACAAATCCTTGAGTAGGAACGGACATTTAAAACACTATCCATGCTCTAATCACTCCAAGGAAATACCCACATCAACATGTATGCAAACGTAATATGCATGTGCCCATCAATGGGCACGTCATAGATTCTAAGGTTAAAAACTTGGAAACATGGTGCAATTAAGGCATTGCAAAAACGTTTACATGACATGGCTGTAAAACACTTTTCAACACCGTCTACGAAAATAATCGATGATACCAGAGTGCTAGATCTGAAACAAGTCTGCAAATGGTTTTAATAATGAAATAAAAGCACCAAAGCAAACAGAGAGATAATCTGGTCACATCTCAATGAAACCGTTTCATTTAATACTGTAGATAGGTGGGGACAAACTGAAGACCAAAGCGGGTATGACAATAAAATTGAATCACCAGTCAGTCTTTGGCCTATCAGATGTTAAGTTCTGCCCATGCCTACATTATGTAAAGAGAGACAAATACTCCTATGTACCAAGGTAAAAAAAAGGTCCTCTGGTTACAAGATAAGATCTTTATGCCAATATCACTTCTGCCTTCCTAATGAACACTTCAAAAAGTTGACTTCCATTATCCATCCCGTGTTTTTGGTGTCCGAAGACCGCTGAGCCCCGTCTGCCCCCCCCCTTGTAAGCTACTGCCAATGAGGGACTAAGTCCTCCTCGTACCAAGAGGCAGTAGCAAAGATGTATCAACATGTTATATTTACAAATTAAGCACCAAATTAGCAGAATCTATTATCATACTGAAACAACTTGTGCAAGTGATAGAGCTTTGCAAAAGTTTACATATCAATTGAAATTTTATTATAGTAAATGTATGATGATCTATACTAAATGAATTGTAGACCGTGATATGGTATCAATGCATAATGTACAAAATTTGTATAGCATATACATACAAAAGTACTAAAAGTGCAAAGCATCAATAATACATCTCATGAGTGAAGCTATAGAGATTGGCTTGCAGGTGTGCATATAAGATACAATATAGTGTATATGTTTCAAAATTAACAATATTGTATTAAACACCATCTCTACCGTTTTGCACCAAACCCTGCCGAATTTAGAATCATTTAATGGTTATGGCATTTAAAAGTTGATCACCACTAAATATTAGTCTCTTATAATTCAAAACACAGCTATTATGTAAACGAATATCATAAAACCCTCACAAAAATATGCAAAATGTGTGAAGTCATTTTCGAAAGCAGCAATGTATCAAAAGCATACACGTAGCCTGTATGAATGCTTTTATGCCCTAGGATAATGATATCTTTTGAACTGATGACTCTAATATGCAGTGTGATAGATGCATCATATATAAGAATTCTTCATGTTTTTAATTTTGTTTGCAGCTAAAATGAACTAATTTATCTAACTGTTATGATTCTGTGGTCTTAACCAAAGTAATAAAAAAGCAAATCCAGCAGGTTTGGTTTTTGAAAAAAATGCAATAAGTTAATATTCTAAGTCTCAAAATAATTTTAAGAGAAACTTAAAGTAGTGTTGGATGAGCCCTAAATAATCCTAAACGTTCTATCGTAGTCCAAAGTATTGAGTTTTCCGAATAAATTCCAGTAGTGTTCCCACTGAATACCAATCTTAAAATGCCTTTGTACTACAATACAAATAATTTTTCAAGCTTTAGTGATAAGTCTTATGGTCTCCAAAATGACCGTTTCATGAGATAGACCAAAAGGTTCCTGTCGAAATGATCTCAGAATGACAGTTTCATAGTTTACTGCCCATTTGTCACTCACCTGCTCTACATTTTCAATAATCACCTTTTTTTAAACAAAATAATGAACTTGTACTTAATTAACTTACGTTTCACTAACAGTCCTCTAAAATAAATGGGAGATATCAGTATATGTTTCCTTTAGACTGGTCGTCTTTTGTCACCTTGATTAAGTAGTAAAAAGAATATCACAATGATCAATACCTCTTGACTGGTAATTACTAGGAGCCAAAATAAACCTCATCAATAAACGTGTCAGCGCCAGGAATAATTTCATGATTGACATCATTCTCATGTTCTTTTTGCCATAGATTTGGCAACTACATAAGCAGTGTATAAAAATAAGGATTTGAGTCTCAATAATATCAACCGATTACAAGTGCATTAACCACAACCGGGTCTTCAACTAGGTCACTGTCTAGTAATAAATAAATACCCTCACTCGACAAGGAGTTCACTGCTCCTACAGCCACTTGTCATGAGACTAAATCTGATGCCAAACTGATACAATGGAGAGGACAATTAAGAAAGCCATAATCTCCACACTAATTAGAACACTTTTATTAGAAGAAGAATTCTTACACAAAGACAAAGTACCTGATAACAAAAGACTCTGGTGTCACTTAACATTTTCATAGGGTCTGGCATGGCAGAATAACTAATAAGCGATATAGAACTTTTCGACTTGACTGATTCTTAATTCTCCATAACAAAATCAGCCTAGGTTTGGTTAGATCCAAAATATGCATTACTCCCAATACCAAACCATGACCTTGACCTGTCTAAAATAAGGTCATTTGCAAGAGTGTTATCTGTAACAGTCATAACTGATGTGCGAAAAGTAAAACCAACAAGTTTAGTAAAATCAAAAGACTATTGTGAATTAATTTCAAAATAATCCTTAATGTCTATGACTAGTCCACGAATACAGAATGTTCAAAATAAATTCCAATAAGCATGAATATCCAAATATACCAATATTTTTTTAACTGTCGTGATATACCAGTGATCATATGATGAATGCATATGGTATATGTACAGTTCCATGTCTATCCTTTGAATAGTTTAGGAAGGGCACTGATAACAAATACTTGCACTAACGGTCGGATGGACCATCCCATAAACTCATCTGGTCTATGACCAGTAGACCTAAAGCAGTCAGTACATCCATTAGATTCTGCAATGAAACAATTGCCAACCTAATGATATCCACATGGCGTGAACTTACTCAATGCTTCGCTACGAGACAAATAGAACACATCGTAGTTTATCCAATATGTTACGTAGGTAGCTTATCCAATATATGTTAATCGCTGTATTTACCTCACTCCATCAACTACCTGACAATGTAATTTGACCTCATCTGTGTAGCTGATTGAGTTTCTTGTCGCGATTCGTCATCTCAAGTTTAAAACCCTGTGGCACACACACACACACACACACACACATATATATATATATATATATATATATATATATATATATATATATATATATATACCTACATACATACATACATGCTGACTTGTGGCCTCTCTCTCTTATGTACATTGCTCTGGTAGCATCCACAACCTTTGATAAATTTATACATGCTTTTCACATGATGTTATTAACATTATCATATTCGATCATCTATGCCAGATACTTCACATGCAAGCTGACTAGGGTTCCAGTTAAGTATATTTTTATCTTCTCTATGCTACAATAAACAGTACTATCAATAAGCTCATAAACGGTACTGAAATGTTTTTATTTTATCAATTTCCTGAATACAAATCATAAGTTACAAATAGTCTTCCTTGCTCTTTGGAATGTCATTAGTGAAAACACAATATCTACAGGGTTACACGTTTCTTCTGTATTTTCTGCACTCAACGGGATATATTTAAGCATTATTATTATGCAGTTTTTTTTTAAAGTACAGTAAGGGGAAGAAATAAACCTTTCCAATATAAATTATTGTAGATAAAGCATACACACACACACGTAATTATAATATATTTTGATCGTTGTTGATTTTTGCACCAATAATATTTCAAGGTAAATATCCATTGATAAAAAGATACAAAATATAAGTGTAATAAAAAATATTGAAGATAACTGTTCACATTCTGTTTCGTTGATCAAGTGGCAGTGCAAGAGAGAGAGAGAGAGAGAGAGAGAGAGAGAGAGAGAGAGAGAGAGAGATGAACTTGGGTACAATGTTCTCAAAGGGAACAATTATTTGTGTCAGCTGCCAACATCCCTCTCTCTCTAAAGAATATGTTTAGTAAAGAATTGCCCACATTACAGCACAGCAAAGGTGTAAAAGGTTGAAATAGCAGGAAAATCTGTCAGCATTAGGTTCATTTTTATTCTGTACATAATATAATATGAATTAGTTGTCAACATGTTCATGTAATAACATGCAATAATAGAAACAAATAAACACATTTATCTATATCTCACCATACCTGCCCATTCACTTTTACCATTGAAAATATTCTTTATTATTATTCACCTGCCATTTAAATATCTAATTAAAATGAAACATTATCGGTACCATTAATTTCAGTATAATGGTGTAAAACGGTAGTAACGGCTATCTGACTGTCAAAACCAAGCAAACTGTAGACCATCCACAGCAAATATCCAATATACAAGCTATCGCAATAATACATAAACTCTTGTATAATTACAAGACAAACGCTCACTCTAATGAAGGTTTGTGCGCATGTCATGTACATTCACTAGTTCTGACACATTAACCACAGTAATTATGAAAGAAAAATAAGTAAGTAGCATTACCGCCACCAGTAACATCAGGAAAATAAGAAAAGGGGAGAACATCCTGTTGGTCTATATTAGCATATAATGAGGTGAATTTTACGCCAGCTATCAGTCAAACACATAAGATGTATTTCAGTAACCTCGTGCAACCCACTCCAAAAGGACTTGAGTCACAAATATTACTTACGGTTTAGGAACCAAGAATTTAGTCCAGGTCATCTTTCAGAGCAGTTTTTCCTCTCATTTTGGTGATGATACAAGAATTAGATGTAGGTATTCTTGGCATTAATATAAAGGTGTTTGCTTTAAAATTTGAGCATTATAGTGTGGTCTGTCTTTGTGTATTTCAGCGACAGAGCACGGCAAGTAATGAGGTTATGGTGATCTGGAAGTGAAATTTCTGATACATTGTACTGTGCTTTGTTTGTAGTCCAGCCTCTCGCAAAATCTCGGATAACCTAAGACAAGAACTTCCCCGTGTGTTCATCTTCGATGGTATTTTAGATTAAGATATAATTTTATTAGGATATTTGGCACAGTGGAAAGTTCAGTACTATAAAGTAAGGCAGATAACATATAGGAAAAAATAATGTGATCTGAGTCTAACAACTGAATGAACTCACAAAATGTGTAGTGAAATTTCCCTCCACAAATAGAGAAAAACATTCTGATTGGTCAGATTTTGAAAATCATTCAAAACAAGAGGAAATTTGTAAAATTTATCCGATTTACATTGAAATTATCTTACTGTATTCATTTCATTGAATACAGAATGTGTAAGGCATAAAACTCCTGAAAATATAAATTGAAAATATGCACACATGCACTTACAGTGCATACATAAAAACGTACAGCCATTATAAACATCCAGAATTAATATTGTTACCACTCTATGGTCTTAAACTAAGTAATAGAAAACCCAAAATGTTGGTAAAATGTGAAAAATAATTTAATTCTCTCAGTTATAAAAAAAATATTTTAAGAGAAACTTACATTATTATGAATTAAATTCAAATTAATCTGTTTATCACAAGTCCAAATGAATAGTGTTCCGAATGTGTTGATGTATCAATATCCTTTAATATTTTGAACTGTCAACGGTCTTGGTGAATCACAATGGCATTGTCCAAAACTCCTTTCAGTGAATTAACAATAATCCCAGAATAATGTTTTAGTCCAGAGTCAATTAAAACTTTGTGATTCCATTGAATAATCGGAACAAATAAGTCCTCTCAAATTATATCTAAACACAACATTAAATACATCTGCAGGCCGATTTTAAAACATCTCTTGATCTTTCCTTGTTCTCTACTGCACTTTGGAAATCTCCAGAAACCTATACCTGTACACTCTTTAATATTGTCTTCTCACCTATTTTCTGCCTGTCTATCCTTCTGCACCCTTGCACTGTACCTTGCAAGATTGTTTTTGCCAGTACATATAATCTTGAAACATGACCGTACCAATTCAATTTGTGCCTTCTTTTACAGTGGT
>JAEAOA010000873.1:157500-207500 GCA_016746295.1 Potamilus streckersoni
ACATTTCTGTGTTGTATGCATTATTATTATACTGCCTTGTTATACCATCTCTTATTATAAGGTTCCATCACTAGTAATACACATCACTTAATGACTCCCATAGTAGCATTACAACTTATAGCAATAAAAGTAACCAACCTGTATTATGAGATAAATGAATAACATTATGAACAGTGTCTTTTATTAAAACAGGTACCCTGCTAAGCATTCATGAAACAGTTTTCTTATGCATTTAGAATACTTGTAGAAGTTATAAAGATTCTGACTTTACAGCCAAAATTTACAAATTTAGCCAAGCCTAGAAAGATCTAAATTCTGATAACCACTTTAAGCATAACGAACCAACCATTCATAATCCTGAGCACCTATTGACTCCCCACACTTGACTAACTGTAACCTAAGGAATGTTTTCACTAAATTTCCTTCCACATGTTTTGTGACTACAGTGCTTCCTTACTATGCATCCCCTCTATATACTGCTGCCATTTGTATTATCCTCGTATGGTCTATGATCTCATTAAATTCTCAAATTTTGTTTTATTATTACTACTTACATCACTGAATTTAGTTTTTGGATCATGATAAATCATTCAATACATTGATTTTGTGATGACATAACATCCTCCAGTGTAAAGTTCCATCACTATCATCAAAATGAAACAAATGAAAAGGTTTCGGAATTTAAATGCTACATACTGCACATTAAAACTGCTTTGCATATTAACAAAATACATTTATATCAGGAAGTATTCAAATGAGAATATTCAAATGGTATGCAGAGATGCTGTTTGACAACCTGAAATGTGCCCTACACATTCTACTCATGGATACCAATTATGTTAGAATTCTCCATTTGCTGATTATATATATATATAAAACCAAGATGTAACTCTAATGAAGTTTTATTGCAATATTGCTACCAGTAACTCAAACCAAATAACAGTATATATTTTAGCGATAAATACTGGTACTGTTCTGTCCACCAAAAGATCATCTTATTTGATTTTAAGAAATGTGCTATAGCACTGACTTTGATCTATTAAGCACTGGCGTTCTCAAGTATTTACACACACAAAACCAAGAAATCCGGGTGTTTATTATACATAGGTGTTAAAATTTCTGCATTACAGTTAAAGGAGAAAGTCTAGATTAGTATTATAGATGTTTGCATATTATACCCCAGATTATATATATATACATACCAAACAGAACAGAAAGTGATATCCCTGGATTCTATAGACAAATGCGTGATAATAGTAAGCAGAATTTAATAATTTAATACAAATAATACTATCATACAGGTTAGAGAATTATAATTCGTACTCTATGGAGTTTCGAACCCAGGTCTGCAAGTAAATGGCACCCATCACCTTGCCTGCACACACCAGCCCATATCCCATCATGATTAAGCATGCATCACCAAAAAATGATGGCCTGAATCGGTGTTATATGAACTCGTGCGTAGCGGACACACTCTGGACGACCTAGTGATTAATTCTCATATGTGTGCAAATTCGTTCCAGATTCCTATTAAAGAAATCAAGGTATATAGGATTTTTATTACAAAGAATTATAAATATATACCAAACAGAACAGAAAGTGCTATCCCTGGATTCTATAGATGAAAGCATGATAATAGTACGCAGAATTTAATAATTTAATACAAATAATACTATCATACAGGTTAGAGAATTATAATTTGTACTCTTCGGATATATTAACTTAGGTTTTTAATGATAAACTTTTATTTTTAAAATATTTTAACTTTATAAGAAGAAAAACATATGTGAACATGATGAACCAATACTGTATCACAACAATACTAATTTCAAATTAAAAAGCATATCTATATGTTTTGAGTTGGGATTTGTTCTTATTCACATTATGACTTTGTTTCCAACTTATATAATAGTTATAATTCATTTACTTATCTACAAATCTGATCTTAAATATTTCCTTCAAACTAATTGGGATAAATATTTTTTTTAATAAAAAAAACCCAGTCCCAATAGTTTGTCTCTTAGATAAGCAAATTACCACCATAAATATTGAAAATTATATGAAAGTAAATATAGGTATAAAACAAAGATATAAAATAAATATATGACCTATCTATTGTACAAGCAATCAGTATAATACCCATCTATTATACAAGCAATCAGTATATTACTTGTTCAAGCAATCTGTGTATGACCTATCAATTGCACAATCAATCAGTATACGACCTATCTATTATACAAGCAATCAGTATATGACTGATCTATTGCTAATTCAAGCAATCTGTGTATGACCTATCAATTGCACAAGCAATCAGTATATTACCTATCTAATGCAAAAATAAATCAGTTATATATGCAAAAGATGTGAAGCAAAGTATTTTCAGCAAGTGCTGGACTGCAAACAAAAGTAGTACTATGTGACAACAATGCCAATAACTAGTGACCAATGATATGTAATAAAAGAAAACAAAAAACCCACCAAAAACTGTATTGGTAATAGAATACAGCATCTCTTGGAGCAAATCTTTTTGTATGAACAATATAATCTTGTACAAAGTGAAGATTCTGATATTGGTATCAGTGTTGTAATCATTGCTTCCTATTATTAAATTTTGCAAAGTTAGTGTACAAGCAGAAATATACCATTTACTTTGGAAACTGTAAAGTGGACATTATAAAAGTGGTCCACAGTCTCTTTTGTTTCTTCACTATAAAGTGATCATGGTAAAAATGATCTAGTCTTATATTCCTTGCAATTACTGACATGCATGGTAAAAGTATAGCTGGCAAGAATTTGAAAAGTTTATAAATGTTTTTCAACTATTAATAAATTAAGAACATATAGTTTAACACTTTATATGGTGATTTTAATAGTTGCATGCGATATCATAGGTGTTACATTTCATGTTAAGAAGTGAACTATGGCAGGTCAAAGATATATATAAAGTTTCCACATGGTTTGATACTTCAATTTTGTGATTAACAATAATCATTGATTAAAAAATGTAAACTTCCTCAAAAGAACTCCAAGATTCCAAGTTATTTATAGATCATTTTAAATTAGTAATAAAAGAATAAAAATAAAATAACCATTAAAACAAAAACATAACACAAAATGTACAACTTCAGACAATCTTTAAAATTAAAAAGTTTACTACAAGATATAATATACATCTACCATACCTCATGTTAAACAAGCAACACTGGTATGTAAACAAACATAAAATCTATAGAATTGGTGATTTGTGAATAAAATATTATTATAAGCACCATAATGACAAATTATCACGCTTTCATGTATATACAAGCATTTTCAATTTAAACTCTTCATATAAATCTACAGATAAAAGACAGATCAAAGAAAAGAAATCTAGTGAAATAATTAAATTCTAGTTTGAGTAGTTTGCATAAATAAATTATGGAAAATTTGATATTTGTGAATCATAAACTAACATATAATGTCTATCAAATTAATATCAAAATCAAATCAAATAATAATATTAGAAAACTTTGATGTGTAAAATCAATATACACAATGTTGGTATATGAACTCATCTTCACAAAATTTTGAATGTAAAGCTACATGCTCAAAGCAGTCACCTATGGGACATGGAAGTGCTATTGGATGCCGTTGCAATATCCAAAAAGAAGTCTATTTGCATGCCTGCAGTAAACATCAGCCGTTCTGACCTCATGGTTTTCATGACACTTTCGTGAAAACCCTCTTAGAAACTACAGGCATTGTGGTAAATGACTGTAATGTCACATCACATGATTGCTATTTAAGTCATAATCTACTATTTTAGGTCACAGGGTAGGATTCTGCACTCTCCAAAATGGAAGTCACCAAATTCATTCAGCACTTTCTTGTATGGACAATTAGAATTATGACTATGAAGGCTTCAACTAGTCAGATATAGGTCTGGTTTTGATGTAGACAATGTTAATTTTTGAGAATTTATCAAATTTTGATGATTTATTGATAAAGACAGACAATGAACCAGCATAAGTTTAGATTGAGAAATGTTAGCTATGGTTGGTCACACAGCTTCAATGACCTGAAGGCAAACAAGTTCTATCAAGATTTTTAAGCATATAAAAAATTCTTCCTTGAAAAATAATTATACAGCTATAAAGACTAGAATTGATTCTTAAACCTGACAACAAAAAATAAATATGTACAAAATTTATGTTGAATTAGCATATATTACACTGATAGGCACATCTATATAGTGACAGCCTAAATGGTAAAAAACTCTATGAGGAAAATAGCTTGTGAAATATATTGGGAAGTTTAATATAAGTTTTCATTCCTCCAGTAAATCTACGATCTCTGAAAGTTCACAAGCCTCAATGACAAATGGTACATTAAGCCATTTTTTGTAAGTAGATATCTTTCCATCCTCCGTGTTGCGAATTTTGAATGATTCACACTTGATGGTGGGCAACGGGAGTGTATTGTAAATAAAATAGATACCCCAGTCCATACCACACTTCTTACAATATATCTTTTCTGCTTTTTGGAGACCTTCTATTTTTTTTTGATTGGGTTTCTTATGAGGCTTTGTGACTATTAAAGTTTTGAACTCCTTATCAATGACAACATGATATGTGCCTTTTAAAACACGTAAATCCTCGCCATCAATGACTTCGACAGAACATTTGTAGCAGCACAATTTGAACTGACCCTTCTTCTTCATGCAGATTTGTTTCTCCAGAACTCTATCACGAAACTCTTGTTTGCTTATTTCCTCCTTTTGGAACAGCTTGACTTTCCTCTGTAGTGATCTTGGATCAATTTTCTTGATGGACTCCATGGCTCGATACATCATGGCCCCCTTATAAGTGCTAAGTTTGTCCACATCCAACGTCTTCTCATATCCCATCACAATGTTCTTGCCTCCCTTCTTTCTTCCACGACCTGCAAATACATACCGCTACACATTTATTCATCTCCATGCATTTAAACATCATCAAAGCTTGGTGATTAACTATTTTGGTAAAATTTACATCCCTTTGCTTAGTCAAGGTAAGATAATCTGTACCAAGTATGTGGAATTCCGACATAAGTTTCATCTTATTCTTCAAATTTTATTTATAAAGATCCTTCCTTTTTTGGCATGAATAGGTATCAGCTAATTTTTTAAATTGATATCACAAAAGGGTAACAATATAAAATTTATTTTCCCATATTAAGGAGAAAGGATTCTTGTAAAAAAATGTCATAAAATGCCACAGTAAGGCTGATCATGAATAGGGCTGTATTTAGCTCAATGTATATAAAGAAACCTCCTGAAATGGTTAATTGCTTCAACCCTCCATGTTAGACTACTTGCCCATTATTATATATAATGTGCTGTACCCAAAAAGATCAATTCAAATTCAAGCCTAAAATTTAACACATATATCTTAGCAACCAGAAGAACTAGCAGATTAAAAAAATGTACAAATTGTGCTGAATATTAATTAGTCCTTCCCACAAAACAATGTCAGGTGAGTATCTGATTAACAAAAACTTTTATTTATTTAATATGACCATCATTCATAATTCAAAAGTACAAATCATGCTTTAGAAAATCACCAAACCTACCTGAAAATATTTATTACAAGATCACTAGAAAGCACAATGACTGATTAAACATTCTTTTACTACCTCATCATCTGGAAAAACAAACAAATTTGATAAGATAAAATGGACAAAGATATCATTCACAGATATCATACCTCCACAGATAAATGATTTCAGGCAGTACCTCTCATGCTACAGTGAAAGGATGGTAACAGATCTCATCATGAGTGCATCAGCACTGTGATTTTTCAAAAAAGAATGGAATATATGTCTCCATGATTGCTAATCAATACAAGACTGAATGGTTATTAATAATAGGGATTTTGATGACCATGGCACATTAATGACAAGTACAAAAGTCTGGTGTACAATCTTTAGCATAAATTTAACCAAATAAATCTATGAAAACTGGTACAGACTTTCAGAGACTCATTTTGAAGTAAAATCCTACTTGTAATCACGCTAAGGTCATGAATGAATCAATGGAACTTAAGAAATTAGCTCCAATACAATTGGATATATCCAATTATTTAGATTTTCAAAAATTACCTTGGATGGAGTAAACATATACTGACTGGCAACAACTTATACTTTACTAGCCTGAGATGATAAAAACTACTAGACTGTCAGGTAACTCACTAGCCTTGGGTTATTGGACTACTCCAGATTTTGAGCCTTGCTTTATTTCATGTTACAGTACCCACCAATTATTCCATGTTACAATATTCATTTCATATATCATGTTACAATATATATATATATATATATATATATATATATATATATATATATATATATATATATATATATATATATATATATATATATATATATATAGTCACTCAGTGTTTCAGTACACATACAGTACCCATCAATCATTAGACATCTTTTACATGACCCGGCAACACCCTGTTACTACCTAATATTCCACATTATTTTTACTATCCACAGTTCCATGTTACAGGCATAAATCCATCATTCCATATTGTGGCACAAACCCAAGACTCCATTTTACACTACCATCCAATCAGTCTATTTTACATTTCTTATTTCTTTATCCATATTACAGTATACCTTTCTTCATCCATGTTAAATATTAAGCTTTAATCCATTGTACAGTATACATCATTCATTCCATGTTGGATATTAAGCTTCAATTCCATTGTACAGTATACATCATTCATTCCATGTTAGATATTAAGCTTTAATTCCATTGTACAGTATACATCATTCATTCCATGTTAGATATTAAACTTTAATTCTATTGTACAGTATACATTATTCATTCCATGTTAGATATTAAGCTTTAATTCTATTGTACAGTATACTCACTCCATGTTAGAGTGCTCTACAAATGTTCTATAAAGCATTAACCACTTTTCATTCCAGTTGTACTGTACCAATTATCATTCCATCTTACTGAATTCATGTTTTATTCTATATTTTAATGCCCTCCCACACATACTTACTATTGACCCAATTAATCAATCCATGTTGCATGTATACAGACCTGAATCCAACAATCATTCAATATTGCAGTGGCCATGATTATTCTAACATTATAGTGTCCTCCTGTCATTTCACTTTTAAAGTAAAAACCAATCATTCAATTTAATGAAATCACAAATTCTTTAATGCTAGTGCCCAAATATCATTCCATGTTACATGAATTACCACCAATTACGGCATATCACATTAAGCACCTGTCAGCTGAATCTTTGTTATCTCATTTCCTGCATAATACATTACCCATCTGACATTTGGATCTTTGTTATCTCATTTCCTATATTGCACAGGACTCACCTGTCATTTGGATCTTTGTTATCTCATTCCCTGCATAGTTATAATTGATGACAATATTACAGTCTGGGATGTCAATTCCTTCACCTCCAACAGATGTTGATACCAGTACTGCATATTCTCCAGATGCAAACTTAGCCAATGTGTCTGTCTGTTCAGCCTCTGTCATACCTGAAATTAATTGATACATAAGTTTAATACTTTAGATGAATTTACAAACTGAAAACAAAGAATGTTTTGTGTGATTTACTTTCACATAATTTATATGCCTCAGTGTTTGCTCACTGTAACTTGGAATAAATAAATTAATGCAAAAAAGCAACCCAACAGCAGTTGAATTAAATTCCAGAGGCACAATTGTTTGGTGTAACCAAAGATCACTTGATGACATTGCAATGAATATAAAATAATTCTTAAAATGTATTAATATATCAGAAATAATGATAACATGTACTTCTATCTTGATGTTATAAGAAATCTCCTTCCCTGCATAGATGTAGCTCTGGGCAAATGTTTTTTTAAAGACATGTCAATCCACCAATTCACAAATAAAGCAGACACCAAAGCTAGGTAATGATAGATTTGATTGAACCCTTGTCAGTTATTAACTTAAACCCTCTATATTATTGCAGCCATTCAATATCTTAGTGCCAGAGAAGCAGTATGACATAGATATAAATGGAAAGATATATATTAATTGATGATGTGATTCCTACCTACATGCACCGCTTGTCAATTAGCAAATAAACAAAAACTCTTTTATCTAACCAAAAAATGGGATACTGTATGTTGTATGTTACCTTTGAAAACTTTAACCAAAAAGATCTCAATATTATTTATAGTGAAACAGATACCACATCTCTCTAAAAAAATGTAAAATGTATCAGACACAGGTGAGATTATATGTTTAGTAATCTATAAAACAAACCTTCATCTCCTGGAGTTGCAGCTTTTCCTGTCAGTTTGTGCACACGAAGATTGTCGTTACAAAGGACATTATTCAGATAGTCTGCAAGGGATGTGCATGTGGCTCTAGCTTTCACGAATACGAGTGCTCTGGATTCCTGATCCTGATTTTCATCCAGAAGCATGTCCCGGAGCAGCTTACTCATGATCTCAAGATTGGGATTTTTCTGGTCTTCGCTCTTATTATATTCCCCAAGATTTTTCTGTACCTCTGTACAAATTACAAAAGAAAATATAAAATTAAAGGAACCATGTGCAAAAAAAGAGCTACCGAGTGGACAGTTTGCCACAGTTACTTGAAAATAAAGTCCTATATCTGAAATGTTTTCATCTCGAAAGTAAGCTCATCTTGAAATTAATCTGCCTATATTAGATTATTAATTTAAAAATCAGAAATATTCACAGTTTTGCAATTTTATGGTTTCAGATTTAACTGAAGATTTTGTGGAGAAAATTTTGTGAGGCCACACTGTGTACCTTAACACTAAATCCACAATACTATTTTTCATGGATATTCATTAACCACTGACAAAAATGAAAATCTTCCATGAATATTTATTATTCTGCATTCATATCACCCATGAATATTAATTATTTTACATTAATATCTTCCAAAAATATTTTTTTGGGTATTAATGTATTGCATGCTGATATGTGTACATGTACATATATTATGCACACATTTGTGTTTATACTCCATAGATAGTTTGTCAAATTTTCCAGATCACCTTCTCTAATTTTGTCAAAGAATGATTTTATAACAAAAGGTTATGTCTCTGAATAATCCAATTTTCTTAGACTACTAAATTTGTATAGGAAAATATGAATATGTTTCTTTTGATGAGCACTGCATGACATTTTGAGTTCAGTATTTCTCAAAAGAAAGACTTTATAATTTCCAAATAAATGCAGTAACTTATTTATTGCCTTGTTTATTATATATTCTTTCTTTATATCTATGAGTGATTCTAAAGTTAATTATTATCAAAGCAAGCTTGCTTCACTTTTTCTGTTACTTCTGCAAGAATACACAATGATCTGCAAAGTCACAACTAGAAATATACCTGAGTATTCACTCAGGAATAGCATTGCAAACTTCATAGTATGTTGTGCAGATTGGTGTAAATGTATGGATAAATACTGCACAGTTCCAACAATCGAAAAAATATTATTATAGATACACATGATTTTATGAGCATCAGTAACATCCTAATTCCTTAGAAACAAAATTATAGCCCTCTGATTATCTTACAAATAATTATGTTAAAGTTATGTAACAGTTCTACAGTTTAAAAAGCAGAGAGCCCTACAAATTTAGAATTAAGTCAACCTTGATAAATAGGTGATACATATGAAAGAAGTTCCACAAAAGGTAATCATACTCAGTGAACGTTCAAAGGCAAAAGAAATGTTTGTGGGGTTACAAGGTTGTGGTTTGGGTGAAAATTGGTAGTTACAAACGGGATACAATTCCCTAAATACCTTTACACCCAGCTAACAATACCAGTAGTGCTTTCTGTAATGGATATTACTTTACAAATGAAAGAAGAAGATTAAATCCTATTTCTTAAATTACATCTCACAATACTGTATATTGTTATTATAATCAAGTAAATATTATAAACATAATGTTGTTTTTACTACTAGTAGAAAATATATATATATATATATATATATATATATATATATATATATATATATATATATATATATATATATCCCTTATAATAGCACAAAAGCTGGGGTCCTGCCAACCACATAATGTACAAAACAGCATTATAGTAAATATAGTCAAAAATGAAAAAAAATGTTGAGTGTACTTGTATGTTTGTTTGGTGGTGGGTTCACAAAATGCCAGTCAAATGTATATTAATAGAGTTAGTTTATGTAAAATAAAAAGTGTGCTGCATGGTATTTATATATTTCATTATGTCTGATAAAATTGTAAAAGTGTGTGTGTGTGTGTGTGTGTATATATATATATATATATATATATATATATATATATATATATATATATATATATATATATATATATATATATATATATACTGCTCTAGAAGTTTTTAAAATGAAAGTTTTTTAAAATGAAAGTTTTTTGAAAGGAAACAAAACTAATTTATGTTTATTATGTTGTTTCCACATAGCAATATATTGCAGGTCAGCAACGTTAAGTTAGAATTTTTATTCCATACATTGAAATGACTTTGCATGCCAATTTATAGGAATATAGTCAAACTTGTTTTGTGAGATACATTTTGTGGTTTTGTACATGATTATCTTTTCTGACTTTGATGTTTTGGAGTGTCTTGAAATAGGAATATGCTTAGATTTAGAATCTAAAATGTTTTTTAATACCATTCAGGAACGGTCATGTCTGAACCTTGATAAAAAAATTAATTTCATCCTGGAAAAAAACTGGAAATGACATGGAATTATATCTCTGGAAAAGCATGGGAACAAATGTTTTCAGTGAAATCAAATTTAAAAGCATGTTTAGTTGTGTCAGTATTTACAAGTGAATGAAGACATTTAATTTCTCAATGGAGATGTCTAGGAAAATGAAAGCTTATTTTGTGAATAGGATTATGATTTGAAGTGATTTATGGAGGAGGAGGATGTTGAAGAGGCTGAAATTGTTCTATGGGGACATTTTAACTGATTTGATGATATTCAGCATTGAATCAAAATTGATGAGGACTGCACCACCACCAATGTAAGAGTGATGTTGTCCACTTTCTTCTGTGCCAAAAAAGAAAATTTGCTAATGACATTGACCAGGAGAACATACCAGAAACAATCTAAGCAGTTTCTTCAGAAGCCATATTTGCATTCAAGAAAGAAATAATGTGGCTAGAAAGACAGAATTTCAGCCCTTGAAAATTATGCAGCTACGAAATATGATAGACTTGAAAAAATAAAAAAGTAACAAAAATATATGTTTCAGCGTCAAACAAACAATCAAAACTCATGAAATGCTAACAGTAGGAAATGCACAGTGAATAGTGTCAATTCTATTTGAATTTTGTGAATAAATATGTTTGTTTTGGACATTATTGGATTTTAAATAAATAAGATACATGTATGTAAGTTTGTCATCTTTTCTACTATTTCATGTTCTAGAATTGCAAAAAACATGCTGAACATAATGTGATGTCACTCGGTCACTAATCATTATATTTTGAACTGAAAATGAGATATTTTATTAACAAATGACTTTTTATTACTCAGTGCACTTGTTAGAAATAGATGTTCATTTATTTAATTGCAAAATGGATGTACAAGTGGTCAATATATGACTGTGCTCCTAATTAAAAGAGAATGATGTTTTTTTATGTCAGGCTGCATTGGCTTCAAGAGTTCCTAAATTTAATTTTTTTTCTTTTCTTCTAGTGATAACAACATCTGTACTTTCAACATGATGCAGCTGTATACTGAAATTATAACTGACAAGTAAATTTATTAAAATCATGTGCTCCTTTCATTGTTATTTTAATGTTACTCACAATCTGATTTATCATATGTATTACTGTATGGGTTGAAAAAAAAAATTGTAAAGCTTAGTATATATATATATATATATATATATATATATATATATATATATATATATATATATATATATATATATATATATATATATATATGCATTTTATACAAAGTAAACTCTTCATATTACTGTATGAAAAAACAATAAATGCAAAGCAGCAAAGTATTAAAATTTTATCTTGTAGCAAAAAAGTTTAACTCTCAATTAATCTGTACCAATAAAACCCAAACAAAATTTTTCAGATGAACTAAACTCCTTAAGAGGATTTTGGTTAAAAATCCATCATTTAAAAAACATTTACAAAAGGGTCGATTTAAATTTGAATTAAAAACCTTCAAAATAATATTTTGTTGTCTAAACAAGACTGAATTTTCTGCAAAATCATGTCTTCTTGTAATTCAATAAACCAGTCTCCAGGGACTTGTATTGTTGTTTAATAATACAAGACATGACAATTTCCCATTTCTTCTGTATCCTATTTAACCCTTTACCTAATGCAAGCACCTCTGGACACCTCTACTCCATTTGCATGGAAGTGCCTTTGGACACCTCTACCAGATTCACATATGTGCCTTTTGACACTTCTATACCATTCTCATGGAAGCACCTTTTGATGCCTGCTATAAACATCAGCCATATTGAGTGGGTTTTCATAGCACAACCTTTAGATACTACATTTATTGGTGTGAATGACCATTACATCAGTTCACGTGGTCACTATTTATACTCTGGACAAAATCTATTTAAAGTAACTGGGTCTTATTCTCCACTCTCCAAAATGTAGGTCGCAGATTTTGTTCTGTACTTACTTGAGTTTTCATGATTAGAATCACAACTATGAAAGCTTCAATAAAAGCTCTAATACTGACATAGGAAGCCATTAGATTTTATAAATTATCAATGACAAGAAAACTAATGCTAGCGTGACAATCAGGTCAGTCAGGCATAGAGCACATGTACACACTGTAGTAACATGACACAACAAAACCCTGGTAGTTGTTCTTGGAATAAATAAAGAGGACTTTGTGCTCTTAAATTTACAATTTTTTTTAATAATATTTTTTTTTCTACAACATTTAAAATATTTTATTATTGATAAAATGTGACTACTGGATTTATGATGTCATGAACATGTTGGTTACTAGATATGTGTACTCATGTGACTAAAAATGTAAGTCGCAAGTACCAGGTCGAAGTTCATCAATGCCTTAGTTTTATCTTGTCTACCAGACAAATCTAATCCACTGAGCATTTGGTTGACTCAACAAACATGTTTATATCAAGCACATTCAAATGTTTCATACTGCAACCTCTGAATATTAATGTCAGATATCGATAAATTTAAGTCATGAGAAGTAGAGGTAATTTTTTTGAGTGGAAAATTCCCAGGTTTTTCCCAACTTTCATAATTATTTGTAAAATTCAAGGACTTTTCAAGGTTGTGAAAAATTATTTCTCTCAAGGTTTACCTGATTTCCTGGTAGCAGTGAAACCATGTGAAAAGTGGCACTTTGTTGTCTGAATAGACCTTATTTGTATTGTAGCTACAATAAACATTTATCTCCTCTATGCTGTACAGCAACTGATTACAGAAAGCAACAGCATGTTCAAAGGACATGCCACTGCAAATTCTTTGGGTGATGTGTTGCAATCCAGTGTGTCAATAAACAATGATTGACAATAAGCTGGTCCCTTGTATAATCAATAAACTTATCTGCTAAAGGAAATTCAACAGTAACTGTACTTTAGCCAAATACAATAGTATGGAACAAGGGCTAATTAGAGACCTGGATAATTCTGGTGTTCAATAGGAAAGCAATATGTTACTATGCATGAATACAACAGTGGCTAATTGCAGTTAAATTGTGATGGTAAAAACACATTTTCTTCAATCAAGTACTGTACAATAGTTCTTTATGTAAAGGTTTTCAGCTAAAAAGTGGTTCATTTTTTAAATCATTTTTATAATTTGGGGTACATAGTGCTGCTACATTATATTTGGAATTGCTTTATAGCAAAGTACATTAAAAATATGTGTGTATGTGTGTGTGTGTGTGTGTGAAGTTCTAATTGTAATATAAACTGGCTTGAATGAAATTTTATCATAGCATCATCACATCTTAAAGTAAACCTCCCTCGAAATTTTAGTTTTCATTCAATAGTTTTTTGACAAGTAGTAGATATATAATTCCTACTTCATCAATTACTATACTGGCATTTTGTTAATATGTTATCAAAAGTCATGTGTCCATATATGTTGTAGGTTTTGAGTGTGTCTTATCTCTAAAGCTAAAGGGTGGGTAATCTTATAAAATATGATGTTACTACAAGGATGAGTGAATAGATAACAGCAAGGTGGGGGTGAGAAAGGTCACATTTTCATGAGCAATATCAATCTTTCCTGTAATCTGAACTGTGTCTACACCAACAAAGGGATGTTGATGATAACTGGTATAATAGGTGAATAAATGACAAGGATTCAGATCCAGGATGAACCACTAAAGATATGAAAAATTCCCTTGAAGGGCTAATACTCTACTGTCTGAAAAGAATTTCCAAAAATTGAAAATAGATAATTTCTTCTTTATCTTCTAAGCATCAAAATTATCCCTGATGTTAATGGGTTACAAGATTTTCAAATACTGGAGGTAATACTGACACCATTTTCAATTAGGACAAATCATACACCATTAATACACTTTCAATACACCTTCCAAAATATTTAAACAAAAGGATTTAAATGAATTAAAACTATCAAGGGTATAGTAATTTAACTTCTTATAAGAAATATGACTAAGAAATCTGAGTTAATGGCTCACTTGAAATTATCTGAAACAGTTCTCTCTCTTCTGGTGTGTGTTTACTCTGCTGTTCCTTCTCTGGATTAAATTTTCTTGCCAGAAATCTGCAGACGTCAGAAATTCCCAACAAACTGTTCAGCTCAAGTGCTTCATTGAAAGTCTGAAAAAACCCCAACTTAAAATGGTAAAATGACACAAATGCCCCTACCAACATTATGCAGCTGAAGGCCATAATTCTATGGTAAGCAAATCAGAAGCTATAATTCCCTAAATTGTTACAGACAACAGTGAGAATCAAAGTTTACATAGGGCATTTGAATGAAAGCCTTATATCAATTTTAGTTTTGATCCACATTATCTCTATAAAAGTTAGTGGAAATGAAATCTGTGATGTGATATGATGTGGAATGAGAGTGATATGGCACTTCCATAGAAATGGGTGTGGAAAGAATGTATCCTAAGTATTAATATGTCAATCACTAGAGAAGAATGTTTAAATAAATTAAAGTTCAGTAAATTCACCTGCCACAATTTTCATTATTGGCATAAAATATTAGATCTTTATTGGTACTTAAATGTGTGGATTGGGGGAAAAGTCCTATGTTAGGAATATGTACATAATCTGTTTATCATATGACTACAAATAGTTATAATATCTGATGAAAACATAAAAGACTGCAACATAATGACTCTAAAATGGATGCATTTAACTCAAATATCATGAATGCCTTTATGACATAGTTACATCATTTGTCATCAAGTGTTGTCCTATGTGTTAGAAAAAAAATTATGATAAGGGTATATAAACTAGACTAACACTGGTAATGTGACTGTTATTATTATAATTATTGAGGTTTTTATTTTTTATTACTGGTAGTAATAGAACATGATCATTAAAGTAGAACATAATTATTGCAGTAGTAGAATATAACAATAGGAGTAGTCTTTTTATGGGTAAGGCCGGGGTGCTGAGGATATCTATGGGAACCACTTCACTTCATAAGTGAAATAATTTGTTGTCAGTGATATGGTGGCCATCTTGAATATCTTTTTATTGCTACTTCTCCTGAATGTATGGCCATATCAATATTGGGTTTATAAAAGACTTCATAGATGTCTAAATGATCATAAATAAAAATGATGTCAATCTAACATCCAATATGGCAACCATGGCAGCCATCTTAAAAATCTTGTTATTGCTACTTTTCATGAATGGATGGTCATATCAATATTGGGTTTTTATACAAGACTTCATAGATGTCTAAGTGCTCATAAATAAAAATGATGTAAATCTAACATCTAATATGGCCACCATGGCAGCCATTTTGAATTTCTTGCTAATGACAATGTTTTCACCAGAATACTTCTTATGATGTTTAGTTAATTCTTAATAAATATGGTGACATTCTGATATCTTATTTAGCTGCCACAGCATTAAAAGCTTGATATCACTACTTTCCCTGAAAGTACTCAAGAACAAGATTAGAACACCCCCTTAAACACAAAACAAGTTACTTTAATGAGCAGATATATATATTGAAATATATTTTTTTAAACTTCAGGACATAAAAATCAGACTTTTAACAGCATATTCAGAATGCAGAATTATGAATCCAAAATTGGAATGATTCTGATGAAAGTAAAATTGATGGCAGGTATGGACTACTCCAAGATTAACACCAATAAAACCCATTGTCCTTTAGCTACAGCTAATTAGCATCACAACTACAAATGCTATGAATACATCACTACCACTACTACACATACTTCTAATACACTTTTACTACTACTACCTTTATTTACAATTTAATTAATATTTATTATAATGACCACCATAAACATCTGGCATTCAATTCTCACATGCCTTCCTATTTGTTCACTTCATTCTATAAAAATAAAATACCGCAAGATATTTGACACAGGAGATTATCAGTCTTGATGTTTCTGGATTCTCCACTTCACTTGCGGCTGTTCTCTCTACATTCTTTGCCCAGTGAGTGTACTGTTGTGAGTTTAGATCCCTTGGCCTTTTTGACTGCACAAGGTCAACCAAAGATTCCTCAAACAGGCAAGCATCTGAAAAATTCAGATCAAGAGTTCATCATTTCAGATGAACAGTGTTGACTCAGGGACATGTGACATACATTTTTTGTATAAATCTAACATGATTGTTCATATGATCCTACATTTTGCAATCCATATTAAGAAAACATAACTACAAAATTTTCTGTTTTCCTCAATTAAATTATTATATATGTTTTGTAATAATAACTATTGCTTAAACTGAGAAACACAAACATGGTATCACAGATACAACTTTGTGGTTCAGCATGACAAATGACTAGCTTAACTCAGTAAAATTCAGAGGCTTAACATTCTCCAATGTTTTAGCTACAGCTTCTGAGAAAGCTGTTTGTATCACACTGACAATCCTATATATTTGCCCCAAGCTGTCTGGAGATTGGGCTAAGATTCAAGAGCTTCTAAAGGAATTAACTCTATTTTCCAGTGGCTAGATTTGAATTTTATGGAGAAGCAGCTTCTCCTTTTGGACAGAACAGGGAGAAATCAGAGCTTAACAGGGAGAAGAGAAAGTATAGCAAGATATGCTATTACGATAGATATTGTGCATGTGTGTGGTTTTAGTCTCTTTTTGAATTATACCCTCTATTTCCCAGTATGCAAATCTGCACTAAACATTCGTTTTAAACAATATTTTAGTTTCAAGTAGAAACTTTCTGAATTGCATGCATATTTATAAACACATTTTGTATAGATATAACAATTATCGTATTCATATGCAGTGTATTTTGGCCACATGACTTAAGAGCACTGTAGAAGCTATACTTTATAATGAATTTTAACTGAGAGGAGTAATAGGATTATAGTATTGTAATTGCAAGTTAGCAAAAATGCTTAATCAACTACCCTTAAACAAGATTTTTTTCTTTTTGCTTTATGAAAGTTCATTATAAAATGGCAGTAGAAACAAATTTGTACACATGTTTGAAACAACTGTAACATGTACATGAGAGAAAATATGTGTCTTCATTTCAATTAGTTCATCACAGTTTCTTTGTTGTTAGATGGATGCCTATGTTGCCATTGTCAAATCATTTTATCTGAAACTAAAAAAAATGAAAAAATTTGGAAGGTAATATTTAAAAAGTCTGGTCATTTATGCCCACATTATCACAGTTGTTAGTAAATAAATTGGTTTTATGTACTTTGGGTTGGGTTTCTTCGGTATTATTATAAGGTTATGTCCATGCAATGAGAGTCTATTTCACTTGTTCCTTGAAAACGTGTACTCATACTTCATATTTAAAATATGATCTGTCTGTACTTTTTCATTATATCAAGATGTATTACCTATTTTTAAAAAATTAGCATATGCTAGTATTTTGGATTCTGTCAGGGTTTTTCAGCTATCAAATTAATATGTTTGTATTTAAATCAGTACTAGTAAAATAAATGTGATGTTCTCAAAAGATACATGCATTTTTCTTTTTCCTTTATATTGTATTCCCTTTTATCTCTAGATACTACAAACAAGCATCTGTCCGAAGGAAACTTTGAGAAAATGGGAATAATATAAGCTCTTCTAACAAGTTTCATTTTTCTTCTGAAAATTTGGCATTAAGAGTGATAACGATCATTAAGGACAAACATACACAAGAGCAGAGACTCACAAAATTGCAGGATTGTCTTCAATGACAAAAGTGCCAAAAGAAAATTATCAATCAAGGAATACTGAGAGTGACAAGAAATGGAATGATCAAGGGAGATAACCATGAATATGGGTCCCACGCTTTTCTAAAGATAAATTTCCATGTCACTTCCAGGATAAAATTAATTTTTTCAAGGTTCACATATGACCATTACAGAATGGAGTCAAAGAACATTTTTACTGTAAAACATGTATTTTCTAAATCTAAAGATGTTTCTCTTTCAAGACTCTCCAAAACATGTCAGAAAAGATGATCATGTACAAAACCACAAAATGCATCACACAAAACAATTTGATTTTATTCCTATAAATTTGCATGTTGTCATTTCAATGTACAGAATATAAATTCTAACTTTATTTTGCTGACCTACATTATTTTGCTAAATGGGAACAACATAATGAACATAAATTAGTTTTGTTTCCTTTAAAATATATATATATATATATATATATATATATATATATATATATATATATGTGTGTGTGTGTGTGCATCTTATAGAAAGTAAACATTTCCTATTACAATATTAAAAAAAACAATCAATGCAAACAATTAGAATCTTGTTTTGTAACAAAAAGAGTTTAACCCTGAATTTATTTATGCCAATAAAATCACAAACAAGACTTTTCAAACAACATAATCTCTGCTATTAATGATCATCCATTAAAGACAGTAGTTTCATATTTTGTAAGGCAACTGCTGTGGCTGTCATATTGAATGTGCAAAAGCCACCATTTTTATTGATGACTAACTAGTTATCATAAGAATTTGTAGCAGTAACAAGAATTTCAAGATGGCTGTTGTTGTGGACATATTGAATATTGGATTGGCACCATTTTAATTTTAATTTTAATTTAAGACAAGCTGGGTATCTTAGGAAGTCTAATTGTGAAAGGCATAAAATTGTTTATGTAGGATGACCTAGACCAGTGTGTGTAAGGTTTAAAGGCAATCATCCAAGTAATGTAGGTGGAATAGCAACAACAAACTTGCTCTGACAGCCAGATGACAGATGCCTGACTACAGCTCATCCATTAGTTCTTCCAGTTGAATGACCATTAGAGCTAAAAACTGAATCAAAGTTGAAAAAAATTAACAGACTCACTGGCACTCATAAGTCAAATGCTTTTAATGATATGAAAGTAATGTTCCTCAAATTAATAACAAGAGAGGGAAATAATTACAAATATACTCATTTTCATTTATCTACCCCACCACCACAATAGCTCTTAATTTCTTCGAGTCCATTCAAAATTTTAAACTAGTCATCACATATTCATCCTCATATAGCATAATGCTAAATTTTATTGTCTCCCCTGAATCAGTGAAAATAGAGTTCAGATTACAAAGACTATATTACATATGAGATGGCTTTGACCCCCATTCTTTCCTCCCTGCAGGCTGCATCCAGAATTTGAAACCTTTGATATCATATATTCACCCTCCTAAAACATATCCAACATGATCACCAAATGTAAATCAATGTGGAATTCAAGTTACATAAAAACCAAGTGATGGATGTACATAAGAATGGAAGGACACATGGACAGGTGCATGTATGTTCACTTTATCTTGTTAAAATGTTGAGTCCTTAACTCATCTCAGGTATTTTTCAGACAGTCCAAAATACCAAAACTTGGTTTAAAAAAAACATTTTTTAAATATTTTTTGGTTTTCATGACAAGTGCAGTACAGAAAAAAATCCTTTTCTGGCTTTGACTTAGAACCAGATATTGTAACACAAAGATCATTCAAATAATCTCAAATACTTTGAAATATACCCACATATTGAACTGATATTATTCAAGGTATTCTGAATGTAACTGGATTTGATAATAGTTTATTTGTACTTGTTTGTGCTATCATACTTATAAACATTGCAAAAAAAACCCAGAATAACTTATCTAAAATCAGCATCAGAGTGTTTACAATCAACTTCTTTATTAAAAAAGCAATTGAATGTACTAGTCACTGTGTTTATTGACTTAAAGAAGTATGATGGCTTTATGTTAAATAGTCTTCTATATTAAATAATTGAATTTTAAGCAAAAAACACTTTTGTTTTTTCAGTCAAAATGATCTTGACCTCTGACCAGTTAACCCTGAAATCAATAGGCATCTTCCTTACCACAGGTACTGGCCAGACACAGTTTAGTCTGGGATGTGAAACTAATGTTATTGCCCATAAACCATTGTGCTGCTTTCAGTCACACTGACCTTAGCCTTTGAGTTCAAAGTAAACAATCTTCTTGCTTACCTCAAGTGTAAGTCATCCACATAGCTTGTTCGAGGTATATTTATACATTTATTTTTTCAGACAGTGACCTTCACCTTTGACCTTTTGAACCTCAAATCAATAGGATTTTCCCTTACACTATGAGCAAGTGATAAATAATGTTTGATAACTATATGCTGGTGAACTCAAATTGTTGTGCTGAAACCTTTTATCTTCTTTCAGTCACAAATGACTTTGATCTTACTGCTCCCTTGTGATGCCAGATGCAGATTGGTACCATTGTTTCTTAGGGATCATTTGTGATATATATTAAATGTTTTATTGAAAACCCCATGTTGAAATGATCATACATTCTAAATAGCAGCAAAAACCAGACTTGCTATGTTTACCAAAACCAGACTTAAAACATGGTTGCCATGTTGGCCAAAATTGGAAGTTTGAGGGGCACCATTTTCATTTAGATTTGACCAGCCCTGGAATAAATGTATGTGTTCAGTTTGATGACAATACTTTAGTAGTTTACAATGAACAACAAACTTGTGCTAACATACAGATGAATATAAAGATTGGATAGAAAAAAGAAAGTATAAAATAAACCCCATTTGAAAGGTAATACCAAGGTTTTGTTTCCACTTTACAGGTGAAATAATGAAAATCTGATACCCTGAAGTTTTTCTTGTACATCAATCATTGCCTGTAGAATCCTCTTCTTACACAAGTCATCTGGCCTGTCTTTCATTTTTATCTTGTCTATATAAGAAAAAAAAAGAAATCATGAAATGTTTAAGAATATAACAAAATTTCTGAGTCAATATACCTTGATTAAAATCTACCTATTAAAGCAAATATTTCACTGAAGATTAATAACAAAACATTTATTTACCCTTAAATGTCTTGTATCATTTTGATTTCAACAACCACAGAATGTCTGTTGCAGTGTAATTAATTAGTGGGGGTTTATTATCATTTTAAACCTTATCCATGCTAACTTAGAATCATTTTTGCCAACACTATGAACAGAACACACATATTCTATGAACAGAAAATGTATAATTTAAACCTGTATTTGCCAGATATGTTCTGACATTAGATCAAAGGTTCTGAACAGCACATATTCTGATCAACTTGTCATTCATCATGATAGCTCTTAGATACCATTATATCAACTTGTCATTCATTTGTTTATCAATTATCTGCTAAATAAACAATTAACAAAGAAAAATTTAAAGGGCACTATCTTTAGTTTACAAATTGTCTCATTGTTAAACAATTAATAAATATGTTGGCCACAAAGCTTAATTCAGAGGTCACAGGGGCTAGTTCAGTTTTTTATTGATTAATTGACAAAGGTGTCACCAACTAAGTTTATTTTATCCTAATATTTCCCCAACTGTTCAAAAACTTTGTTGCCACTAAACATAAGACAAGGGGGTGCAAAATCTTATCTCCAGGACAAATAAAATATTATGTAATTGGATTACTGTCCAGGATCTGTACCACAGTAAAACCTGTCCTGAGAAACCACTGCTATGAGAGACCACCTGTTTTGAGAGACCAGGATCTCCACAGACATATTTATTGATTATTGATATTTATTGATTATATAGTGTTATAAATCATTATGAGACCACCTGTCTTGAGAGACCATTATCTATTGGCAGAGGGGTGTTCTATCAAAGACAGGTTCTACTTTCTATTATATAACCATCACATCTGTCTTTCATTAGTCTGGTGTTTTTTCTTTAGTCTGAATTGAAAGTGTATTTAGTTTTCTTGATGTTGGATGAACCCAAAGTTTCAGTGCTTCTGTCTCCAGCATCATGTGACACTTGATTAGCATGAAGATGTCACTATTGACCAAAACATCTGCACTCTGACTTATTAGAAGTGTTGCAGTCAAAATAAGGACAAAGTGTTTGAAATGGTTTTGCAATTTAATGCACTCAAGCTAGCTTCATCATTAAACAAATGGTCCTGGTAAATACCACTAAGAACTACTAGAAACTATTAAAAGCAACAAGTCTTACAAAGTGACACTAAGTAGTCATCAAAACACTTATTAAAGAAAACAAAATAAAAATTCTTATAAATGTTTGGGATAAAAATCATTTTTATCTGAAATATAAGCAATATTGTCCATTATTTCTTGGACACTTATCGGTGCTGTTATTGCTCTGATACTTGACAATATATTTTTCATTAGTGCACATTACAAATTAGTGACCCTGCTACTAGACTTAGTCTCAATCTAAATACAGTTAAACCCGATTATCTTGATTACTTCAGATTTAGATTAGATTGTCGACATAACCAGGCCCAAAGATATCAGGGTCCATAAAAACCAGTAACAGAATTTTAAAAATGTCCTTGACCTATATTTCTGTCTCTTAGGTTTACTGGAACATTGCTATTAGTCACAAATGTTGTGATTTCATAACTTTTTAGACAGAGTTCAGACTCCAACTGTACATGACAGTCAATATAAAGTCAACAGTGTTGTTAATCAGTTAATAATTACTCAAATGTACATGTCTCTGAAATAAAGGTACAATATTTACTCTTTCTTCTCTTTTAATTCCACAGTCAATGTATATTCCACAGACAATGTATATTTTGCAGTGAAGATATCGTAGTTTTAATATTCCTCAGCAAATAAAATAACTTTACCCCTTGAAGAAAAGAAATTTTTTTTTATCTCAACCTGACCACCCTTATGTCAGCAAAATGGATTTGCATGTGTCTTTGCCAACCGGAAAGAAATACAATATATATGTATCTACAACTGCCATGAATCTAATTACAGATATAATTAAATGGAAACTGATAGACTATAATGTATTGCCATTGTCAAATTTTAGGCACTGAACACAGAATCAGAATTTAAAAAAATGTTACTAAACATCCAGCCTTCCCTAATACACTGTAAAGGCTGAATGAAATCATTTATTTTTATTTTCTTTTTTTTGGGCTATTTCATTTTTCTTAAAAATATTGCCTTAATTAAAAAAGATCTTTTATTTAAAAAGATAGACAACAGAAAATGGGTTTCCTTTTTTAGTAATCACTGAAATCCAAAAAAAGGTAAATCAAGAAGCATAATCTATAATATGTGAAATTTGCCTGTCATTCATATCACTGAAAAAAATAAAGGATATTTGCGACAAAAAATAAACATATATTTCATCAAGTGGGTGAAATAATTATGCTTTATACCCATAAAATAAAATATATCTTTTATTCACTCAATAACAAGAAATTTTTTTTCTTCTATTTATGCTTGTACTGTGTGTGTAGTCTGTATAACAGAGTGAAGTAGAAGATTTTTAAATGAATTCACTGTGATGTTCATGGTTTACCATTTGTGTTTTGTTATTATTCACACAGAAAATGTAATCAGTCATATAATTCTCCCAACTCACATTAAAACGGCACTTTAAAATTTGTTGTGCTTTTATGGATTTACACTGGAATTGCTTTAATGCGAAACATCCATTTTACTACATGGCCATACAAGCATCTAAGAATTCCTTCGAATTCCAAGCTTACCTGGTGATCAACCCTGCAGTGAAATTATTTTCTCATAATTCACTCCAGTGAATTATTACTTTTGCTTAACTTGGAAAATCTAGTAATTCAAAGTCTTGCATAATATACAACATAGTCATTCATAAAAATGTATTGATACAAATTAAGAGTGATCAACCCATTAATCCCCCAGAGGTTTTTGTCATTTTTGCCTGTAATACTAGGAGGAAATTCATTTTGGGAGATATTTCTGAATGAATTCTAATACATTGACCTACATATGTTTGGTTTAACCTAGTGTGTTAGAAACATGGTTTTTCATTGGCTCTTATGCCTGAGCATAAACAGAAGAGTACAAATTGGACTTGTTCATTTTTTTGCTTAACAGACCCATCATTTTCATGTCAAGACCACTCTTCATTCTAAATGCCCATTTTACACTACTTTTTGCAAAGGTTCACCTGTCTGTGCAATTCAGACCAGTCTGTCTTACATCTGATGCCAAAAGTCTAAACTCCAGACACAAAACCGGATTCCGACCTAAGACAAATTTCGGCTGGAAAAAACTCGGGTCCAAAAAGTGATGTTTTTCCTCTGTATTTTGTAGTGCAACTAGAACATCCAAATTATTTTGTATCATCATAAAGCTGTCTACCTTTTTATAATACCACCCACTTTATTGTGTTGTACATGACTTTAATGCTACAGAGCTCTGTAGTAAACTACCACTTCCTGCCCCATAAAAACAGCACCAGGGGTTAATGAGTTAATTGATAATTTCTTTAAGTGCACTGATGACTACTTGATGCTACTTTGTAGCACTTAGTGCCCTTCAGTGATATTCTGCTCATAGTAGATATTAGTAGTACTAGGACACTCAAGCATTTCTTACTAACCAGAGTTCATAATTAAGCATGTGACACATAGGGAATACATAAATATATGATGTAATTTACAACTACACTAGGACAATATATCTGCAGTGAGTGACAACTAGAATATTTAAATTATAAAATGTATGGCCTTTTAGCCCTTCGTTATACATGTAGCAAAGTTACCCAGTGCAGTATACTATAACAAAACACCTGTTACCTATTTGACTCCATAGGCCTGCCTGATAACTGTTAAGCAGTGTAGTGTAGTGTATGTTCCATTTTACAGAAATTTTAACCATTTTACATTTTCGGTACAAATATATTATGTATTGAAAGATTTAAGAATAAAATCCAATCTTTACAGTTGTATAATTATTTCACGGAAGAATTTTTTATGTGCTTTAAAATCTTGAAGCCACGTGACCAACCATAGCTGCCATTTCTCATACTTAAAATTTACTAGTTCTTTGTCTGCATCTACACTAAATCATCTGAATTTGATAATTTATAAAAACTAATTGCTGCCTACATCAATATCAGAGCTTTTACCTACGTTATTGAAGCTTTCATAGTTGTGATTCTAATCGCGAAAAATCAATTAAGTACTGAATGAAATCCGCAACCTTCATTTTGGAGCATGGAGAATACAACCCAGTTATTTTAAATAGTAGATTTCAACCAGAGCATAAACAGTGCCCATGTTATCTGACATAATGGTCATTCACACCAATGAAAGTAGTATTTAACAGGGGGTTTCCCCTGAAGGTGGCGCTAGAAAAACTTGCTCAAAATGGCTGATGTTTACAGCAGGCATCGAAAGGCACTTTCATGAGAATGGTGTAGAAGCATCAAAAGGTGCTTCCATGAGAATGGAATAGAAGCCTCCAAATGTGCTTCCATGAGAATGGAGTTGAGGCATCCAAAAGGCGCTTCCATGAGAATGGAGTGGAGGCGTCCAAAGGCGCTTTCATGAGAATGGAATAGAGTTGTCCAAAGGAGCTTTCATGAGAATGGAGTAGAGGCGTCCAAAAGCGCTTTCATGAGAATGGAGTAGAGGCGTCCAAAGGCACTTCCATGAGAATGGAGTAGAGGCGTCCAAAGGTGCTTCCATGAGGTAAAGTGTTAAAATACATACAATTCTTCTTTTGCACAACTTTGCCAACAAAGAATTACATATTTTTCAGGAAATCTATTAATTACAACATGCCATTTAGTATACAATATTTTCAAAATTATTACATAGGGCTTACATTTGCACTGTGTCAAAAATTACCTTCAGACGTGAAAAATGTATGTGTGAATTTGGGGCTGAGGTGCATAAACTGCATTTTCTATGAGCTTCCATTGATTGTAAGGTCATGTGAATATTATTCAATATTATCTTTTGTTTTATTACAGCTAAAAAAAGGTATGGTCTTTTGACCTTACTAGTTTACTTTTTGATGGGGTATCAAATCTGTGAACCTTGCTGATATAAAACTTCACCAGCTGACTTTACCAGAAATGCAGATTAATTAGATGTCAACTTAATTTAAGTAGTATTAGTCTCTTTGCTGTCAATTAATATTTAATTTTAAAAAAGAGTGGAATAAAATACTATTGGGTGCAATTCTTTTGCACAATTTTATAAAAGAATGAGTTTTATAAATATTTATTTTAAGAGAAAACCAAACATTAATATTAACATTAAAGAAGCAGCAAATCCAGTTTGTCGCAATTTTTGGACACTATTTGAGTTATCTTGTATTAAATTTCACAAATATTTGCTTGCCACATAAATATACCTTGATACATACTTCCAAATTTGCACAAATTTTGGAAGGCCTTCACCTGTGATACCACTGTCTAATAATAAGTGCATGACCTACCTTGTGAAATGCAAGTACTACTGTGGGTAAAAAAATGTACAAACCTTCCTTGGGCCTGCTGATGTATTTCTCTATCTCTTCTCTGTATTTTTCCACAGTGGACAATTTACAGGTGTCCAAGTTTGCCATCACGCTGATGATGTAATCCACTGCCTCATCATCTGATGTAGATTTACCTACTCCAATGGAGGCTGTCATACCCACAATCTGGGAAATTAAAATAAAACCAAACAACTTGACAAATTATGCCAATAAAAACTGCTTTTAGTTTACAAAAAATGGAAGGATGATTTTAGAAAAACAGACACCATGGGGAAATAAAACATTGCAACATGAAAGATGTACATGAAAGATTTTGCTTTAATAAAAAACATCTCAAATTTTTCTGCTGTTGAGAATATACATTCATCACTCCAGCCTAAAATGATCACATATACAACCAGTAGATGGAACAATGTCATCATTAATTAAACTGATTTCATTTAATATTTTATTTGCCAATCAATAAGTCAATGCAAAGTGCAAGTCACATTAGCAAATTTGGCAACTTTTCCATCCTTCATCCATGTACAAGCCAATGCTGAGTATAAGACGAGGCCAGATGAATACCTTGGATTGTCTTTTTCTCTTTGTTCCACATTGAGAAGTTTATCCTATCTGTAACTAAACCTTTCTGATCAGGATTATTAAATGTAACTAAAAGTATTTAATTTGTTTTACTGGAAATATTTTAAATGTATTTTTTACTTTTAGGTACATAAAAGTATAATTTATTGAGTTATAGAGGATAAAACTTGCAATGCTGTGTGGAATTAACCTATAATAATTTTGGGTTTCATAAATCTTACCATTTTCATGATATATCACTGTATGCTATTTGAGATTACCAGCAATAAGGAAATTGCATCATTACTGCTAATATGCTTTTTCCACAGCCTTTTTTTTGGGAAGAGAGATGCAGAGAGAGGGATGCATATGTATTCCATTGCATTTTTCTGCTTGCACCTCATGATCAAAATAAAATAGGGTATGATATGAAAGAGAGCAAGAGAGAGATTTCGGCTCTTCTTGTTTTTGTTTTTTTTACCATATCAACCCCATTTAGCTGAAGCTTTTGCCAAAGAATAAAACATTAATAAATGAAACGGTAAATGTAAACTATGAAAACAAATACCATACTCCTTCAGGGTTTAAATATTCAGAATAGCTATATCCATATAGACTCTTGTTAAATTCCAAGAATGACCATTTTGCATGCTAAATTTTTTGTAAACAACCTCTCCATTCCTAGCAAATAAGATTATTTTTTAAGTTTATGTACTTTTCTTGTAGTTAGGCAGCAATCTTTTTCTCATGCTAGATGTTATTTTAAATTTCGGTCAGTTCATTGGCAAGTTCAAAAGATATCACAGGCTAAGAAATTTACACAAGTAACCACCTGGTATTTCATTTTATTATATGGTACAGTATTCATAATACCCCTGGATAGCCTCATTTCCCTCCTGGTAGCCTCACTAATCTGACCAGGTCTTAGCTTGGAATGACTGATTACAGCTGTAGCATGTTTAATTAGCATGTGAATACCACTACAAAGTCACTTCATTCTTGGATAATGAAAGTGGCAACAAAAACTAAAAGGAATTGCTTATCTAGTGGTATTAATTGATAATGGAATATGATACTACATTTGTACATGAGTAAGATCAGTCATCAAGTAAGTAAACTATACAGATTTACAATCATAAAGACATCTCTTTCTGTCTCACTCTCTCTCTCTCTCAATTTGGCATAAGTTTTATTTCATCATCATATGCAAGATGAAAACTGATGGAATATGTCTTTTTCATGGTTATTCATCTTCCAACTTGTCAATTAAAACACCCATATATGTAAAGATCTCAGAGGAAGAGGATGCAGTTCCAACCAAGACCTGACTCATACTTCAAGTGTAGCAACTGTAGCAAGGATTGCCACTCCCATGTGTGGCTTTATAGTCACAGAAGACGCTGCACAGCTACAAACTGGGCGCATTTCCATCGTCTCTCGAGACTAACGCAAGCCAACCATATGTAATCAAATTTAAACAAGTATATTACAAACAACATATTACTGGTGCATGCTGCATTAGCGCATTACATTTGATTTATCTTAATTTTTAATACCGATGATCATGTGTTTAAAATATTCAATGTGGGATCCAATATTTTTTCATATACAATCTTCTCCCCAAAATGAAATGTATTTTACACATTTTTTTGTACTTTTGGAGAATTTTTTTCCCACATGAAAAATACAATAAAGTGATTTGGATGACAATCCATATTTAAGACGATTCAGAGTATAAGACAAAGATAAGATTTTCTCATTAAAAAAAATATCATTTTATAAGAAAGTAAATATGGTATATTCCTTTCAGTTGTTCCATGGTTTAGAAAAATGAATGAATCATCCTTGTAAGAAAAATTTACCTGCGGCAAGATTTGGACATTATTCTTAACTTTGGCCATCAAATATTTTCTCATTAGCCTGTTGTAAGCCTCATCCTTCTTGGTATGATGGCATTCATCCAATATCATTAGGCTAAAATCACTCAGAGACACATTCTGCTTTTCCAAGTTGTTAAAAAGAATCTGTGGTGTGAAACATATGATGTCACAGTCTGGCAAGAAAATATCCAGTTGTGTGGAATGCTCTGAGTCCCCAGTAATCAGTTTGGTCTGAAAAATTGGAATTTTTAAAAAATTTAATTATGGGACATAGCTCTTCTGGTAGATTAACACATTTTACATTTAAATACAAGAAGACAAACTGCATTTATGACAATTATATTTAAGAGGAACTAAAAGATAGAACTTAAACACAAATTGCACTTGACAAAATATTAATTCGTATTTATTTATTAAGCTGCTTCCTCCACTAGGCGCATGTAGCATTTTTGTTGATCAAAATTTCCTTGAATATTGTTAATTACTGTGTCATAAGAATGTTGGTAAGAATATGTAATAAATTATATGAATTCTTATTAAAAGTTGATAATTTGATAATGCTGATCAAATTTCCATTCCTATCTACCATTTTTGATAATAAAATGAGCAATATATCAAAGTTTCAGTTACTAATTTTGGTCACAATTTAATTCAAGTTTAAAAAATAGGATCTAGGCCAACCTTATATTATAAGCAGATTCAAAAGTTTTCATGGCATGAGTTATCGAGGGAGTAGTGTAATGTGCATTATCACATTAACACTTTTCATATTATAAAAGGGGACCCAGAGTGGCCAAGTGATCTAAAGCGCTCTCCGTTATGGATCACTGCCATCTCACCTCCGTCTGCGTGGGTTTGAGTCTAAGATAAAGATTGCCAGTAGCTTCTCGTGGAACGGTGGTTCTTTCCACAGATTTCCCGGATTTCCCAGTTTCTTCCTCCATGCATAGCCTATCGTGTGCTGCAAAATGGCGTTAAACCCCAGCAACATATTATAAAGTACAATGTCAGAGGCATCCAAAACTACATAAAACCAACCATCAATTTTTTTCTAGGGTATTTCAAAAGTCAGCAAATGCTGTCATTTTGAAACAAGTTACAAAATAAATTTAAGAGAGAAGAATTTGTTGGATATTTTGCTCACCAAACCAAGCAAAATAATTGATGCCATTTTACTGATTATATACATTTCAGAAGAAAAGAGTACCCATGTCAGATAATTAGGACATGCTGTCTTTGGGTTTTAAGAGGATGATCTGTAAACTCAAAGCAACACTGAAATATTGGTACTCATGTTTATTAAAATAAAATTCCATACTGGTACTTGTGTTTATTTATGGCAAACTGCAAACTGGTTGTGTTCTTACTGTATACTGGTACTCATGTTTTTTGTACCAGCAAACTACATACTGGTACATGTGTTTATTTTTGGTAAATCGCATACCGGTATTCATGTTTATTACTGGCAAATTATATGCTGGTACATGTGTTATTACCAACAAATTACATATTATTACTCATGCTTTTTACCATGAAATTGCACACTGGTATTCATGTTCATTACTGGCAAATTGCATGCTGGTACCAATGTTATTACCTGCAAATTGCATACTGGGATGTGTTTATTGCTCAAAAATTCCATACTGGTACTTGTGTATATTCTGGCAAACTGCATATTGGTACTTGCAATTACTGCTTGCAAACTGCATGCTGGTATTGTACTTGTGTTTATTACTAGCAAATTGCATACTGGTACTAGTGTTATTACAAACAAATTGCATAATGGTACTCATGTTTATTACAACCAAACTCCATACAGGTACTCATGTTTATTACCAGCAAACTGGTTCTTGTGTTTTACTACTTGAAAATTGCAAACTGGTAATTGTGTTTCTTACTGGCAAGCTGCAGACTGATACATGTGTTTATTTTTGACAAAATGCATAGTGGTATTCATCTTTATTACTGGCAAATTACATGCTGGTACATGTGTTATTACCCACAAATTGCATGCTGGTACATGTGTTATTACCCACAAATTACATGCTTGTACATTTGTTATTACCCACAAATTGCATGCTGGTACATGTGTTTATTACTGGTACTCAAGTTTATTATTGGTTGATTATATAAATATGTCTAAATGTAAAACAAAAGCAGAAAAGAGGCTAACCGTGTAGTTTGGTAAATATTTCACAAATCTCTGGTGTTGCTGCTTGATCAGTGGGTTGGTTCTGGCCATGAAAACTACCAACTTCTCTACAGGATACAAAGAAAAGACTTGAGTGGTATTCGATTACAATATATACCTCTGTGTAAGCTGAGAACTGAAATAAGTAATAAATTACAATAAAACATAGAGTATAATATATGCATCAACTTTTATATCCAACAGCAAAATGGCACACCATGAGGCAAAAGGGTCAACATAGATTCCTTCTTTTCGAAATTCTTTACAGCAAAATATTTTCTACTGGATTATTTGTATCCTAGTAATAAAACCATATTACATGTAACATTACATATTTCATCAAAACCATTAGTTCTGTTTTGCTAATTTCAAATTTGCCTAAATGTGCAAGTACTATACAATTTTAATGACTGCAACATTGACATCAATATTATCTTTCTTATTCCTAAATTCTAACAAGCCAGATAGGCTAGAAAGGAAAGTACAGTAAGTTATAATAACAATTTATATATTCCTGATGGAGTTGACTAAATTATCAAGGCTTTATATGCTAGCATATAAGTATACCAATGTTTAAGTCAACCCTCTTTTTACAAAATACACACACACATACACACAAATATAAATTTTTCAATGGTACCCTAATATAAGGTCTTTAGTATATCTAGTCTATAAGTTGACCTTTATTGTCATAATCAAAATTTATGAGACATTACCTAAATTTACAGCAATTTATATGCTGCTTCTAATATGATCTTACCAAGCCAAAGGTTTTATATGATAACCCTAGCTACAAATTGTTGGATTGAACAGGAATATTAGTGATTTTTTTCCTTGTGACATCTATTGGATTTCATGAGTTGCCTCCCTTATTATGTAATGCCAACTAACCAAGAACAAGATAAATTGTACATCGACCAAAAATTGTGGCAGCAATTGATCTAACATGATTACTTTATAAGATTAGCATAAAAAATATGACTATATATCGGTGGGAAGCCATAATGTCTTTTTGAGTGAAAGGTATTTGTGCAAAAATGGACAGCATTGGAAAGTTGCTAATTTACCGAACAATTCAAGCTGTGTACTTCTCTTGTCTCAATCATGTAGAACAGTGTTTAAATTTGAGCTACTTTATTTTCATTGGATGGGCTGGTTTGCTGCTTCATCCATAGAAATTTACCAATCAGAAGCACAGAAATATCTGTGATATACCAAGGAGTAGACAGGGCCATTATGCTGGAACCTTGTCTAGCGAAGATGCACCAATGACAGACAAAACAGATAAACTCATAAATTTTAAACTCTGTTATCACCTAACTTGTTGCATAGGAACACTAATAACTCTGTTGTACATTAGAAATTCTTGCTTTATAAAATTATGGAAAAATTCATTTTGTTCAAAAAAGTCTTTAATTATCTACTTAAATTAACAATGACAGAATTATAAAATCAGAACAATGTCTTTCTCACTTCCTGGACTGGCTGACTCCAAATGATTCTTCACAATATAAAGAGCTACCCAGGTTTTCCCTGACCCTGTCTCTGCACAAATGATGGTGTTATTTCCACGAAGAGCATATTCTGCAAGTTCTAGTTGATAATTCCTGAGATTTAGTAAAGGACTGCTGTGTTCCTTCTGCTTACATTCAGGTTTTTCCTCTAAAATAATTAAATACAAAGTATTTATTTTTGCTATTGTAATACAAATAATTGCATGCCTTTATAAATGATAGTCATCTAAAACCATGGTTTATTTCAAATATTAGCTTACTAAGCTCGAAAACATTTAAATTTCTAACAGGCATGCTATATCTGGACATTTAATTAAAATTTAACTTACCACTAAAAACCGAAACTTGGAATTTCAAATGAGTTCTTTTAAAATAAAACAGTGTAATTATAAAAGTCCCTTTTAATATGTTTTTCTTCTTCAGTGAAACTGTCATCTCTAAATGTAAAATCATTTTATGTCCGCATTCACATCCTTCGCCTAACACATTAGGCATCAGCAATACCAAAATTAAATTTGCAGTCAAAACAAAACTCTCGACAGTATGCTCTCATATACACCAAAATATAATGCACAAATGCAATGCTGCATGTCTGGAACTGAGATGCATCAGCTCCATTCACAATTTCTTTCAGTTAATGGCATTAAAACACTTGTATATTCCTTAGTACTTTCAAGACTACTATTTTAATTCAATTCTATCTGCTTTGTCTCACCATCTATTATAGAAACTTCAAACACAGCTGCTCAGATCATCCTTGAGTACGAACAACTGAGAACAAAACTGCTCTCTGCTCAGTAACATTCACTGGCAAACCATTCAATCCAAAACCAAACACAAAATTTGTTCACTATGCTACATTTCCTTGAATGGTTCCAGTCCAAAATACCAATCTGACCTCACCCATGTGTACACTCCACCTAGAAGCTTGTGCTCATCTTCTGATGCTTGCATTCTCATTGTTCTCACTGTTAAAACGATGTCATGTGGACAACGTTCTTATGTGTACCAGGGCCCAGCTACAGGAAACAAATTACCCATAAATGTCACAACACAAGAACACTGTGATCTGCTCCAAAAGTGCCCTTAAAACTCACCTATTTCAACCACAAGAATAGATTTAAAGACTTAATAATATTTACTACCTTAATTATTATCAGCATGGTTTTATTTTGTATTTCATAGTGTTTGTTTTTGTAATCTTGTTACCCTATGTTTTTGTATTATCTAATGCTGTAAAGTGTTTAGAGCTTCTAAATATTAGGCATTGTACTAATTCCACATTATTATTATTATCATTATTATTATTATTATTATTATTATTATTATTATTATTATTATTATTATTAAAGATATTGGGTCAGTGGTTCTTTCCGCGGATTTTGTTTTTTCCTCCACCATTAATACTGGCCGCCATATATAGCCTATTGTATGCTAAAAATGGCTTCAAGTCCCAGAACAACAACAACAACAATTAAAGTTATTATTAAAGTTATTATTATTATCATCATCATCATTATTATTATTATTATTATTATTATTATTATTATATGGTACAGTTAGTTCTGCCAAGTTGTAACATACCCTACATTTATTTAATCCATTTAACTAAGATATTGTCAATGTCTGCATATGAAGTAACCTGTAGCAAATATCATTATTTCAACAAATTTCTCAATCTGAAAGTGATTGAAAATCCCAATAATGTATTTATTGTTGTTGTTGTTGTTGTTGGGCTTATTGCCATTTTTCAGCACACGATAGGCTATTCATGGAAGCCATGAAAACAATATGACAAGATTTGTCAGTTTGACTTTCCAGTGCCTGAGAAGACCCAACAAATTTTCAAGAAACTGAATATTAATAACCTATAGTATTTCTAGTAGAGTGAATGTGTACATAATAACATATAACAGACTTTACCATCTGATGACTCGTAGTCTGAAGCAAACTCATTTTCTGATTCTGACTGGTGAGAACCTGCAGCTTCATCTTCAGCTATTTACAGAAAAGAAAGAAAAATGTATAGAGGATCCTACATTATGGTCATATGATATAAAATGTATGAAATAATATCATGAGGTGGGATATTTTATTATTTAAAGAGATGTATAAATTTCATGTTAAAAAAACACAAGTTTATGACACTATTTATACTACATAATTAAGTATTTGGCATTAATTTGCAATGTTACTATTTAACAATGCTCAATTACTTTGTGACATTACTTCATTCTCTAGGTTGCTGGTATTGCTCCATTACTCTATGACATTGTTATGAGCTAAGTGCTATGCCACAATATAGTAAAATTTTTTTTAGATGACATCATAATAGCAATAAATTTGATAGTTATGTGATAAAAACTATTGCAATTTGCTGAAAAAAGTTTTATTGAATTATATATAAATACAGACTTGAATACTTTAAAAGGGACGTTATACACCATTCCATGGTAAATAGTCCTACATGCAGGCACTAGTAGGGCACAGTTGACTCTGGAGATTATCAACCAGTGGATCTCAATAACCCTGGACTTTGCTTGGAAATAAACTTAATGTGCAGAAACCATTAGGTATTTTATCTTTACACTTATCATGACCACTACCTTTTGACCCCAGAATCAATAGCTTTTTGTATTACAAGCCAACCACAAGGTTTGGTTAAGGAAGAAACTCTAGAACAATAGTCATTCTGTGAAACCCAGTTCTTTTTTAACCATCATGACCCTGACCTTTGACATTCTGACTTATAATTAAAAAGGCCTCTTTCATACCTTAAGTGCAAGCACTCCACAAACATTGGTCAAAGTATGTGGCCAAACACTAAAGTTATTGTGCAAAAACCATTTGTCTTCTTTCAATCATTGTGACCTTGATCTGTAAAATTTGTGGCACACTACTGTGCAAAAAGCATAATGTATAATAAAATTTAAAATATTCAGCACCCAATTAACCATCAGTCTCTGTTCACCATCAGAGCATTGTACATCAAAATATTAAAAACAGGTACATGTACATATGTAGATATTATGATTTTATGAAGATCTGGTCAGTTGTATAATACTTTTAATGTATATATTCTATTATCCATCTAATCTCATATCTGTCATGGTCTCAGACCTACATCCTGATGGATAACCTATGTTCTACTGTACATCAATGTTTGATGGTTGAATGCTAGGTCAAATTTTGGTGTACTACAATCTATATTTACTTTTGTGGAGTACAAATCATTTTCCTTGGAGGTGAAAACATTTTAAGTGGAGTGTAGCTTAATTACAAAATGACATTAATCCAGAAGATGAACCATCGAATGTTGGTGCATACGTGGAAAATTTTGAACTCAAGCAAATTAGGATAGATATTTATATATATATATTACAATGCTTGCTACAGGGCATAATATAACAATTGGATCTAAATATATATGTTACAATGCTTGCTACAGGGCATAATATAACAATTGGATCTAGTTGTACTAGCATCGTGACTGGCAATACAGGACTGCTATGGGTATCAGTGACCACAGCTGCTATACTGACTAGCACTTAATGGAATAAAATTTGTTTTGTTCTTGATTTAAGCCGATTAAGAATTAAGGAATATGTGATTTTATGCATGCCAAACAAATCAGTATATCACAATTGAGTAATGAAATTCATGCCAAAATCATTAGGGTTGGCATGTCTGTGCATGCCTGTTTAAAGTGTCAGGCATGCCACCATAGATACATACATGTGCCATTGGTTGCTAACACCTGATTTAGAGGAAACACTGAATGGTGTTATATACAAGGTGAACTGAACACATTTGCCTGAAATGCATTATTAAGGTGAACTGTACACATTTCCCTGAACAGCATTATTAGGGCAAACTGTACATTTCCCTGAATATCATCAAGGTAAACTGTACAAATTGTACTGCATGCCTGTCAAAAGCATTGGGCATGCCACCATTAATACATGTGACATAGGTTGCTGACACCCGATTCAAACTGTAATGTAATATATATTATATTATATCATATATATATATATATATATATATATATATATATATATATATATATATATATATAACAGTTCCTTGAACAACATTATTAAGGTGAACTGTACACATTTCCCTCAACAGCATTACTGAGGTGAACTGTACTTAATTCCCTTAACAACATTTTATTAAGGCAAACTGCAGAGTTTCCTGAACAGCATTAAGGTGAAATTTACATATTTCCCTTAACAGCATTATTAACATTTCCCTGAATATCATTTTTATGAGAAATGACGGTAATCATAATTTTATAGTGTTATCTGATGTGTTTATGTGTGACATGGATTTGTAACACAGCTTTAACAATTTTTTTTAGTCATATCACTCTGATGTCTGCACTGTGGCAGTTTATAGTGATGTTGAGCACTAGGGCATCATATACCACTCAGTCACACTATCCCAACAATGGGACATACAGTCCTAACACTAACGTCTTAATGCTGAGGCAGCTGTTTGAACCAATTTATAAGTCTTTGGTATGACTTCACTGGGCTTCTAACCCATGAGCTCCCACATCTGACTCAGGCTTATGCTCTAACCATTAGGGAAGTCAATGCAATCTCACAGACTCATCCTTTTATTCAGTCACCTTGTATGACTTCAGATTTAATGACATCAGACTTGATATAATGATATTCAACAACACTTTACAGCATATTCTGTATATTCTGACATTGTATTTTTTTACAGGAGCTAATATTCAATGATATCTGCATATGAACAACTACACACTTAACAGCAACATTCAACATCTTGACTTTACCAAATCAAAACTGGCATGGTATTATTTTATGGCGTAATTCACTAGAATTATAATTATTTATTAAATTGACTTATTCCCATTCTCTGCTATTTAACTGTAGTCAGTGGATGTGTTTTAAAAACCCTGCAGACTGAAATTCAACCTTGTCTTAGAGCACATGAAATTATGGAATGACATTTGTTGTACTAAACATGTCTGATAAAAAGGATACATGCCCCCGTCATCCAACCCATTACCAATTTGTAAGTTTCCACTTTATAATATGCATAAATTCAGTTTGAAAAAAATGTCATTATTTTTCTTCCAATATATAAGAACCTTCAGGAGACAGGTAATAATACCTGCAGCAGATGCTATGCTAATGAGTTCAACTGCATAGACATCATAGTTTTCATCATTTTCATTAAATGCACATGAAAATGATCAAAATGTTTTAGAACTCCAAAAAATGCCTGAATTTCAAGAATTTCCAGACTGGGACATTGAATCTTATAATAAAGCTCTATAAGGCATTTCTTACTGGACAAGTTAAGCTCAAAAGACTCAGTCTGCAGATCCCTAGTTAAATCCTTCTCCAGATCACCAATTTTTTTTCCATCAAGAATGTTCATATTCTGCAAAAGATCCCCCTTGACCTCTGTCAGACTGTTGCTATGGTAGCAAGAAGCTGGAGAATATTCTGTTGCATCATGTTGTGGGTTGCTAGGCAATGGAGCTGCAAGGTCACCAATGGAACTGTCTGGTTCACCACTATCTATCAAAATTAGATAAATAGAAACAAATGACTAATATTTAAAGGTCAAGGAACATTAATCAAATTTATTTTCAGCATAAGTTTTGTCTTTTAAATCATTCAACAATACTAATAAAAGCATTCTTTTCTTTTATAATTATAGTTTTATAACTCAATCAAAAGATGGTATATATTATTTTTATTCTATTTTTGCCCTCCCCGAAGTCCATGATATTGCATGGAATATATAAATACTTGTTTTATGCCATATCATTCCTTTAACATATTTAATTGATGGCTAAACAAATAATATTTCTAGGAAAATTTAAGCACTTGTTACAGTTAAATTAAAACCTGTACCCATAGTGTTAAAACTCAGCAAAAACAGTTCAACTTGTGCTTTGATCCTAATTTTCTTTTGATCTCCTGTAACCTTGAAGGGAGAGAAGTTAGAATGACAAAATTTTAAGATTATCTTCTTTATTTAGTTTTTATAGCATTCACATTTTAACAATATTGCAAGAATTTAAAAATGATTTTATGTTGCGAAGTTTTTGTTCTGAGTTGAGATATTTGCTCAAAGAGTTCTGTAACTGCTGAGCCTGGAAAAGCGTCTTTTGTCACAAGTCTTGTCACTGTGATGTTACTCCCAATGTCCTGGTTTTTCCATGGACAAAATGAACAAACTGCAATTTTAATTCATGATTTATAATAACCAATAAACCAATTTTTTTCAAGTAAATTAAGTTTCTTTCATAATACTTACCCAATCATAATACCTTAGGAGAACTACTACTGCTACTACCTCCCAAAATAAAAATTTTAGCTAAGGTGGCACTCACCAGTTATTATGTACTTTTGAGAAAGTGATGTATGTAAGGTGAAGTTGTTTGCATTTTAAACATGCATAGTGGAGAGAATATTGGCTTCCTTTGATGCTACTTTCATTTAATGTGGCTGAAATTTCTTTGGATATTGTACTTTTGGAAATTTTAAATGATCTTAGGACACTGCTAACTAAAATGACTGCTCCCTTGTGCTCCAAATATCAACCTGAATTTGTCTAAAGTACACTATTCTTGGCAGTTATTAAAATATGGAAAATGAATTTTGCCAATCTAGAAAATACCAGCTTCTAAATGTGCAATGAATGAATTACCAAATACATAAAATGAAAAAAAAATTATTGGCTCTATTTTTTACAAACTCTTTTTTTTAAAAAAATTCTAACCCTATTCTAAATACAAAACTGTAGAACGCCACCTAAAAAGCTAAAAGTTATCTGTCCAGTTATGTTGCAGTTGGAGTGATCTCCCCATTTTCCTGAGATTGGCACCAAATGTTGTTAAGGTGGCGCTCTACAGTTTCGTATTTAGCACAGTTTGGAACGCTTAAAAGTTTGACAGAATTCATCAGTCACAGAGATGTGGGAATCTATTCTGCCTGACAAGGATCAACAACTTTGAAAATAGGCATTTCAAAATTATTGTCTGTTTGGATCAATGTAGAGGTGTGAATTAATGTTCTCTACCATGGGTTTCATCAAGTCAAAATACAGATCTTGAACTGCTGATGTCAATGTAGAATCAGAACTATGATCTGCATTGAGGCTACACTAAAAAATAGGTTGCCCTTGTAGGCATTAGAGTGTCTGTATAGACTGGGCATCATCCACAGGGATTGCTTAGCAGCAGGTAGACTAGTTAGAATTTATCACATAACCAGTTTTGAGGTAATTTCTTGGTTTTACAGAACTAAACTGGGCATCATGCGAATTGTGGAACTGAACAAAAGTTCAATTTCTGGTGGCTGACACCATATGATCAATTACGGGCATGGCAATTGTGATTAGAGTTTGTTAAGCAGCTGAGTCTAGTCATAAAGGAACATGGCCATCTTGGTTGGCATGACGTCCAGTTCTTGAAATTTAGACGAAGTATGGGATATTGATTCAATGTCCATAATTCTTATATTTGAGACTGTAACTGAGGCTGTTGTTGCTCTCCATCTCACTGTCTGGTAAATGACATGGTTCTGAACTCTTGCATGTTTTCATCACTCTGGCTAATTGCTTCTTCACCTTCTCTTTAGTACACGTCCATTAACTTCTGCCCATCATATTCAATTTTAACTGTCTAACTGGTATTCATGGAATGAAAATCAAAGATATCTACACATATTGATTAGTTGTCAGACAGGTCTCCCCCAGGGTCTAAATCGGAAAGACCAAATAAGGTAGACCATATATACATGTAGTGCAGTGAGTGTCATCCTTTATGAACTTGCAAGGGTGCATGTGGCCTGTACAGGTAAAATTACAGCATATCTATTAATATTTACAAAGTGGATGCTAAATAATCTATTCTAGTCACAAATAACCTGTAAGAAGGTCAATTTGACTGCTAATACAGGTAAAATCACTGAAGCATCACTTATAGTAACTACATATACAAAGTGGAAGGCAAATTATCATTTCTAATAACATCTTACTCATAGGAAGGCCAACTTTTTTATTGCCTAAACAGGTTAAATCACCAAAGCATAACTTTTACATCAGGTATGAACTGAGTAAAACATGTAAATGAAATTTACCTGATGTTATCCAACCATAGCAGGTGCTATACAATAATATAAACCAGTTTTCTATTATCACACACAAACACCTGCACATAACAAAAGGTAATGAAGCATTATTATTGATTTGATACTTATGACATAGATGGTACAATATCCATTATTATTATTAATGTTACCTGAAGAAAAATTTCTAATAATGTTCTATACAGTTCAAATCAGTGTTTCATATAAGTCTATAAATTAGACACTAGCAGAAGATAATAAAGAAACTGAAATGTATGTAGCCTGGTTCAGTGGAAATTCTACAGCAATATTAAATAAGTTATCTATATCACGCTAAAGACATGCAGTCATAAATACAGTTATGGAAATATGAGGGAATGCCAGATATATACCAAAAGTGCCTAATTGTGTGAAGACAGCCAAGTGATAACATGCCAGATATATACCAAAAGTGCCTAATTGTGTCAAGACAGCCAAGTGATAACAGAAAGTTAAAAAACTTTGTCATCAGCAACAGGAAGAACAGAAAAGTTGGAAATTTATAGATCGAGTCTGCTTCCCTTCTAAGATGAAACTCCTCCAACTTGTTTTGAGGCAAAAAAACTTCCAAACTGCTTGTATCGAATTTGCAAGGCCTTTCTTCAGAGAGCACGATAATCATCATAAGTGGAAGAAGCAACTGATGATTTCATGGGATTTGGTGCCCACCCCACCATCAGGGGAAGATCACTTCATCTAACTGCAACCTAAGTGAACAGATAACTTTTGGCTTCTTAGCTAAAAGTTTTATCCTCGTAACGGCGGATATGCGAAGTAGTAATAGTTCACCTAAAGTATTATGATTGGGTAGCTTATTTGGAAGAAGGAATCCAGGAAGTCTTGTACCGACTTGACACCACTTCATGCTTTTATATTATTTCATGCCTTTCAAAGTTCTTGCATCCAGGTTGTATGGCACTGTTCAAAACTGAACAATTATAAAAATTAAATATGGCTGCATTAATATTCTTATTAAATTATTTCTTTGTGAAAATGAAAATCCCATATAATATTTCATTTCTAATGACAATATAATATGGTATTATTCTTTATTATTATGATAATATTATATACAATACAATATTCACTTGTCAGAAAAATGAAATGTTTTATTTACATACAATTCTGTATAAGAACATGTTTAGCTGAAAAAATATGACGTGTAGATCAAGGTCCTGGAACTGACATTTTCTCTGATTAAGCAAATTTTTTTCTCATTTGTTATTTCTTTGCAAATCAAAATTACCTTCCATAACCATTTCTATCTCTTCACTGTGACCTGCATTCCATGATGCACCAGACCCACTAGGTTCATCCATATCTATCGGTCCTGAAAGTATCCAATTCCAACAAATGTGAACTAAAATGGCAACTGTATACAAATATTGTAATGCTAAATATAAGAACATGAAAATGAAGAGAAAAGACAGCCAAGCAATTATAACAATAATACCTTCACATATTAATGTAATGGAGAAATGTCATAACCTAATTTAAAATAATATACAAAATCATCACCATATATATTTTATTATAAAAATATGATCATTACCCTATACCCAGTCAGGTCAGTAAAATAATGCATTAATTCCAGAACCTGAATTACCATTTTGTCACAATCATAAAAATGCATTGAAAATCCCTAATTGTGTCAAATACGGTACACCACAAGATGAGTTGGGCATAGACAATTTAGCTGTTTAATGCCAAACATGCAAAAATGCCCACCCTCTTCATGGCATAGCTTTGAATGCAATGACAGATGCCAACCATCATGCTAGGCACATTAGGTCACTGTGTGACCACTCCAATAAACCTTACACAAGATCCAGTACTCAAGACAAACAACAAATGAGTAATATTCTTGATAATGTTCAAATGTAGCAATGTCTGCTCAAGATTTTTCTGCAATACCATCACATGCATCTGTAAATATTCAAATTAACAAGCATCATTACTCAAGTAAATGTTAATAAATTTGCACAAAACCCACTACAAGAACTATCACATAATACAATGAACTCTTATGACATGTTTCACTACACAATCCACCTGTCATTTTAATAACTGCACCTTCCAGTTTAATTCCAACTAAAAAAGGGAAGCGTAAAACAAGTTAATGAAATACAACATTTTCAAGTTAAGTGCCTCATGTCAACTATCCAGGGTAGAATAATAATTTACAAAATATTATGTACCACTTCTGGTTTTTATTATATTTTAATGGTAATTTCCAATGAATAATTATAGAGAAATTAAAATAATGCTTAATAAATAGTTAGATAAAAGTACAAATATTAAAGTAGTAAATATATAAATGTGTCATACAAATTTTTATTTTTATAGTGATATTACACTGTTGTATTGTAATTATTATTGCACTATATTTTCCAAAGTGTGTAAACACTAAACACAAATTTCACAAATTAAAAATTTTAAAACTGTGTGTGTGTGTGTGTGTGTGTGTGTGTGTGTGTGTGTGTGTGTGTGTGTGTGTGTGAGAGTGAACCAACTTCATACACCTAAATGTATTAGTCCAGCCTGTTTATAAACATGAAAATAGGTTTTGAAAAACAAAATTAGATCAATCACGTGTCAGAACAGTAATGAATCTGCCAAATCACTTTCTATCGGTTGAAAGGTTGGTATTACGATGAACTTATTACAATCAAGCAGGAAAACCTCAGGTGCTATAAACAGCTACATAAAGCTCAATGAAGATTTTATCTTTTAATGATGAAAACAAAATAACATAATGAATAATTGATATTTCAGTAATAAAAGTTTAACGTTTTTTTCTGTGTTTATTGTGGTATAAACTGTCAGCTGCCAACTAACACAGCTTACATAATGTCCTTTGGGCATTATTTGCTGTGTGATTTGGCAACTCACAGTTTATACCATGATAAACTCAGAAAATCAAAATTGGTGATTCTATTGGTTGTATATCATGGTTCGATCACATGTATGCTTTTAAAGGGGTTTTCACCAAAATTTGAAAGCATACATGTGATGGAACCAGGATATTTGACCATCCATTCTGGAGAAGTCAAGATAGCATGATTTTCAAGATATTTCTATTGGACATCTAAGTGAAGCCATCTCCATGTGGAACCAACTAGACCTTGGGATGCAAGAATGTATAAAGTTGCATGGCAATTTGCCAAATTATTTAGGAGGATCAATAACAAATCTGAGCTGTTACAGATGGATAACAGATGAAGGACAACAGGTCATCTCATAAACTCTTCTGGTCTATAACCAGTGGACGCAAATTAAAATGGACTTCATAATTGGGCAGTAGATGGGATGCCTATCATTCTGCATGGGTAACAATGGGTTTTGCTGAAGGCAACTCTGTGAATCACAACTGAGACTGGTCTCCTAATGTGGATTTATTTAGGGATGGACAGGTACCTAACACGGCAACTCAGATCTAGCTGAGTTTTAAGATAAAAAATTTTGATTTTACTGGGTGCTAGTGATAGACATCACTATATACTGCCACACCGCAAGCATCATAAAAATATGACCGAAAAATTGTTAAAGCTATGTTAAAAATCTAAATCACACACACACACACATACATAGTTGAAAATATGCATCCACAGGCAGCTGTCATAATTCTTCTGTGTGGGGACCCTCTTTAAGATAAAGATAAGATAAAAATTCTTTTTTTCAGACTGCATAGTCCATACATCTAAATTAAAATACTGATATAGAGTAAAACATTGTAAACATAAAAGAACATATATATATATATATATATATATATATATATATATATATATATATATATATATATATATATATATATATATACACATATACACATATCTATAAACATATACATATATAAATATACATATATATATATATATATATATATACATATACACACACAAACATATACACATACACACATACATACATATATATATATATATATACATATATACATACATATATATATATATATATATATATATATACATACATATATACATACATAAATACATATATACATACATAAATACATATACACACACACACACACACACACATACATATATATATATATATATATATATATATATATATATATATATATATATATATATATATATATATATATATATATATACACACACATACACACATACATATACACTAAAACATATATACATATCATATGTACAAGTATACTTAATTTACAAGTATATTAAGTAAAACCTAAATTATATTTTTGACTTGAAAAACAGAAAAGTGTCAGTTATTCTGATACAAGTCACTAGGTTCTTAAAAGATCACTTCTTTAATCTTAAAGTCCTCACTTACATCTGAGACCATGGCTTAATATTATGATGACTACAATGGTCACTTATTATTATGCCTCTCAATAAAACACTTCCCTCTATAATGCAGGTATGGTCATGGTGAATCCCATTAAATTATTTAACTTTTTATGTTTTATAATTATGAGACTTTTTCTTTAAATGTCAGTTCTAGCCTGATGAAAACCAATTATACTGGGATTTCACATCAATAAATACAATTGAGATTTTGAATAAACACTACCTGGTGCCCACCCACCCCAACCCCAGCCCTGTTACAGGACATACATATGAAAATTTCTTAATTAAAAATCTATCTTGACTTAAGATATCTGTAATATGCGATATCATAATATAGTCATTCTTTCTGGCATTCTTATTCAATTATTGTATTATGTATGATTCCAACTTTAACAGTTGCACACATAATTTTTTATTCAAAGATATATACTGCTGAATTAAATCATACCTAATTTATGTGCAGAAATAAAATCTGGATCAATCGCATATACCAATTCATGATGACCTGATTTAAGCAGACTCCATAAAAATGCTGGAAACCAAACATGTGGTTCCTGTCTTCGAGGCAGAGCCTCTAAAAGTAAAGGAAAGGCTGCCTGATTTCCAGATGAGTCCACTTTATGAAGGATTTCTTGTTCATCTATTTCACTGATCACATCTTCTGATTTCAGATGCATAACAATTTCATGTGCATTCACTACTTCCTGCAGATCAGGAGCAAAAATATGGATCCACTTAACATGATATTCCTGATGCTCCACTTCGGAAGCTGGTTCTGATGTCAGGATTTTTATTAGGCGTGGATACTCTGCAATAATTGGCATATAAAGTTATTGTAAATGACTTAACATATTTACATTCACACATGTACAATCCATCTGTCATCACATAATGTAACAGCAGTGCTGGTCTATGCAGATTGGCAGGTATGTTAAATAACTACAGATTGGTAGCTATGTTAAATAACTTACAAGGAAAATTATGCGAAGAAAAATCCCTTTAAATTTTTTAAATGTTGTCAAGGAAAGTTCCAATATTAACATTAAGGTTTACTCCTGTTCCTGTGCAAAGATCTGGATCTAAAAATTGAAGGCAATGTATGTTTAACTTTCTGTTTGTGCATTAAATGCTTTATAAAACAGTATGGACAACAAAAATATAAGAATAAAATATTTAAAAAATAAATTGCTCACATAAAACTCTCAACAGATACTCTAAATTTATATCAGCCATGAACATGAAATTATTGTAGTGTTAAATGAATTTTTTCCCTCATATTTTAAAAAACAATTTGTTGACAAATTCATCCCTAGAGAACATAACTATGAGAGTTTGGTTACCATCTTTATAAAATGCCTAAAGACTCTATGTAAAAATATAAATGTAAAACTTAAACCATAAGTAAAACCTTATCCTAGGTTGGAATGCACAGGTATGCAATAAACTCTGTATATGTATACAGTATGCTCTGAATGTATACCTTAAGACCTGAATGTATATACATGCAATACACCTTGTATGCAGTGCATTTGGTATGTGTATGCAGTGCACTTGGTATATGTAGGCAGTACATTATGACTGTAAACCTCATGCTAGGCTTGAATGTACTGTATATGCACAATGGCTGTAAACCTAATCCTAGGCCTGAATGTATATGCATGATGTACATGCTGTAAATTTTTATCCTAGGCCTGAATGTATATGCGTGCAGTACCATCAAGACTTTACATCTTATCCAAGGCCTGAATCTATATCCATGCAGTACACTCTTAACTGTACATATTATTTTAGGCCTGAATCTATATCTATGCAGTACACTGACTTTACTGTTGATGATCTTATCCTAGGCTTGAATCAATATCCATACAGTACACTCTGACTATAAATATTATCCTAGGCATGAAATTATATGCACACTGTGACTCTAAACCTTATCCTAGGCCTTAATCATGTTTTACCATACATATGAATCAGTTGACAAACTTTGTAATACCAGGGGTCACACTACCAGGTGAATTGGATGATTAAGTCACCTAAAATATGTAAACTTCACCTTCTTCAGTTTGTAAAGCGAAAACGAATTTGCCCTGTGATTTGTTTTTAGAGGTATAATGACAAATACCTTTTGAGATGCCCCCTTGCCTTAGGCAGGTTTAATCTAGTATTTTGTTGTAGCTATTCTTCAAGTAATCAGTAGCTAAGCCTAGTTTTGAAATCAGTTGACAAACAAATTCTTGTACATTCATAGGCATGGTTTTTGATAAATGATTGACCATCAACCTTTTCCCAAGTAGGCAACTAGGCCCCTATCACTATGCACATGTTATCATTCAATGATAAAAAACACAATACTTGTATTTTGAAACTTTAACAATAGTATGTATATGGCAGTTTGTGTTAAGAATAAAATCGGTGATCTGGATATTTTAACTGTTTCTTGTATACTATTTCATCATAAAATAATTAGTGTGAAACTCAAAGTGTACCAATAGGGAACTTCGCCGTGACGTCATAGGGCCTGATCACATGAGGGGTTCCATAGATAGATAGATAGATAGATAGATAGATAGATAGATAGATAGATAGATAGATAGATAGATAGATAGATAGATAGATAGATAGATAGATAGATAGATAGATAGATAGATAGATAGATAGATAGATAGATAGATAGATACAAAGATAGATAGATAGATAGATAGATAGATAGATAGATAGATAGATAGATAGATAGATAGATAGATAGATAGATAGATAGATAGATAGATAGATAGATAGATAGATAGATAGATAGATAGATAGATAGATAGATAGATAGATAGATAGATAGATAGATAGATAGATAGATAGATAGATAGATAGATAGATAGATAGATAGATAGATAGATAGATAGATAGATAGATAGATAGATAGATAGATAGATAGATAGATAGATAGATAGATAGATAGATAGATAGATAGATAGATAGATAGATAGATAGATAGATAGATAGATAGATAGATAGATAGATAGATAGATAGATAGATAGATAGATAGATAGATAGATAGATAGATAGATAGATAGATAGATAGATAGATAGATAGATAGATAGATAGATAGATAGATAGATAGATAGATAGATAGATAGATAGATAGATAGATAGATAGATAGATAGATAGATAGATAGATAGATAGATAGATAGATAGATAGATAGATAGATAGATAGATAGATAGATAGATAGATAGATAGATAGATAGATAGATAGATAGATAGATAGATAGATAGATAGATAGATAGATAGATAGATAGATAGATAGATAGATAGATAGATAGATAGATAGATAGATAGATAGATAGATAGATAGATAGATAGATAGATAGATAGATAGATAGATAGATAGATAGATAGATAGATAGATAGATAGATAGATAGATAGATAGATAGATAGATAGATAGATAGATAGATAGATAGATAGATAGATAGATAGATAGATAGATAGATAGATAGATAGATAGATAGATAGATAGATAGATAGATAGATAGATAGATAGATAGATAGATAGATAGATAGATAGATAGATAGATAGATAGATAGATAGATAGATAGATAGATAGATAGATAGATAGATAGATAGATAGATAGATAGATAGATAGATAGATAGATAGATAGATAGATAGATAGATAGATAGATAGATAGATAGATAGATAGATAGATAGATAGATAGATAGATAGATAGATAGATAGATAGATAGATAGATAGATAGATAGATAGATAGATAGATAGATAGATAGATAGATAGATAGATAGATAGATAGATAGATAGATAGATAGATAGATAGATAGATAGATAGATAGATAGATAGATAGATAGATAGATAGATAGATAGATAGATAGATAGATAGATAGATAGATAGATAGATAGATAGATAGATAGATAGATAGATAGATAGATAGATAGATAGATAGATAGATAGATAGATAGATAGATAGATAGATAGATAGATAGATAGATAGATAGATAGATAGATAGATAGATAGATAGATAGATAGATAGATAGATAGATAGATAGATAGATAGATAGATAGATAGATAGATAGATAGATAGATAGATAGATAGATAGATAGATAGATAGATAGATAGATAGATAGATAGATAGATAGATAGATAGATAGATAGATAGATAGATAGATAGATAGATAGATAGATAGATAGATAGATAGATAGATAGATAGATAGATAGATAGATAGATAGATAGATAGATAGATAGATAGATAGATAGATAGATAGATAGATAGATAGATAGATAGATAGATAGATAGATAGATAGATAGATAGATAGATAGATAGATAGATAGATAGATAGATAGATAGATAGAT
>JAEAOA010000873.1:210000-545000 GCA_016746295.1 Potamilus streckersoni
GAAATTGCTTGATACCAAAACTGCAAAAGCCATGTTATATTTAATATATATATATATATATATATATATATATATATATATATATATATATATATATATATAGTCAATGTAACGGAACATTAATATATACGACTTAATTAGTACCAGGTATACAATTAGTACTGCCAATGGCCTAAGCTGATATATTGATCATCTTCCTTCGTCACCATGGTGGTTCTGCCAACCAGAGCTCTGCCAACGCTTAGTTGTGACATCATACATGGAATCTCTGAAGTTCCCTATTACAGGGGAAAAAATGGCAGACATCGCTTTGTCTGGGAAGTACCAGGCTATTAAATTGTTGTCATAAATCATTAAGCAACTATATACAGACAAAAATACAATGCATAGAAAGAAAACCCTAGGTATTATGTTATAGGTCCGAAACATGAGACAATGCTATGTTGTGGAATTCGTGAGAAGCATTTTCTAACCGGGCTTGTATTTGTGAAAAGATGGAAGAAAGCTGCAAAGCAGATAATATTTAATCAATGCCTAAAATTAATACAAGTACGTTGACAAATAAATATACAATAAATTTGAAATCCTATCATGGACTGTTGTAATGAAGTTAAATAAAAAGTGGGATCTTACATTATGAAAACCCCTTCTTCTAAAAATAGATGCACTCATGTCTGTGTTGATTAGATTGGACAGAAGGGTTTAGTTCATATATGGACTATAAATAGGCCATGTCTTAAATTTCATGCATTTTAGTGTTATGCAACAATGGTTACAGTAATGCTTTATCTGCAACAAAAAAAATAAGGACACCTGAGCATGTGCCCTCATGTACATTGTACATGGATTGTGTCAAACACCTTTAGAAATCTTTTGAAATGCCATTATTGTGAACATTTAAAAAATAAATACAAAAATATTTAAAAATTGATCAAGTATAGTTGACTAAGCATATTGACCAACTTGCAATTCCAATAATGTAATCTAGTTACTCAAATTTTGTTACAGTGCATCTGCTGTTATTCTCTTTTAGTTATATGGCCAAAATAACTAAGAAAATTTTCTACTAGAAAATTAAGTATTGCTTAAATCCAATGTTAATATGAATACTGGGAAATTGAGGGTATCATTCAAATAAGAAAAACACACATGCACACACAGATATATATTGTTTTTTGCTTTGCATCCACTTTTCCCTGTTGAGCTCTCACTTCTCCCTGTTCTGTCCAAAAAGAGAAGTCATTTCTCCCTAAAATTCAAGCCTAGCTTGACCATGTTAAGTACCTTTCAAAGCATTTAAGAAAGATGGCCATTTTCCCAGATGATCGGATCTTTCAATAATCTCAAGGAGCTTTTCTGTGGCTTGACGTACATTTCCAGCATTTTCTAACCTACTTATCTCCATCTTTTGTTCTGTAACAAGAAAATTGTAAAGAAACCTATTACGGCAACATTCCAAAATAAAAAAGATACATGTCAGTAATGAAATATGGAAGAAACATTTGTGATTACCAGTTTAAATCAAGGACTGGGATTTATTAAAGAGGATTTTTATATTTAAGGACTGCAAAAGAGCAGTAGGGTCAGTCCAACCATATAGGTGAGCAAGGTGGTTGCCGAGAGATGGTGCCAAATTCACAGTTCACCTAGGGCATAATAAACCACTGGGCCAGCTCTGAATAGCTGTTAAGTTCCTGGTTGATGGTAAGAAAACATCATCATTTTCCAAACTTTAAAAGTCTATAAACAATTACCCAGTTTCTAAGACAACAGTTTTGCCAGATCCCATATGTCAGAAAGGTAATTAAAGATCTGTGTTTTTTTAAGCTCTAAAGTTTTGGTTTCAAATCTGTTGTGGTACAACTGTACCTGTAACACCCAGGTAATTTTTTATGAATATTTTAAATAACTAATGTTATGGCAACCAATTGACAATGTACATACCATATAAAAAACAACCCTAAAACAGCATGCACTTTCTACAATTTCTAAGCAATAAGTTCTCCCCAGCCTTGGCATTTGTAAGCATTAAAGTTTTACAACAAGTTTAATAAAAGAAATAATTTTAGGAATAGCATTACATCAATGAAAACCACCACATCAATTTATAAGTTTGTTATTTTTTTTTTTATTTTTGTTGTTTGCAACAGGTCATTAATGCGAGGTTATGGAAAAAATATCAATATTGTTGCACAAAATAGATTACCATTTTACCCTTTATATTTTTACTGAGTCTGACCTAAAAATAAGCAAGATAGTTGATGATTTAAAAACATTGTGTCTTACTTATGCCCCAATGGATTTAGAAGATGAATGGGTAACAGCTGATGCTGTAAGTGTAATAAAGAAAAAAATATTGATCAAATGGAAAAATAAAGACAAAATACCAACAAAGTAAATGTGTTAACATGATGAGATCAAACTGGTCGTGTAGTGGAGGAAATACTATCGTGGACAAGAATCGAAAAGAAAATTATATGTGAATGTGGAAAGACTGTAACCGAAGGTTCTTTCATTGCTCAAAAACAATACATTCCATAACATTAAAAAAAACCATATTGTTAGTATAATAAATAGAAACAACTTGATTCACCCAAATCCAGAAGCTGTATTGATTGATGTAATACTATTACCAGTCAATCTATCATTTGATGCATCATCATAACCAATCAGATATATTAGTTTATGCACAACCATTACCAGCAGATATACTAACTGATGCACCACAATTACCAAAAGATTTATTAATTTAGGTTCCACCATTACTAGCAGTTGTACTAATTGATGCACCACCATTAACAGAAGCATTAACTCATGCACCATTTCCAGAAGTATTAGTTGATGCACCACTATTACCTACAAATGCATAAAAATTGATGCACCACCATTACCTGAAGGTCTACTAATTGATGCACCACTATTTACATGCAGATGTAATAATTGATTCACAACTATTACCAGCAGATGCATTAATTGATGCACCACCACCATTACCAGCATATGTAATAATTGAGTGTGTGTGGGTGTGTATAATCTGGAGTTTTAGTATAGCTTTAAAAATATTTCAGTCATATCGCTACGATGTCTGCAGTGCAGAAATTTATAGTGATGTCTAGCACTGGGGCACCACACCGCCGACATGTAGCATGATGTCCCACCCAGTCACATTATCCTGACACCAGACTGACAAGTCCTTAGAACACTAACCTCTTAATGCTAAGCTCCTTAAGGAGCAAGGCAGCTGTTAGTACCATTCTTACAAGTCTTTGGTATGACTGCCAGGGTTTGAACCCTTGACTACCAGCATCCAAGGCGGACACTCTAACTACAAGGTCACTGGAGTAGTCTATTTACTAACTGATCCACCACCATCTGCAAATGTATTAATTGATACACCACCAATAACTGCAGATCGATTAGCTGATGCTTGTGACCATTACTAGCAGATGTATTAATTGATGCACCACTATACAAAAGTTGTTTTGTAATGGTCTCTAGCCATCATCACTAGTCAAGGTTCTGATATATTAACCCTATCTACATCTTGGAAGATCAATCATATATTTTAGTGCTTTGTCCTAGCAACATCTGTTGAATTTCAGGAGTTGCTTCCCTCAAAATATAATGCCAACTAACCAATTGTGTTTAACAGTGGTGCATTGTATATCAGCCAGAAATGGTGGAGGCAATTGATTTTAAAAGGTTATTTTGTAAGCTTAACATTGAAAGTATACCAAAAAGAAATTTGAGTGAACGGTATTTGAGTTTATTTTAATGAATGGTATTTGTACAAACCCTGACCCATAGGTCAAGCAAAAATGGCTTCCAGCATGAAAGATTTTGATGAGGAAGTCTATCTATATAACAAACACACTACAACATATTTATAAAGGACACTAGACAAACTGACAAGTTTGTCCTTTGTGGACTGGCATCCTTCAGTTGAAGAGAAATATCCATGTAAGCGTTATTACATAAATGGAATTCATCAAATATTCTCTTTTATAGGTGGGTATCCCTTACACAGACATATCCAATATGGCATGTTGCAATGAACTAAAATTAATATTATTGTTATCAATTGGGGTTTCTTTTTCCTCTTCTTTTTTTACCCAATTTTATGCCATATATAATGTATAATTTCACTTTCCACATAAGTGCCTTGTGATCCCATGAGATGACACTGATCACATGGCTGATCAGAACACTGGTTGCATGGAAGTGTACAGTTTGGGTGCCAATTAAAGAAGAAAACATCACAAATTAACAGCATTATTTACAATTTCAGAAGAAAAGTTTTGCAGTCATTGTTTTTCTGCATTCTGGAGCACTAATTTCCATAAATTGGTAGCACCTTTGCTGAGGCAAATATTTGCAGATAGTTTCCAAACTTTTGCGAGCTTTCACTGAACTTCAACTTTAAGACAATGTTGGGTGTGAACCAACCAAAGCAAATCCCAGAGGGAACAGGCTTAATGAGTGAAATACTCAAAAATTGTCAAAAATGCAAAGGAAACTTCACAGATGATGCAAATACAGTTTCCGAAACAGGTTTAATTGAGAAATGAGTGCATTGGCCATTAGCAACTGCCTCCATAAATCTGAGGCCTGACGTTGCCACATGTTGGTCAGCTGGGAAAAGCTACATTAGGTCAACCATTACAATAAGATGTGACCATTGTCTGCTACTGGCGCAAATCACCTGATTTATGTCCAAACCACCAATATGGCAACCCTGGATGGAATTAGTCATGCAATGTCAGTTTTGGGCACAAAATGCAGATGTTGTGTCGAAAATGCATGCATGCATAACAAAAATTGAAACTAAATAGGGCTGTTTAATACATTTTCACATTTTCTTTTGAAAACTTGTATATAAGAATAGATGTAAAACCCATATACATATACTGATAATACATAAATAATATTACTTGCCTGGTGTTACAATATCTGGTAGTCGTAATGCAACATCTACAGGCCTCAAATAGTGGACTAGATGGTACTTGTACAGCTTGTATGCCTGTAGATTGACTTGTAGAGTTCCCATCTTGACCTAGAGATTAGCTTTTTTCATTAGTACATGTATACATGCATTTTAGCAGGAAACATCAGAGAACATTGTTAAATAGAAGAATTATCTTTAACCACATACAAAAATGACTTTAAAATATTTGCACTGAAAATTTGATTCGATATAATAATATACATTCATGTGTTCTTGTGTAAGGCACTTGACTCCAGTTTTCCACAGCAGTAATTAACCCACTTTTCTTGCTCTGCCATCAAACGTGAAATAAATCCAAAACGATAGGAGAATTTCCTACTTAATATAAACCTATATTTAAAATAAAATTATTCCCCTGTTGTAATGCTAGTCAGTTTCCTATGACCCTTCACATTCTATTTTTTGATATTTTGATATTTAAATGAGGTGGGAAAGATCAGAGCGACAAATAAATTTGTGTAAAGAGCAAGAGAAAAATCATACATTGCATATGTAAGAGAAATTTACATTCTTAGTAAAAATAAAAGAAAAGCAATTAAGAAGCAGATAATAGTCCTACAACGTAATACACATCACCCGATATACAACCCGTGTTATGTCTTACATTGTAGGACTAATAGAAAGAGTACTTACTTGCGTAGTGAATTGTAATTAAGTAGGCCTATGTTTTAATCAACGATCGTTCTTCATTTCATTCCCTTTAGACTCTGTCAATGTGACAATTTTGTCTCTTCGGTCAGTTACTGTTGCCTGAAAAAGTAACATTCCGAATGGTCAGTACTTTCGATTTCATAATGACGTACCGATTCGTGGAAATTCTAAAGGAAAATCCAGTACTTTCAAAACAAGCTATTTTCAGCAAGAAACGTTTTGGTACGGCATTCATTACAAAGGCATTTTTGAAACACATATTTCACTTTCAGTTTCTAATTAAGGAAGAGCAGATTCGCTCAGAAGCCCTGTAGAAAATTTTGATAAGATTTCGCACAGCCGCCGTACGGTCAGAACAGGAAAGAATATCCGCTGTTGTTGTTGTTGTTGTTGTTGTTGTTGTTGTTGTTGGGCTTTACGCCATTTTTCAGCACACGATAGGCTATTCATGGCGGCCAGTATTAATGGTGGAGGAAGAATCCGGGAAATCACCGGAAAGAACCACCGACCCACGAGAAGCTACTGGCAAGCAAGAATATCCGCACGGCGATAAGTAAATGCATTAGGGACTAGTCCTAGTCCGATTCAAATGGAATTGCACCAATTTTCCAAACTAAATCAGATTGCTCAGATAATTCTTGATTAACATAATATTTTTTTAAAAAAAGAATATATAGACCAACAAATAGGTACCCGCTTTTTTTTTCTCTCTTTCAGCTGTCAGAAAAAAAAGATAAAAAAAACGTATGCCTCTTTTTTGATCCAGCATCTGTTCCACATCTGGGTTCCTCAAGCACTAGAAGAAGGATCATAACAACGGGACATGAATGAAAATTATGGACGGGACATGAATAAAAATTATGGGTACCTGGACGTTTCGCCCCACTACAATGAACATTTCTCCCCTCCTGGTACATGAAAGTTTTAGCCCACGACATTTCGTCCAACATCAATGAACATTTCATTTCATATCCCATAACATCTCTCTCTCTCTCTCTCTCTCTCTCTCTCTCTCTCTCTCTCTCTCTCTCTCTCTCTCTCTCATAGAAATTGATCACCATTATTGTTCACAATTGTGAACACATACACACACACACACACACACACACACATATATATATATATATATATATATATATATATATATATATATATATATATATATATATATATATATATATATATATATATATATATATATATATATATATATAATCAAAGAATTGTTTTAAAATATGCAGCTAGTGATTTTCTCCCAGCAAATGTGAGCCAGGTAGCTTCCTTGATCTTCATAGTTAAGTAATCTACTAAACGTGGTATCAAGGTAATCAATTTGCAGGGTTTTGAGTAAGTCATAGAAGCTTTTATAAAAAGGAAATTATAATTTAGCACAGATGTTCTGGCACTCACTAATAACAAAAACAATAGCATATCTTTAAAACAATGTTTGATCGCAGTATACCAAAATTAAAGGCAAATGATCTTTGTTGTTTATATGTATTCAAACATCAGGCGGATTGCATTGAGCTTTAGGATACAAATTGTGATTCTTCAAGTGCATTGTCCGACAGATGGCTTGGCAGAGAAGCTCGTGCACGTGTTTGCTTGGAAATTAATCAGTGGCTCTATAAATTATAGTCTTTCCTTTTCTTGGTACTAGTTCATATAATATCTAGCAAATCAATAGACCGAACAATGTCTTCGTGCATTTACTGCAGAAATCCAGTTACCCATCGTCAGCAAGCCATAGATTGCTTTATTTGCGGCCTATGGCAACACAGAGCCTGTGGAAATACTAGTAAGTTTATTTATTTATTTCTGATTCATATTAAGATAATTCTGCAATTGAACGTTCATTTCACAATTTATTTGTTTTATATTGCTTTATAATAATTTTCTGTATCTAGTGTCCCTTTCTTGCAGAATATTGTTCGTGTTTCAGTATATCCAACGTCTTTGAAAATAAATTTTATCACTAAACGTCGCTGGAAAGAACTAAAGGATCGGAAGAAAAGGTTTCTATTTACAGGTATAATAAGCTACAGGTATGGTCTTCTTAGACATGGAAATTAAGATATCCTTTCAGTTTGTATGTGACAGGTGGAACAAAACGTAGAACGCTGCTTACTTTCTCCCTATCATAAATGCTGGAATGGTAGTAGCTCTAGCACCCATCCAAATAAAATATTCTGCCGTACAAATTAAATAAAAATAATCTAAATATATCCAATAATTGAAAAAGAAAATAATGTTTATCGTATCAAATATTTCGTTGTTTTTCTTGGACTACACGACATTTCATTCTAGTGAACTTGCTCTTTTTGATTTTAGATGTATCACGCTAGCATTCTTGTGTGCACTTATATAATGTTCTAATATTAATACTGTTTACAGGCAGATGGCTACAGTATTGAAATAGACTTAAACGCCATACCAAATGCATCTTATAGATTTGAAATCAATAACGGTACAGCACTGGGGCAGATGGAGAGAACGAGAAATTCGATGACGATTTCTATCAGAAAGAGGATATTTAGGCTAGGTGAATATTATTTTATTTATTAGAACCGTACATTTGCTTGCATATTTGTTTATGTGTAAATACCATATTCGGTATAGTTTGACTTGGTTTACTATGTATTGCTGTTGTTGTTGGGCTTAACGCCATTTTTCAGCACACGATAGGCTATTTATGGCGGCCAGTATAAATGGTGGAGAAAGAAACCGGGATATCACCGGAAAGAACCACCGACCCACTATGTATTGCCTGTATTTTCAACACTTTCTGACAGGTTCAGGCATATTTATAATTACAGGCTGGACAGAAGTCAACAATTGAAATACATTTTAGCAAATGATCAGCACCGTGTAGTAAACGAGTTTATGGTTGACATTGATGCTGCATCAACAGTTGCAACCAATGCGTCTTCATTTGACGTTTAGTGTACCCTGCTTAAATGCTGTGCCAATATTATATGTCCCATGTTAGACATAGCAACAGTAAAGCTGGACTGGATATTACTTTCCAAACTGGACATCTTTCATCTTCATATGCTTAGTACGTTGTCCATTAATAAGTATAGATATATCCGTCTTAGCACTAAGTGCATGCCATTTGTTTAAAAAAAACAATTATAACTTTGAACTCTTGTGGACTTATCTTAAACGATAATACCAGAATTGTAAATCAGACAAGACAGAAAATATGAAGTCCTTTATTGCAATGACCATAACCTAAATGTACAATTACCAGATTGCAAAAGTTATACTCCAGTAGATGATATTTATATTTGTATTTGAAGTTCGTATAGTGGTAACTGATGTTTTACTTCAATAAAACTGGAAACTTTTATATCGGCTAGAGAACTATTCAGGTTAAAGAAATATGATTCAAAAGATACTGATGTACTTAGTATGCAGTCTTATCTTTATTATCTAAGATAACTTTCTATGCTTCTTAGAGAAAAATTAATTTTAACAAAAATCAGAAAATCATAGTTTCTGTTTAGAAGTATATTGTTGCACATCATAATTTGACAGTTCTATTCTGTCATGAGATGTAAGTTTGATTAGTTATGTGTATTGATTTAAACATGCAAATACATGATTAATATTTTTAAAATAAATATCTGACACCAATTTTTATATCTCTTTATTGTTAGTTACAATTTTCATTTCTCGCCCTCATTCTGCTCGATGACTGAAAGTAAAGAGTCACCAAAAATATCGAGACGATGAAACACTATTTTGTGGATAACTAACATTTAAAGTGTAAATTTTCAAACTTGAACATAATGCAGTCTCGGGTTAAGTGTTTCCTATATAGCAAGAATGTACACCTATATTCTAGTAAGTTGATTTTTTAAATATTTGTTCAATTTTCCTTTCTTTTTTGTTTTCTTTCAAACAATCGACGGGGTATGCTTGTAGCGTACTTTTGTGCAAAGAAACACATTGTAATTGCCATCGGTTGTGTCCGTGTTTAGCTGATGTGAGTAATAGGGAAAAAATCAAGGATTCTGGCTCAAAGACCCCATTTTAGACGAGGGACCATATGATATCCACTAATAGAACAATTGTTTTCACATTATATGGCTTCTATCATCGATTGGGGAAAGTTGGACAGATTTTCCTTCCTCTCGAAGAAAAGCAGAATTCAAAGCCCATAGACTTGTTGTTGTCAAAGGCAATGTTTGAGATTATTTTATTTTCAAAGTTTAGATAAAATTTCATATCCTATCATCAACATACTTTTTAAAAAATAATTGTTTGATACCTGCTAACTCTCATTGGTGGTAGAATATATGTTAGCATGCTGCCAATACTACGAAACTCGCGTATTAAATTGTCCATATATAATATTTTATACCTCGCAAATAAGATCGTTTCTAAACAAGCAATTTTTTATGAGTGATACTCGATATTTTTTTTTGCAGGCATTTTTTTTAGGAAGGTCTCAAGTCGAGGTTCATTTGTTGGTTTTTTTTAGGGGAGTCTCAAGTCGAGGCTCATTTTTTTTTACAAGCTGTTGCAAGAGAAACACCAACACCGGATATAATTAACAAAAATGGATTTAATGATGCTCTACTTGAGATTATACCAGAGCTATTCATTAGCAGTGATAAATATGATATGATATGCTCATTTTTTTCTCGGTTAACTTTACATTGTCAGAATTGTTCAATATCCAGCGATATTGAACACCTTCATATTGCAACCCCACGTGACTGATGCATGTGAATAAAGAACTAATTTCTATAGTAAACAATGGACGCAGACGCCAGTAATTTAGATTTATTGTGTTTGTCGGTGGATGAAGTAAACCAACTGTTTGAACTATTTGAAAGCAGAGATGCCAAAGTTGAGAATGTGACTGAATTAATGAATCACAGAAGAAATTTTCAACGAAGCTGGCGACTGAACGTGATATCAGAAATGTTCAGCGATGGCTGTATGAAAACAAACGTGACACGCGCTACATTGAAAATATCATTCCGGAACATTGTTGAAATCGAAATCACATGCCATAGTAGACTGTACGGAACTCCGCAAGAAATGAAGAATCTATTGTTCACAAAAAATAAACAATATTGAAACCAGCATCTTCTTAAGAATTTATGTTTAAAAACTTTCATTACGTATTTCTAAATACTGATACACATCTGTGTACTATAATATGTAGGCCTATAGAATCCAGACTACAATGATGAAATCGAAATCACATTCCATAGTAGACTGTACGGAACTCCGCAAGAAATGAATCTGTTATTAAAAAAAAAACAATATTGAAACCAGCATCTTCTTAAGAATTTATGTTTAAAAACTTTCATATTTTTACAGCTTACGTTTCCAAACTATCCATGGCAGAACAGAAACAGTTATGCAGATTGTTGTCATCGCCAGTCCCTGAAGTCACACGTACATCGTGCGGAAAACACACAGGAGATAATCAGAATTTGGCTGTATTAACAGAAAAACAAAATCTCTCAATTCCTGACCAGCTGGGAACTTTGTTCAATGGCGCAGTCATTCATAATATGACTTTAAATTTCAATTTCAGATAGACCAAAATGGGATTTCTCTTTCAAATGAGTGAGCGCGCGGTACACTATAAAGTCAAAAGGTCGATGGGCGGAGCTATGTGCACATAAATATTATTATTGTATATTGAAGGAGAATCTACGATAGTCAACTTATTTATTTTAATAATAAAATAATAAATTTTATTATTAAATATATTTGGCTGTGAATTTTATTATTAAGTCTTTGGTAATGAAACAAAAAATGAGCATATAATTAAAAGGTTACTGCATTTGAATGAGAAAATATGAACTCGTTTTTTTTCCGGATGGATATACTGCACTCCCAAGGTCGTGCAGTATAGCCATCCGAAAAACTCGTTCATATTTTCCCATACAAATGCAGTAACCTATAAATACTCAAAGTATTTTGCTATAGTATTTGTAACAATGTCTTACGCACCAAAGCTTTTAAAAATAAAATCGGTAACATGAGAGCGTCCGCAGCTTGTTTTGGAATTTTATCCGAAATATGATTGACATCGATGATCTGTTTTTTTCATTATAAAATATTTGCTTACAATTTTTAAACGACAGTAAAAGTTCTAGTCCAAACATTTAAATCAAGAAACTCGCGAAACTAATCATTGTTAGGATCAGCTATAAAATATCTACACTTGTTATAAGCATCTGATGAAGTAACATTTTGTCGCGTATCCGTTAATACCTCATTTTTAAAGATACCGATTTGGGACAGCTGTTTTAAACGAATTGCAAAAAGCACATGTACATCTGAAGGAAAGAAAATGTAATAGTTTAATTCCCATTCTTGGATTATTTCTTGTGTTTTGAAGATAACATTGTAAAATGTCTTCCAAGTGTGACTGAGACATGAAATTGGTAACATGTTATCAAATCATTCATGCTGTATACATGAAATTGGTAATATGTTTTCAAATCATTCATGCTGGATAAAACAAAGGGAGTTAAATGGATCCACCATTATGTGGCCTAAAATGCTGGATAAAACAAAGGGAGTTAAATGGATTTACCATTATATGGCATTAAACGCTGGATAAAACAAAGGGAGTTAAATGGATTCACCATTATATGGCCTTAAACGCTGGATAAAACAAAGGGAGTTAAATGGATCCACCATTATATGGCATTAAACGCTGGATAAAACAAAGGGAGTTAAATGGATTCACCATTATGTGGCCTAAAATGCTGGATAAAACAAAGGGAGTTAAATGGATCCAACATTATATGGCCTTAAACGCTTGATAAAACAAACGGAGTTAAATGGATCTACCAATCCATGGCCTAAAACGCCTTATAAAACAAAGGGAGTTAAATGGATCCACCATTATATGGCCTAAAACGCTGGATAAAACAAAGGGAGTTAAATGGATCCACCATTATATGGCCTAAAATGCTGGATAAAACAAAGGGAGTTAAATGGATCCACCATTATATGGCCTAAAACGCTGGATAAAACAAAGGGAGGTAAATGGATCCACCATTATTTGGCCTTAAACGCTGGATAAAACAAATTGCAACAAACAGGTAGTCTGTTTTAAGAATTACTGATAACTTCTTATCAGCGAGAATGTCATATAAATATAAAATGACTACGTCTATCTGTAGTCTGAAATACTGGAAATTTCAGCACACATGAAAGGCACCAACTAGCTTCCATAGACGGAACGACCATCAAGTTCATATGTGTATCAGTATGTATTGTATCGAAGGCTGCATATCATGAATCATATCGATATGAGGCACAGGTAATAAACTTTTCACACTTAATCAGAACTTTGTCATTCGATTTACAAGACTTTACGAATAGAGCTTCTTTTCCTCGACGGGGGCATATACACGCCATGGATTAACCATTTGCCCTATACACCGCTGTCGTGCTTTTCTACGCATCTAAGGTTTCCGTCACTAATACTGACTCACAAAACACACTAAATTCAACCGATTGACGAAAATAATATGCTGCAATGCTTATCATTTGAAAAGAGGTAATTATCACCAGAATATTCAGTTCAAAATAATATTCATTTTGGACATACGGGGTACCACCCCTGTGTTTACATGACTAGTGATATGTCGGCCTATTCTACTCTGGATAAAACAAAGGGAGTTAAATGGATCCACCATTATATGGCCTAAAACGCTGGATAAAACAAAGGGAGTTAAATGGATCCACCATTATATGGCCTTAAACGCTGGATAAAACAAAGGGAGTTAAATGGATCCACCATTATATGGACATAGTACACAATTAATTTCACTATATATTCTCTACATTTGTTTCTCAGTACTGAACTTTCCACTGTGTGACAATCAATACAAATCATATGTTAATCTAAAATACCTTCAAAGATGACTTTACGGTTTAGTTCTTGTCAAGGGTTGACCTGCATTTTTTTGAGAGGCTGAATTGTAAACAAAACACCAGGCAACGGAACACAGAATTCACTTCCGGATCATCACCATGACCTTATTACTCAATGTGCACTGTCGCCGAAATACACACAGACAACCACACCATAAGCTCACATTTTAAAGAATAAACAATTGCCTTTAAATCCTTACCAAGAATGCCAAAATCTGACTCTAGTATCACCACTAAATTTAGACCGGAAAAAGTGATCTAAAAATAGACTGGGACTACATTCGTGGGTACTGAACCGGATTTTATTAATTGTGTACCGATTCCTGAAAGGGTCAATGTTTTTGTCAAACTTTTATATTTGCATTTTATTTTGCATGCCACTACTGTTTCAACTTCATACATAAAGTCTTTTGAAATTTCCTTGCAAGCAAGACATGTGACAGCTGTCAGAAAGTGTGTAGTGCTGGTGTTCTATAGGGTGCAATTTGAGGTCCAATTGTTCTTAAGAAACCAAAACTAAATTTGCTATATCTTCCTTAATTATAGGAATTTTTCAATGCAGTAAAAACCTAATTGTAATACTTGATAAGGCCTGTCTGAAAATAGTCTTGAAATTAAAAAATATTGATATATTAAATTTTAATGAAAATTTTAAAAAATATATAAATTTTAAAAACTTTTTATTTTACAAAAAATAAATTTTCATACAAGTTATGACATTCAGTTTGACAAATTTAAGGCAGCAATGTTGATTAATGAATGGTCTTTAAAACAAATGGTAGTTTAGGTCTGTACAACTGATAATATTAATCCCAGGGGTACTGAAGCATGATAGCTCACAGTGATTTTGACAGCAAATTACAATATGCCTATCCAGATGCATATAGGTGTACATACTAAAGAAACAATGACAGGTACTATGTTCCACATTTATTGTTTCAGGTACTTGGACAGTTGTTTGTATAACTAATATCCCACTCAAATTTAAAGTTTTGATGGGACCACTACCATGTTTTATAGCAAATATGCATTCCATTTTAATGCCGATAACTACAAAAGTCAACAATGCAATATGAAAATACAGTTTCACCTTACTGAAAAAAGATGCGAATCTCTCTCATGAAGATCTAAGCCATGTCTTTGAGATGCTGTATATCAGTGTACTGATATGAACTCATCTTGGTCACTTATAGCAGCACACTGCACATGTCCTTATGAGACCTTGCTATCACCATTGGACTACTGGAGAGCTTCCAAATTGATCCAACTCTAATACTTTGTTTCAGATACCAGACTAGACCTGAAAATATATAACATGTTTCACTTAATTCTAAAAAAAAGGAAGATGTAGGCAAATGAAGTTAAAATGTGTTAGATATGGTGATTTCAATATAACATTCAGGTTGCAAATATGGTTAAAAAAGGTAAACTTGATAGAGTGACACTCAAAGATGTGAAGCAATGGGCATGTATTAAAGTGACAAATGCATCCTAAAAATAGATGAAGTTTCTACAAGCATATTTAGCTATTTACAGGTTAAATAACTAATCAGGTAGAGTATGTATCATAAAGTTTAAGGCAATGTTGGAATGGTGAGGTTTGATCATTGGTGCAAACATTGATACATACCAGTATAGTGGAAAGTCAAATGACAATGTACCAAATTAAAATTTATTACTATATGCAATCCTATTCATGAAGGAAAAAACAATTTTAGATATTGTGAGTGAATATAGCAAAATGTGGCCACACAGATCAACTATAGGTACCAATAGATCCTATATCATCAACTAAATGTGAAATTTGCATCCCGAAAACTTGTAAACAAGGATGGATATTTGCATGTGTGGGACATATGCAATGTACTTGTTAAAATCACATGTGCAAACATGATTCAAATAATCTGTTTGAATATTTTTAGTCTATTTTTAAGAGTCTTGGCTACCAAGGTTTTAAGTTCAATGATTCAATGATTCAATGGAATGAAATATCAGCTGATGCTGCAATACCGCCCTCTGTCAAAGTACTAAATTGAAATGTGTTACCATACAGAGGCATATTCATGATGAAAATAACATCTTGGGATATTTTAAGTGCACACAATCAAAACTGAGCCTTACAGATTCACTATAGGTACCATGTCAGCCTAACAATGTCAACTTTTGATTCCAAACATTACAAAATATATGCATATTTGTTCATGTCAGCTATGTAACCATGTTAGGATCAGTTGTAGAAAGTTAAATTCAAATAATCTGTTTGAATATTACTTATGTAATCTTTAAAGTGTCAGATAACAAATATTATTAGTCATTAATAATGCATAAAGCAAAATGGATCATGAGAATTCCCATAATATCATCTAGGCTACAATGTCGCACTACATCAATCAACATCTTAAAGAAACTGAACAATAAAATGGAATGCATTCTGTGTTCAACTTACATCATTTTGCTGTTTTCTTACATGCTATGGTAAATATACCTGGGTAAAGTATATTTTACCCCTCTGACCTGTATTTCATTCTCTGACAGCTTAATATGATTTTGTAGAGAACTTGAACAGGTTCTAGTATAAAGTCTTCATCTCTGTCCTCTCACTAAATACCCTATAACTATGGTTATAAACAATTACTGATAGCTATACAAGCAGATATGTGTTACTCAGGAAGTCACCCCATCATAAACACATAAATTAGCTGTTTGAACCCCAAATAAATAGTTTCAATGACCTAAAGGTACAAAGCAAAGTAGAATTTTGTCTTCATGTATTTTAAATGAGGGTCTCATTTTGACTAATAAAGATATTTTCTCTGATCAAATTTGACAAATATCCATCATTTGAGCTTGTATATGGTGTAGGAGTATATATATGCTGATATCATTTAATATCATTCCCAAAAAATATTATATATGTGTATACTTGGTGGAAAATTTTTATTTTTTAATTGTTTTTTTAAATTTCATTTAAATTTTTAAAATTAAAATTATTTTTTTATTTTTAATTTCATTTTTATATTTTTAAAGTCAATATACATAACCTATTAAAATTTCATGTGTATGTCATTAATAATAAAAATTTTATATCAGTTTCAAGTTTTTACTGACAGGACATAGTACACAATTAATTTCACTATATATTCTCTACATTTGTTTCTCAGTACTGAACTTTCCACTGTGTGACAATCAATACAAATCATATGTTAATCTAAAATACCTTCAAAGATGACTTTACGGTTTAGTTCTTGTCAAGGGTTGACCTGCATTTTTTTGAGAGGCTGAATTGTAAACAAAACACCAGGCAACGGAACACAGAATTCACTTCCGGATCATCACCATGACCTTATTACTCAATGTGCACTGTCGCCGAAATACACACAGACAACCACACCATAAGCTCACATTTTAAAGAATAAACAATTGCCTTTAAATCCTTACCAAGAATGCCAAAATCTGACTCTAGTATCACCACTAAATTTAGACCGGAAAAAGTGATCTAAAAATAGACTGGGACTACATTCGTGGGTACTGAACCGGATTTTATTAATTGTGTACCGATTCCATATGGCCTTAAACGCTGGATAAAACAAAGGGAGTTAAATGGATCCACCATTATATGGCCTTAAACGCTGGATAAAACAAAGGGAGTTAAATGGCCTATTCTACTCACACCTTTGAAAAGATGTAATGTTTTAGGCATCTGGCTCTCGAAATGAAATACTTCATTTTGGACTGTTTCTGTTAGAATTTGTCTAGTAATCAGGTCATGTTTATGGCTAGTTTTATAAAATTCAATGTCACAATACAACTAAATGGCAAGAGATATTAAACAAACTAAACTGATCTTGTAAAAATAAATAAAAGTTCAACAGTTTTATAAAAATAAGCTTATGATTTTTATTTTACGAGATAGTTTATTTCATTTTAATTTCAAATAAGTGTGTGTTTATCATTTTTTGTACCTGGCAAGGAGGAGGTTCACAAATTCAACACAAAGTTAATACCTTTCTTAATTGTATGGAAAAATGAAGTAAATGTAATTGACAATATTGACTAGTAATGACTTACTTTAATTTACGCGCGCACACACTAGGACAACTTAAAAAAATGATCAATAAAATTAACTGTTAAGAGCTTTATATTGCAGCAACATTGATAAAATGCTCAACATTGTTCTTTCTCTCTCTCTCTCTCTCTCTCTCTCTCTCTCTCTCTCTCTCGTAACTGAGATGTATTTGTGAATTATATGCCTCAGTGTTACAACTTGCAGCTTAAATATATTTGTTTCAATATCTCATGTACACTACTCTTAGAAAAATGTACAATATTATCTGTTAAGTTTTATTGTTTAATAAATGACTTTTGATAATTTGACCGGAAGACTTAAACTGACAATTTCGTTGTGCAGATGCATATATTTATTAACATTTAAAGGTATATAAATGTTTTAACTAGAGTGAGCAAGATATGTCTGCTTGTGTTTTCTCTCATATATATTTACATTGCAAAGTATGATTATTTTCTTCGAAATGATATCAGTTTCATTTAATTTTTTCCTAAAACCTATTCCTAAAAACATATTTTACATAGTATTTACTTGTTCTTTTAAGAAAAAGAAATTGTTCAAAGAATTGTTAAGTTGAATCGAATTGTCTTTCGAGTTGGGCCGAATTGTCATGGGCCAAATCGACAATAATCCGGCATTAATGATACAACTTTCCCACCCCCTTCAACCTATTCTATCTCACAGCTTGAATTCACTTTTTTCCCCCTTCTGGTAAACAGGGTCTTTCGGAAAAAGAAAGAACCATTTTATCCATCATCATTCTTTTGGTTACATTCATATGCAACACAGTGCATTATATTTGCTGTTCAAAAGCACGATCGTAAGATATATCACTTAGACATTTACGTCGGGAAATTAAGCACTTGAATGGTTAGGATAAATAGACGGGATAAATATACCACATATCCGTGTTTGGCATGCGGAACTACCGATTGTTTACGGAGATTGCCGAATAATTTTTTATTTGCAAAAGTGGATTTTTAAGTCCAATTAAGCATTTTTATATTGTGCATACATAACAAATGCGTTTTGTTTATGACTATAATAATATCATACATTTGTACAATATAGGTTGCCGGTGACCTTTAAGACATGGGCACACTGGGCAGTTGCCCAGGGCCTCACGCTTCTAGAGGCATCATGCTGTGGGTATATAGGCCGATATGGGGCAACGGTGCATTGTTTTGCCCAGAGATTACATTGTTGTTAAGATATTGTATTCGTTTGTTTGCACCAAGAACTTTCTCGGTAGGTGTGTAAATGCGTATATAGGTATTGCTTTATTTTCAACGCATTAAAAAAATACTGCTGCTGTTTTGTAAAACAAATGTGGTCAACGAAATCAAAACTTTTTAAAATATAAGATTTGTATTGTTTGTTTTCACAAAGGCAAACTATCCAGCGTGAAAATAAGTTTGATTTCTGCGAAGCATTATCTGAAAAAAATTAGATGATGCATGAGCTAAGCGGCTTCAATGACTAAGATAAGGACTAAATGTTGGCACTCAGTAACCTTTTATATATTTGTTGCGGCCGTATGCAGTAAAGGTTGGCGGCTATTGTTGGGTTATCATGATAATAGAATTGATTTAATCTAATCAAGATTAAATGCCACTAGCCAATGCTGGACCACTAATGTATATTTTCAAAATCGGACATTTCGCCAGATATATCAGATTATCAGCTATCATATATATTGTTAATGATTTTAACATATAACGCCATATCATCAGCATGTATAACGTTGTATCATTATCATATAAAATGTTGCATTATCAGCGAAGGGTTTAATCAGTGGTTCTATAATTTCTACAACATCATTGACTCTGCTTCGTTGATGCTAGGGCATTTAGAAGTTATAAATCATTTGATTTTTTATAACAAATAAGTAACTTTGAAACCATGATACCAAATTGTTTTGAATACCAATACTTGTTAGTTTTGCAACTCATTATTGTAGGTCTTGGTCCCAACTTTTTTTACTTGGTCTTACACCAAACACATTATGTTATCAATGTCGGTCCTGAAATGCAACCGAGTCACGGGGTGAAATGGCTGATCGATTATGAGAAATTATGTAATGTTTTAAAATGTGGTTGTTTATATATTTATATACTCACTTCTCCAAAACTTTAAATTAAGTCTATGTAAAGACATATAGCCAAAGTCTGACATTACAAACTTTAGATTAAGTCTACGTAAACATAGAGAACCATAGTCGGACACTGCAAACTTTAGATCAAGTCTAAGTAAAGACATAACTATTGTCTAGCATCGCGAGTTAGCAACCTTTCTTATCCAGAAGCACCACATTCGCTAATTTAAAACGATCTGGAAATGCGTAAGATTGCAGTCAGATATTAAGCATTTAGTATTGTGGGTACATAATTGGATGTGCAATTTTTTTTAATGTAATTCAGCTAGTCCAAAATGATTTTAAATGGATTTAAACTCAACCTAGACATTATTTATATCCAAATCAGGATCATGTCACTTTTGTTGATTTGAAGTGTATTTCTCCAGCACTGACTTCCCGCAATCAAACAAGCAATCACAAAAATCTAAGAAATCCTTAAAATGGAGAGCTAGAAAGAAGAGAGAGAGAGAAAAAAAACGCACATACTCCCAATTTATTACAATACGATCTATTTATAAACGTAAACACTCGGGTCTCCCAATCTGTGAAAAGACACACGCTGAGGTCTGCGCCCCCCCCCAAGATACAATTTAAAAAAAGAGATAAAAATATTATCTTTATCCATGTTATCAGCATCAAGATGTACCAATATTCTTGAATATTTACAAGTACATGTATATGTGATGTAAATTTCCTTCAGGGATATTTTGAAACAGACTGTATCCCTTGCACGCAAAGAAAATTGCTTTTTTTGTTCCGATTTTATGACTGCATTAGATGTTGCTTATTAGCAGTCAAATGACTTAGCCTTTCTATAATGTCAGAATGAATTGTTGTGTTGCACAAAATCTTCCAAAAGCATTAGCAACTTATCAGCCATTTCACACCTGTATCAGTCATTATTTAGAAAAAAGTAAACCGAAAACAATGTCACAATATTGCACTCAGAACAGAAGCTTGATACTGGTGCTTACGTTTTGCCTGGATCGTATCATATATTTACTAAAGACAAGGACGGACAGTCGCTATCTTTGCTTCATTAAGATTCATAAAAAATTCTTATCTGCATAAATTCTCCCCCTTCGACTGGTCTGTTTCCAGCTAAGGAGTGTAGGTTAAATGTATGACCTATTTGAAGAGAAGCAAAGATGGCTATTCAACGTCCTTGATTTTTTATATTATATACAGGGTATGATCTTGGAGGAAATATAAACCCTATCAAATGTCAAGCCTGTGTGTGTATAAAAATAAAACTATGAAGTGAATAGGTGCAAAATTGTTGATTGTTACTAATATTTCATTATTTATTTCTGCTTGGTTTATCGCTATCATGAGAAATTCCTCAATCTTTTTGTTTCCTATTTTTTTTCTGAACCTTCATCGTTCTGACGTCTATGGGAAATTAACTTATTTGGAACACCACAAAACTGTTTAAAGAGCTGAGTCGTTGTTTATCTATTAATGAATTAGCAATTTTTTCAGGGCACTATATATATATATATATATATATATATATATATATATATATATATATATATATATATATATATATATATATATATATATATATATATATATATATATATGGGAACGAAGAACTTTCTTGAAAACGCTTATTCTTTTGCACACGTTGTAAATTATATATGTCCCTTGTTTAAAAGTTTTAACATAGAAACAAAATCACTTCAAAAAACAATTGTACAAAAAAGGAAAATATTTATTATGATGCTGTAATGTAAATCTCTCTCTCTCTCTCTCTCTCTCTCTCTCTCTCTCTCTCTCTCTCTCTCTCTCTCTCTCTGTGCAGCTTACGTCGACGAAAAAGTTCTTCAACCTTAAGCAATACACTCTAGACAATTCAGATCATGGTCTCAACCTTTTTAACCTCTGATATTTAATATTAGGACAGAAGTTTTTAGTAAAAGTATTAGGACTGAAATTTTCTCTAAATTGTATTAAAAGTAAGTTTTCATTAAATTATATTGAAAGTAATTCTCCACTAAAATATATGTAATTTTATTTATTTCTATACCACAACTGTATACTATTTTAATAAAGATTGCGCTTTTACGAGCAAGTGCAAACAAAACCTCTTGTACTATAAAATACATTTCCCTTGTATCCAAAAGATAGCAATTTAAAGACTGTTGTAAGTTATGCCGAATATTCAATTTCCTTTTGGATGATCAATATAGAAGATTCACGCTTTCTTAAAAAAAGGATAAGCCGATGCAGCAGAATTGTCTAACGACTTACACAGACGTAGTTTCAGTACGAAAGACTAGGGCCTCGTTCTGAATTGAAATGCATGAACACAAAAGTACATAGACGAATGTCCATATCTGGCCGCGAGGATACGTTCAAACTTGCGTATAAATTGAGAACCAGCTTGCGCATGACCTTTTCATTAATCGAGAATCAGATGACTTTTTTTTACTTGACCATATAGTAAAGTTCTTATGTTCCCAACCCAAACACTTTTATTTTCAAACGAACTTGGTTTTTCTTTCATGTTACAAATTCTCCTATAGTAGATCTGTAAGGCACATATCTGAAGCTGCAATCCTAGAATTGATACTGGGTGAATACCCTTTCCGATTAATTTTCACCTCCTGGAGTTGATGTTTTTCATTTTATGTGTTCTTTGATCAAGAATACATTCAATATCGTACACATTATCTTCTTTCTTGGTCACTCGTTTTAACTCCAACAAGTAAAGAGTTCCTTATAACACTTCTCCAGTCATGTGTTTTAGTTTATAAACCGTGGGATCCTGTCCACGTATTTGTTCAGTGACACAAAACAATTCTGTCGTCCAGTTCAGTTATTGTTTTATTTTTCCGATTGATACCCAATCTCCATCGGTTAGAACTTTTTTCTGTTTTATTTTTTTTTTTTTTGAAGCAATATATCAAACACCATTACTTCATTTTTACGTGACACTTCTTTTAGAGCTTATCCAATGTTATGATGGTCCGATTAATTGTAAGCTTTGACTAGACATGGTAACATGTATTTGAGTGTTTGCTGATGTCTAAAGTATTTCCACATTCATTTTTCAAGGTTCTTTATAAATACACTAGCTTTTGTTGCAGGATTGTAATTAGTGAAAAATATGTCTTTTTGTTGTTTTTTTTTTTTCTTCATTAAGCTTGGTTCAGAAATTAAGTGCTATTGTATGCTTGTCATCGTAGAAGATTCAACCATTTTGTTTCAGGAACGGTTTAAAGCTTGCACTGACTACCTAACTTATTTTGAAAACATGTCGATGACACAACACAAATATTTGTAACCTCAGTTGTATGCTGCTAAATGATATACATCTGCTAATTCTGTTTGCCATTGATATATCTGCTACTTTGGCTTGACTTCTGGGACATTTTGTTGAATAGGTTTGTGTAGCATGTACGTCATTTGTTCTTATAACTATTGTTATTCACTCTATAGAAGTAAACTTTTGAGCTGATACATGTTCAACTTTTGAATTACTCAGTAGCCAGCAGTATAAACAGAAAACAGTGACTCCATGTTTTCTTGCTGTATTGTTGCTGGTCCACATTAAGTCATCCATTGTTCGATGCCGCTCTTAGGTTGGTTGTGTAGTATTTTGGGTATCGATGATGCAATAGGAGTAGTGGTAGTCTTCAGATGTTTGGTTAATTTTCAGTTATCTTCCCCCTTTCTTTTTCAACACCGATATAGTGGCGTAGTGGTTAGAGTGTCCGTCTCGGATGTGGGAAGTCGTAGGTTCGAACCTCAGCAGGATCACACCAGATACATATAAAAATGGTACTAACAGCTGCCTCGCTATATATTCAGCATTAGAAGGTTAGTGTTAGGACTGGTCAGCCTGGTGTCAGGATAATGTGACTGAGTGGGACATCATGCTATATGTCTGTGGCATGATTCCCTCGTGCTAGATGTCACTGTAAGCTGCCACTCTGCAGACATTGTAGTGTTATGACTGCATAACTGCTAAAGCTAAGTTTAAAATCCAAACACACACACACACACACACACACACACACACACACATTCTTTTTCTTTTCCTTCTCCAGGAAAGGGTGTCTAGATCAGCTTTCTTTTCGAGCTTTACATTTTTCTTATTTGTGAGTAAAGGAAGGTGTCAACAACGTTGTCATACTATAAGGATATATGTGATATTATAAGTATGTTTGTATAGGTACAGCGGTTCTATAAACACTCCTACCCTTGCTTGTGCGTGACCACCTTTAATTGCTGGACCATGACTGCTGACGGACGAAGGGTATGCATAATTCAGGATACACAGAACTTCAACCGCCCAGGATACATTCTACATGCCACTCAATGAAAGATTATAGGTATGCAAATATACGCGATTTTTTAGACCAAAAGACTGCCTCCCCCCATCCACCCAACTTGGGGGACAACTACAGTAGGACGCATCTCCAACAGTGGTATTGTTATTATCTCCACTCCTCATTCTAAAAGCAAGTAAACTCACTGAGAACAAAAACTGACACCGTAACCAAGATTGAATTGCCTCTCCTGACAAAGGAGACCAGACCGAATTGCTATTGAAAATATCATTTCTCAACCGGAATGATAGGGCCAGAGTTGGAGAAAGTAGCGTTTGGGATTAACATACACACCAAACCATATATGTGTTTAATCTTGTCAGGACCATATGCATAAATAGAGATGCACTTAGATGTCCAGATTGTAAAGGGATGACAACAGCTAATGCACTAGAGTCCGCTGTTACTTTGTGTTCTCTGCATTTATGACAGTACATGTCACAAAGGTCTCTTCATTTGGTGTGTTTCTGCTCTGGTTCAGGAAGGTGATAGCTGTGTGTTCTGACCACTTTTTGCAACATGTGAAGAATTAGAACTGTCTATTCTGTATCTCCATCCTCTCAAACAAGGTTACAACTATTGTTTTCTCAATGTTTCCTGGTTACAACTAAACAATAGTGAACAACTATGTCGTAACCCCCATTGACATGCAAAATGAAATAAGCAACATGCACGGAAACAAATTTGTGTGATCAGATTCCAATTATTTGACTAATCCACTTGTTAATAGTTATCAAACTAATGTTGTCACCTCCATGTTTAATCCTCATTGGAGCCTCCTGAGCTGATTTTAGCCTAGGCAAATGAATCGGCTGTACACCTGTTATGATATTGACTGGCAATTTTGGAGTTGATATCGCACATTCGTTAAAACCTGAAAAAAATACCGACACTCATATCTCCACACATCATTTTATACACTTACAAGTATTTCCTGCGGCTTTTGAGCTATTGTTGGCTCTTTTTGTAAATACTATTTCCAGATCAAATCCTGTCTTTGATAACTTGTAAATCATTGTGAAATAACACAACCCTTTGTCATGTGGACATTTTGAATTTCATGTTCAAATTGGCTGTTACCAAATACCGGTAGGTGTCTAAACAGTATTAAAGTCTGTTCTGGAAAGATTTATGAGCAGCAAAATTGCATATTTTGGTAAACAGGTGGCCTCAGAACTATCGTCTGTCAGTATCATCACAGATTTTGGGTTTGCTTCAAAGGGCTAATGTTAACGCGAAATAAAGAACAAAAAAATCTTTCAATCTCATATTATATCAATATGTTTGTTTTATTTATAGTAACCTTAATAATTTTCATAACAAATAAATTGATAATAATCAAAATAATTTTTATCATATATCAGATAAAGATCTTGTTTTTTTTATTTGTGCATGTCAATTACTGCCATGTACAATATAAATTTAACAAATATGAATACATAACAACAGCTTTTTTTAAAAAAAAAAAAAAAACAACAAAAAACTGAAGTCAGGCTATACAATCTGATTGAATTAATAAATATAGCCAACTCTCCAAAAAAAGAAAGTTTTTATTATTTTGTCCTCTTCTAGTGAAATGTCTTCTTAAAATTTTTTATGATAGTCTTTCTTTCTCATAAACCGTCAGTAAAGTGCAGCAGTTTTGACCCGATTTTTGCTATTGAAATTCCTAATTTGATGAACATATAAATGTGTGTAGTAATTCTAGCTTTTCTATAAAATATAATCTGAAAGACTAAATTGGGTAAGAAAGTTTCAAAAATATTATCAGGAATACTTTCCAAGGAATCTGTTACTGATGGAATTAGATCACAATTATGAGTTCTGGTTCAGTACCCACGAATGTAGTCCCAGTCTATATTTTAGAGCATTTTTTCCTGTCTGCTTCTGGTGGTGATACAAGAGTTAGATATAGGCATTTTTGGTATGGATTTAAAGGCAATTATTTATTCTTCAGAATATAAGCTTATGGTGTGATTGCCTGTGTGTGTTTTAGTGGCTACACAGTGAGTAATAAAAGGCCCTGATGATGATAATTCAGAAGTGAAATCTCTGTTCCACTGCACACTGCTTTGCAAACAGTGCTGTTTGAGATATGATATAATATCATTAGGACACAGAAGAAAGTTCATAACTGAAAACCAAATGTAGAGAATATATAGTAAAATTAATTGTGTTCTGATTCCTGCCAGTAGCATATCATAAAAAGTTTAAATTGGTATAAAAAGTTTATTATTAATGATAGACACATGAAATTTTAATATGCTGTGTATATTTACTTTACAAATTGAAGAATTAAATTAAAAATAAAAAATATTTATTAAACATTAAACATATCTTTTAAAGATTAAATTTAAATTTTTCTCTCAAATGCACATATATAATATTTATTGGGAATAATATTAGATATGATGAGCAAGTATGCATTCATACATCACATGCAAGCTGTAATGATAAGTATTTTGTCAGAGATAATATTTAAAACGCATGCAGACAGAATTTTATTTTGTATTATGCCTTTAGGTCATTTCAGATTGTGTATTACATGTCCAGTCAGTTAATTTAAGTGTTAATGATGGGGTGACTTCCTGAGTAACACATATCTGCTTGTATAACTTTCAGTAATTGTTTATAAACATAGTTATAGGGTATTTAGAGAGCACAGAGATAAATCTTTTTTGCTAGTTCTTTACTAAATCATTTTAAACTGTCAGAGAATGAAATACAGGTCTAAAGGATAAAATATATTTTCTCCAAATATATTTATCTTTGAATGTTAAAAAAGCAAAATGATGTAAGCTGATAACAAAATGTATTCCATTTTATTATTCAGTTTTGTTAAGACATTGACTGATGTAATGCACCACTGTGGCCTAAGCTGATCTTATAGTAATTCTAATGAACTATTTTACTTTATGCTTAATTAATTACCAAATAATAAATGCTGACACTCTAAAAATTACACCAGAAATATTCAAACTGATCATCTGAATTTTGTACAACTCATCTTAATATGGTTACAAATCCCACATGAGCAAACATCCATATATTTTTGAATGTTTGGGATCAGAAGTTCATATCAAATAGGATATCATTGTACCATATAGTGGATCTGTAAGGCACATATCTGACTGCACGTAAGGCACGTTAAATTCAGTGCGATATAATTGATAGTAGCTACCATGTCGATATTTCAAAGTCTAACCAGGCTCAACAGGGGTATATATTATACTCATCTAGTATCCAATCCCCTCCGGGCTGGCTGATTATATCTGAGCCAATAAATCAAGTTTACCTGCGTGTACATAATCCGTTATTGTCAAGAATGAATTTCAAACTCACAAATCAAGATGGTAATATTTGTGGACTTGCGCGGGGAGACGTTATATATTAATTTGTACACACATTCATAGAGTAGGAGAAAAAAATGAAGATATTTTAAAGTTAAATGTTATTAAATATATATATATATATATATATATATATATATATATATATATATATATATATATATATATATATATATATATATATATATATATATATATATATATAACATTGAAAATATCAAAGGTATTGTTTCTGCTATTGAAAAATTAAAGCATGATGGAATTCAGTTATCTGAAGATCTTGATACTGAAAAAATTTTGTGTGAGTTTGAATCGTTACAACAAAGAAAATTTTAAAATAAATTCACATTATCTTCCAATTACAGATTCATAAAGTCAATTTATAATTCTATGTTAGAATCTTTACAATTGGTGAACGTCACACAAGTAAAGCTATTTGCGCCTCTTGCGTGTTCAATCGAAAAGATTAAAAGCGCATTATCTCACGAATATGAAAGAAAAAAAATGATAGAAATCGTGTGATGCAATTGAGAAAGATTATGCTATTTGATTCTGTAATAAATGATAGTAAAACTGAGGATAGCGACAGTGATTAAACCCCTGACACAGTCAAGAGAGCTAAACAAAACCCTTGGCAAGATTGATATAAAGTAAAATAGTTATTATATATACTCAAATATAATCCTTTGGTCATACTTTTTTGAATATGCAAATTTATATGTTTTATTTGCGACAAATTGTACCGATTGTGAATGAATGCTAAAATATATGGCTGCTGCACCTATTGATGGAAAAGTTAATTCTTGGTCTGTTTCTGTATTTATAGATTTAATCGCTCTCTTTCCAAATAATTTATACGATCCTGTATTTCAACGTCTGGAATTCTGACTGCGTAATAGCTTGCAGGTTAGAAATTTCGTTATGTTGAGAATTTCCATCAATGTGGTCAATAATAAATCCATCTTTGATTTTCCCATAAAAACATTCGTATATGAACCTGTGTGAATAATAATTTTTATTTTCGTTCATACTAAATTGAAAATGACCAAACTTATTAAGACTACCGAGTGGTTTCTTTCGTCTACAACATCTAATAACACCATCTCTGGATGCCTCGTAATTCGTATATATTGGATGTCTCACAAATTCTTTTTGTTCCATTTATATATAATATTTATTTGTTTTAATCATTATTTTTGAAATCTAGTTAGATAATCCTTTTCTGTTTTTATAGGAGATTTACCTGTTGATGTATCTTTTTTTGTCATAATATCGTTTAAGTTCTCTATATTTTTTACCTCCACAATTTGCGCATAATTGTGTGCTGCCTCTAACTCCAATACCACATTGAATGTATGATTTTGGTCCAGTACTTCCATGTCTGATAATCTGCATATGGTAACCGCAGTATTTGTTTACGCATGATTTATTACAATAAGAAATATGTCCAATTTTTAATCAAACACATTTATTTTCTGTTTGAATCATTTTATATATACTAAATTTCAATTTGAATATTTGTCTTAATTATAATAATGGAAGAATTATCAGCAATTGAACCATCTGCTACTAGATTTGATCTTGACAGACTATTAGGACATAAATTTAGTGTTTCGATGAAAGATCTAGCTTTAACAAATGCAGATATAACTAAACGTATCCGTGAGGCCAAAATGGAATTTCGAGAAGATGGTGCTGTTCACGTGTGGTCAACTTTTAGAGTTGGATAAGTTAGTAATGTGATGAACGACAAACGAGCAGAAGTAATTATTAACCATCTTGATAATCAAAAATATCTTATTTTAATAAAAATTTATTGTGGAGACAGACTATAATATCTGGATATTTCGTGACAAGAGAAATCCAATTCTTATACAGTCTGGAAATAATAAAACGATATTATTAAGTAACAAATCCCAACCTGGTATATTGACTGGCATTGATAGACCGTATTTTGAGCAAGGGTATCCAGTTACTGCTGTGGTATATGGATTGTTTTTACTGAATGATAAACCTAATATTGCGGATCTCAAACCGATGAGACTAACCGAGTCAAGAATAAACTGTGTTGCGGAGCGCATTACTGAACATTTTACAAATGCGATGCGTGGTAATGGCTTAACAGATTTAAGACGTAAAAAATATGTGAATGGGCAGAAACTTTTAAAAATTCTGGTGCATCTATTAAGGATGTTGCTAAGCTAGAAAAGTCATTAAGATTTCCAATAACAGTAAAAGCACTAACGGGAGAGATATTGTACAAACTAAAATATACAAAAAATGGAAGTCCTATAACGATTATTGATCATAATGCACATGCATAGACTGATGCTATAACTGTATTTCGACGAGACAGAATGGTAAAATTTTATAATGGTCATATATTTGATTTTATTTAAAATATTAGTAAAAGTGACCCTGTATTTGTTTGGTTATTTCAGAGTTCTGAACACGATTACGATCAATTTGTACGACCTAATGGTGATATTTGTCGTACAGAATCTGTTTATGAAGAAATGAGAAATCTTGCACTAAAATATACTTCTGACGATGTCAAAGTTAGACAACTACTAAATAATTGTTTTACAGTACCATCGGTAGCGGCTCATTTCGCTCAAGAGAAAAATTCATGGAAACCTATAAGATCAGAATTTACTGAGGATATACAAAAAGTTGCATAGAATATGAGTACGGTGGATTATGGAATACTAAATTCGAATATGATGCTGTTATATCAGTCGATATGGCTGCATGTTATCCTGGGAGTTTTCTTGGATGTGGTGAGTGTTCTAAATACTTTGACAGATTCGGACACCCCACACATAACATGACCAGAGTTTCGATAAATGGATCCTTACCAGATTTTGACTTAACCGGATTTGCATATGTAGAATCATTCGAGTTCGGAAAAGATCTCCATCCGATTACTTATGCTTGGTTTGGAAGACATTTTTCAGAAAAATGTTGGACTCCAAAAGTGTTATTAAGATATATGATTGATGCTGGAATTTTAGTATCGTTGAGGGTTAATGAAGCGATTATATCCTATAGTCCACAAAAACAAGTTTGGTTACCAGAACCTGATAGATTTAGTATAGAAGATGCCAGGAAAGAATTTTCTGATCTTGCCGAAGATAACATTATTAAAATTACTAATAATATACGTAAATGCAGGGATGCGCACGATGAAAAACGTGCAAAAGATCTTGGTATAAATATAATCGGCAAGTTTACTCAAGGCAGTTCATACGGTCATAAACGGCACTGCGTAAGATTGATTATGGACGATGCCGAGTTAGATTTTATAATAACTGATACAATAGAGAAAAACACATTTATAAGCCGAAGTAATGCTTATTTATCGGATGGGACCAAACTAGGTACCATTGTGAGCTATATTGAGGGCGATTCACCGCAGTTTACTCATTTAAGATCTTCGATGCTAGCCTATGTTTCTATGAATTTACTCTCTATGATAAATAGATTTCCTCGTCACGCTGTTAGAGTTGCTACGGATTCATTTTATATAAACAAAAAATATAAGGATTTATTAAATCCGCTACTTGGTAATGGTGAGTGGGGAACATGGAGGATAAAGCAAGAAAATATATTAAGTTATTCTGAGTTTGCTGACGTTGAAATTAAGGAAATATATTACAAAAAATAATAATCAAATATTAGAATCATTTGCACCATATGTGTATGATCCTGTGGCTAGACATAAGACTGTTTATCTGAATGGATGTGGAGGGTCAGGTAAAACAATTCGTGTGATTAAATTATTTATGAACAACAATTCAGATATAATTGTTTTGACACCTACACATAAACTAGCCAGAGAGAGATAAAAGAACGAGGGGTTAAAACATGTACATATCATAGTTTCTTTAGATGGTGCGGAGATACATGGACTCCTGAGAGAATGGGTGAAAAATATATACCTAAGTATATTATATGGGACGAGATATGTACGGTGTCGTTAGAAACACTAAAAACATTCCTTGAATGGTTATTAACAAAAAACACAGCTATGATTATGTGTGGTGATCATGGTCAACCACCACCTTTTGTTGGACACTCTCCACATGAATGGCTAAAGAATAATGTGGATTATTATGAAGAGATATATGATGATCATAGAGCTATTGATGAACCGCTGAAAGAACTTAAAAGATTAATCAGACTACAGCCAGATAAAATAAAATGTGAAATAATGCGTGAGATAATTCCAGAAACTACCATGAATGATTTTTGGACATTATAGAGACCTACTGATTTGATAGTCGCAAGTAGAAAGATAGTTCGTGATGAATTGCAAAGGAAATTATTTATGTTACATAAAGAAAAGTTTTCAAATCTACCAGTACCATTATGTTATCGCCCAGCAGATACTCGACGACAGAATATTGATGTTGAAATTCCTGATGGAGATACTGAAAGTATCCGAGTACAAAATCTGGTATTGAATGATATTATTTTGATAGATATCAATTCTGTTGAGAGCGCATTGAGAATGGATAAATTACCGTGGACGTTAGGATACGCTATAACGATTCATTCCTCACAGGGATTAACTATCTCTGATACAAATATTTGGATTGTAGATGATTGAATCGAATGGTCAAACTTAGTCTATCTCGCAGTATCTCGCGTCAGAAGAATAACTCAACTACATAGAATTGTTATAGATTATTTGATAACTGAGGAGATTACTAATGACGCTGATGTAATAAAGAAAACATTAGCGTCTTATAAACAATGTGACAGAAAAAATAAACGTGACTTTGATATTGATACTGAATTGATTATAAAACTAAAACAATTACAGAATAATCACTGTGCAAGTTGTAACACAATAATGTTATGGCAATATTCGAATAATAATCCAAGACAATTTACCGTAGATAGAATAAATAGTGATTTTGGTCACACACGTAAAAATGTGATGTTGACTTGTCTTGAATGTAATCGACGTAGGGGTTCTAGTTTACATAAGTGAACGCGGTGGTAATTGTGTATCCGCAGGAATTACTTGCAGTTCTTCACGCACAAATCCACGTTGAGGTGCAGTAGAATCTAGTCTGTATATGGCAGGTCTTCCAGTAGATCTAAACCACGCTAGAAATTGTGTGTGTGGTCACACTCCAAATAGGGTTAGTAGCTCGTCTTTTGCCACCCTCCAACTCCCCTGGTTCGTATAAATATCTCCGTATTCATCGCTACGTGGTATATATTTTTTTGTTATTGCCTTAGAAGGTTTCATGGAAGTTGCATGAGTAATCTCATTATTTAATGCAGATATCATACTTGGTAACCTTGCAACCCATTCACGAGATCGCTCATCGGACTTAAAGTCAGCAGATATTTCCTTCGCGTATTGATATCCAAATAACCGATCAGCAAGTGTTCGATTAAATCGTTCAACGATTGCTTGATCACGATGAATTTCAGTATGTCCTTGTCTGATTTTGACGTTATGTTTTTTCATCAAAGATAATACTGCGCCAAGAAATTCTTTACCAGGATCAACCTGTAGTAGTTTTGGCCATTGTAGACCACCACGTTGATAAATTCGCTCAAACGCAGATGCAACTTCAAATGCTGTTTTTATTGATAATGGTTCAGCTTCTTTATATCTACTTGCAATATCAACAACAGTCAATGCGTATTTGTATGTGGGTGACTTTCGTCCACGTGTTTTAATAGTATCGTGTGGTAAAAACAAAATATCTGCTTGGTGAACTTCGTTAGGAATACTGACATCAAAATGTGCATATTGAATTTTTTTTGGTGGTGGTAAAAAAATTTGCCATATTGCCTGTCGTGCTAACCATGCTGCAGCAACAGAACGTGAAACTTTTGCTGCTTTAGCAAGTTTACTGATCGCTGCTTTACCCCTCCAATACCCTCTTGGGCTATAATAAATAGATTCCATTATAATAATTATACAATTAATTACCAGCCCCTAACATTATTTTACTCTTCATAGCGGATTTTATTAGGAAACTAGCGAGTTTCTCTCTAACAGATTTATTGGGTATAGAATTTAATGCATGAATCAATTTTACATCTGCGAGATGCCGTTGTTGCAAATCTTTACTTTTATAAGCAACATCATGAATGTGACACGCTTGATCAATTTTATTTACTGGATACTCTCCTGGTCTTGGTTGGTCTTGATCATCAAGTCGGATATCAAGTCGAGTTCCAGGACCACAATAATTATATCCATGGAGGTGTTTCTCACCAACATATTTAGCCCATGGTAACCCGGGTAATTTTCCTAATGATGCGGCTATACCGCCACCTACCTTTGTCCATGAATCAGACATGGAGATAAATTTATATTTTTTCGTGCCGCATTTTTTACATTTACCCGTTAATGCACGTCTTTTATTTTTCGTTATTATTGTTGTCAATCCAACGGTGGGGGTTGCTGATCTACATTGAAAACAATATAGACTCATGTTATTAATAATATGGATACAATAATTGATTTTTCGGCCACACGAAAACAACAACCAGTAAAGCACCACCCAGCATTACCAAATTCGATAAGAATGATTATAATAGGTCCATCTGGATCGGGTAAAACACAATTATTATTAAATTTAATAATGAGATCGATGAGATGGAACAAACTATATTTAATAGCACCATCTGAGGATGATCAGCATTGTTACGAAGTACTTAAAGATTTTAACAAAAAAGCAAAATCAGTTAATAAAGACGGTGAAGACATTATTGATTTTATCACAGATAAAGATGAAGCCCCATCTGTAGATGACTTGGATGGATTCATTAATAATCTCGTAGTAAATGATGATGTGATATTGGACAAACAATCTAATCCAGCTAGAATATTTTCTCGAGGTCGTCACAAAAACACAAACGTGATTTATGTTACTCAAAGATATACACAAATACCTAAAGTGATTAGAGATAACTGTAATATTTTGGTTGTGTTTAATGGAGTAGATAATTATACCCTGCAGAATATTTATTATACTTGGTGTTCAGGGGACATGGATATGAATAAATTTAAAAATTTCTTTTCTAAAGCACAATCTGTTCCGTTCGGATTTATAACAATAAATCTACATGACCCAAGATCGAGATATCGTATAGGTCTAGATAAAATATTTGGTTAATCCCTGATAAATCAGGAGCAGCAGGGAGGGTGAATCTCTACAAAATGTTTGCTCGAGTTTTTAACGAAAAAATAGTTCGATAAAGTCAGGGTAACAAAAGTCAATAATAGTATAACAAAACTGAGCTAACCTCATGCGGTTTATTATGCGGTTTTTAACCGTACGGTAATATAAAAGTTAAAAATTTTGGTTTAGGGTTATTGACCTTTTTTCAGCCTCTGTAGGAACCCTTATTTTAGGTTAACGACACGAGCAAAATTTTGTAGGATTCACCCTCCCTGCTGCTTGGCCCCATCAAAATTTAAAATTTGAGTATGCTATTATTTATACTAGAAACTGCCCGAGAACCTGATATAATAAATGTGAAACATAACACCTGTCATTGTTTCTTGAGTGTGTACATTTATATGCATTTGATCAGGCATATTGCAATTTGCTGCAAAAATCAATGAGCTATCTTACTTCACTACCATGGGATAAATTATTACTTGTTCAGACCCAAACTTCAATTTGTTTTGAATATCATTCATAAGTCAAGTTTGCTGTTTTATTTTATTTTTTTGTTAAAATTTAGTGTTCTAAATTTAAATATTTATTTAAATTACCATTAAAATTTAATTGATCAATGTCTTTTAATTTCAGACATATTTTCAGACAGGCCCCACCTTGTATTACAATTTAAGTTTTTACTGCATGGAAAATTTTTATAAATAAGGCAGATATAGCATATTTAATTTGGGTTTCTCACGAGCACTTGGGGAAAAACTTCCACCCTGTAGATTGCCAGCACATTACACTAGCTGGCAGCTGTCATATATCTTGCTTGCTAGGTAATTCAAAAAGACTTCATGCGTAAAGCTGAAATATGTGTAGCATGCAAATTTTAAAGTTTGACAAAAATTTGCCATAAACAGTTTGACCTGACAGGAATCACAATTGCGAATATAGTCCCCGTCTATTTTAAGAGCATTTTTTTTTTTTTCTGTCAGCTTTTGGTGGTGACACAAGAGTTAGATTTAGGCATTCTTGGTATAAATTTAAAGGTAATTGTTTATACTTTAGCATATGAGCTTATAGTGTGGTTGTCTGTCTGTGTTTAGGCGATAGTGCACAGTGAGTAATGAGGTCTTGGTGATTAAATCGGAAGTGAATTACGAGTTCAGTTGCACATTGCTGTTTACAGTCCAGCCTCACAAAGAAATGCATTATAAGATATGGCAAGAACTTCACAGTGAGTTCATCTTTAAAGGTACTTTAGAATGAGATATTTATTTATTATCATTAGAACATAAAGGAAAGTTTAGTACTGTGAAACAGATGTAGAAATTATATAGTAAAATTAATTGTGATCTGATTTCTGATGCTACAATGAATCGGGAGATCGGTACTAAAGAGGAATATTCATACATACTCCCTGTCCATGTAGACCTACAGCCAGTCCCTGTCATCTAGTGCCGACCGTTAGCGGGAACAACAGTATTTAAAAGAGCAAATCATATCGTTCGCTTGGATCTATACATTAGCAAACGAAAGTCTGTCTATCGTTTATACCGACTTCTAAGAAATTGCGGTAAAGCGTAGCTCATTCTTGAGTAAAATATTGATAGGTGTATAATGAATGTAAGTATATATTTCTTGCATTAAATTAATTTTGTGGTTTGTGCCGGTGACCTAGGCTTTAAAAGATCACAGTTTTAGACGGAAGTGAATAATTTTCGGGGGTGGGTGTCCAAGTCATAGTTCGCCAAGAGTCAATAAAAATACATTATGTATTGTAAGGGGTTGTATTTTATTAATGACCCTCGTTATAAGTCGGTGCCCTTTTCAGCAGAGATAGCTCATGAGTCATTTAGCGTTACCAGTTCAAGACGTTACCTATAGCAACCTGAGATAACGCTAGAGTTAGTTATGTGCGAGCAAGGAGGGGACAACTCTAATATGCTTTTGAAAATTAACATTAGGCCCAAAGATCACAACGGGTCTGTTTGCACCATACCATGTGCTAAAGTGACAATGTCTTGCATCGAATTATTGATTTTTATGTTAAGTAAAACCCCAAATCTGGCATTATTTTAATTTTAGATCGCGTTTTAAGCGAGCAAGGGCACTACGAAGTACTTGTATTTTATCCTCTTTTTCGGTCAAATACGCTCACTACAAATACATTTCTAGAAAGAGCAACGGTTTTTCTATTTTTGAAGATTTTATTTTAATGTGAACATTTTAGCTGATGCGCTTTGCGTGAAATTGAGTTTTGAATTAAGTGCATCAGATATGTAATCCAAACTGAAATATGCACTGCCAGGATAATGGCACAGTAGACCAACAAGTAGGTCTCTGCTGTTTTTCATATCTGACATCTCCTGGCATGATATCTTAGGGTTTATGAGGGAAAAAGATATAAATATGTAATAATGACACAATGATAAATAAAAAAGTTAACATTACAGCTTAAAAACGTGTTTTTCAAAATACCTTGCACATAGCTACTATAGGTTTTTGGATATTGTACTTTTGGAAATTTTAAATGATCTTAGGACACTGCTAACTAAAATTGACTGCTCCCTTGTGCTCCAAAAATCAACCTGAATTTGTCTAAAGTACACTATTCTTGGCAGCTATTAAAATATGGAAAATGAATTTTGTCAAACTAGACAATACCAGCTTCTAAACGTGCAATGAATGAATTACCAAATACATAAAATGAAAAAAAAGTTATCAGCTCTTTTTTTTTACAATTTACCTCTGAAGTTCGAGAAGTGAAAAGGAGTAAGTAGAGTTAGCACTTTTTTGAAAGGTGCACATCTGGAGTAAGGCCAAGCTGTATACTCTCTAACCCATATTACACCCATCAATCATGCATCAAAAAGAAGGGAATTAAAGGTTCTTTGAACAATACCTAAGATATACAAAGTCTCTTTTAAATAGCCAGTATAAGTAGTGAGGAAACCCAAGGGAAATTCTTTTTCTTTAAAATTTTAACCCTATGCTAAATACGAAACTGTAGAGCGACACCAAAATCAGAACTTTACTGTCTTACATGACAATCTTACTGCAACTGCATAGAAGTCATGTTCTGGTGACCAATGCTATTACCATAATCACTAATTTTATTAGCCAATCAGATGAAGTCTTGTATCTTCATGTTTGGGAGACTTAGCAGTATAATTGAAGAGCATCAGTGTATGCTTATCGATTTGAGTCCTTTTCAGATTTCTTAAAGCTAAATTTCCACTGGCTAAATCAAAGGTTACCAAAACATGACCCCTAAAATGTCACTGTAAGATCTTCTCTTAAGACAGTGGATATCTGATTTTAATCAGATTGACAGCAATGCTAAACCCACTGATGCTTATACTATCAGCCAATGAATAGGGTGGAAAGTGAATTGAACTTATGAAAATTTGGTGAGTGATGTGCTGAAGGGCAAGTTTAATTTACTAATCTTTGATTCTTGAGCAAGTTTGTTTTTATAAAAAAAATGCTAATTTCTTGAATATATACTGGATATATTAAATCTTTTAGCAGAAAAAAGAATCTTCTAACTTGTGGTTTGGCTGCTAATTAAAATATATTGGATTTTTTGCCACGTCATAAAATATGTTAATGAAAGGAAAATATCCTCACTCTGTGTGTCGCTTTCTCTCTCTCATGGAGTCTTTGGTTTTGACAAAATTAAGAACTTGCTTTCAGCTCTTCAGCAATCCTTCGGTAGTGATAACTCTAATTTGATTTTTAAACATCAGTTTTTTTTCCAAAGCATGCATATAAAATGACCACACCCCGTGGCCTAGTGATTAGATTGTCCACCTGCTGAGTCATACCAAAGATTTATATAATTGGTCATAGCAGCCGCCTCACTATATGTTCAGCATTAAAGAGGTTAGTGCTAGAACTGCTCAGCTTGGTGTCATGGTAATGTAACTGGGTGGGAATTATGATACATGTCTGCAGCATGATGCTTCGGTGCTAGATATCAGTATAAACTGTCAAAAAATCCAAAACACATATCATATGACAAGCCAGACAACCCATTGTCAGAAAGTTTGTGTATGGTATCACTTGTTGTGATGCTTGCTGTAACATCACTGGAGTCTACTTCTGCAATGACACCATTGTACAATAATGCTCCACTGAAAAAATATATTGCAGAGGACTGTCACTAGAACATAGCCAAAGTTTATAGGAAAAATTACATACTTTGATAGAGTAAAAAAAATGGTAGAGGACTCAGACTAAATATATTATAAAAGCATGTTTTGTGTAAATATGCGCAAATTGTAATATTGAAGAACCACCTATGAACATCAGTAATGACTGTTCCATATGAAACTATGATAACAGACACTGATAACAGACACTGTTCTAAACAATGTTACTAACATAGTTATCCACTGTAAGCAATAGCATGCTAATGGTGGGGGAGGGGGTCATACAGGGTAGTTGCTCCAAGCACTAGAACAGCTGATAAAAATCCCAACTGCAGGTAAATTGTTGAAAGGGTTAACATTGTCACACCAGGTGCCATTTACCCATTATACACCACTGACTGTGAGTCATGTTGCTATTGCATATTGAGTAGAAGATGGCATGCCTGTTATGGCAGGAAGTTGATTTGGCTATATTATTGGAGAAAAGAGTGAAATGGAGATTTTTTTATGATATGCATCTTGGTTTCACTTCATATCTGGTAATGATAGTATTTTCAACAAACTTTTCTATTTGAAATTTCTATAAACTGAATCACATGTGGTACAGTCATTTCATTGAAACTAGTTTTGTTAGTAATTCAGATTTTGACAATTCTCTGTAATTTACTTGGCATTACCCCCACTCACAGCTTATTGGCACTGAAGACTGCTTCATTGCTCTCTCTAGATTGATTGTATTGATCGATCAAAGTGTCCATATGACACCTTGATACTTTGACTGGATGTCTTTGTAATGAGATGAACATTTTAGTTATATCCCTTTGGTGACACTACAGATTTTGCCAAAAGTTAAACTTTTAAAGAAAAAGCATTTCCCCAGTTTTCATCAATAGTTATCATGGCCATTTTTAAAAGAACACATGCATATCATAGTTATTGTTAAAAGAACTTTTAATTCCCTTTATTTTTGGTTATGATTGATGGGTGCATTTAGGTTTTTAGAGTAATCAACTTGGCCTTACTGCAGATGTAAACCTATAAAAAATTTGCTGTCTCTGCTTGGTCATTTTCACTTAATCAGGACTTCAAAGGTAATTGCAGGTAACTTTCTTTTAGCTTTTTATTTATTTTGTAATTCATTCATTGCACTTTCAAAAGTAATGGTATTGTCTAGTCTAAGAATTCTTTTCTGTATTTTAATAACTGCTAAAGATAGTATACTTTAGACTAATTCAAGCTGATTTTTTGCATGGTGGGAGCAGCCATTTTGGTTAGCATAGTGCTTAGATCATGTACTATTTCCACAAGTATAACAAGTACAATATCCAAAGAAATTTCAACCACAATGCATAAAAGTAACATAAAGGTATGCCAACATTCTCTCCATTCTGCAAATGCAATCAATATTACACCTGTCACTCTATCAGAAATACATAATATCTACAGAATGCCTCATTTGAAGTGACTGATGTTACACATGGCAGTAATAAAGTTATTGCATAGGAGCCTAAAATGGGGTGTATATCTGAGCTACACAGCTTCCAGTGATGTCAGAATTGTGTAATTTGCTTCATGGTAATGTATGGCAAATCTCTTGTCTGCAAAAACCAGGGTTACAGTTTTCATCATTCTTTTTCAGTTTATGGTTTGGCATAGTCAGCAGTGCTCTTACAAACAGTAAACTATACTTGTGTGTGTGTATATATATATATATATATATATATATATATATATATATATATATATATATATATATATATATATATATATATATATATATATAAGCCTATACCAGTTTTATTTATAAAAAAAAAACAACTTAAGAATAACAGAGAAGAGTGTTGCACATAGGCCCCAAAGGCAAAGGGACACATATCCCACATGATGCAAATTTTATGGAAACAACATTTTAGAGGGACAAAAAAATAAAATAATAATAAAAGTGCTATAAAAATGAGATACTCTTGTTTCAACAGGTTTTGTCCTGACTATGACTGTAATATCTTATTTTCCTCAGTCTTTTTCATTATTGCAATATTCTGTGCTCAAGTAACTCATGAAAACATTAACATGTTTTAATGTCTGGTTAACCTGAAATAGCTGAATGATGAAATATCCCATTCTGGATCTTGCTGTCATTTAATTTGTACACATTATCTACCAGTATTTATTATAATAAATTACACCTACTGTATGTTTTCTGAATTTTTGTTCCAAACTTACAAATCATTAATTGAATGACAAATTGTGCATTTATAAAAATTTAGTCAATTTTGTCATGTTTTAAATCTCAAAATGATTTGAATCTTCCTCAGTTTACATTGCAACTTGGCCAACTACCACAAACCTTAAAAGTTTCCATTGCCAGACACATTGTTTTAAAATGGATATTTATTGCTATCATACAGTTTTTATTACCTTTTGTTACTTTGGTCATTGTTAGTGCCAACAGAGGCATGGATGAACATCAACTAAAGAATATTTATAGATGTATTTTCAGCATAAAAAATGTGTTGGGAGGGAGCCACAGGGAGAGTATTTGCTGGACATAGGACAAACAGTTGTGGGAAACCCACAAGCCCACATGCAGTGTGCAACTCGGAAAGAGCCATCTTTACAGAGAAGCTGATCTTTGAAATGTACAGCACTAAGTTGCCCTTCTCTACTCCAATTTAACCAGTTAACTGTGAGTCATATAGTCTTCAGACAGTTGAGCTGAAACCGGCTTAGCCAGCAACACTGTTGATTATACAGGGATTTAGGAAGCAATATATATATATATATATATATATATATATATATATATATATATATATATATATATATATATATATATATATATATATTACATTGATAATGTTACAGATAAGAGTTGAAGACTTAAAGCACAAACCTTCACTGGCAGTGAGTGGATTAATACAACATTCACTTGGCAGATGATGCAGATATGTAAATCCACAGGGTTTCTGCAATGCAGGGAGATGATTATGGCTAATGGAACTTGACCCCCTACCTGGTGTTCATGAGGAGGGAATGAGACATAAGAATCAACTCCTGTAACCAGAAGACCAATTTTGCCTTAAGTAAGGAAGTAAAGTTGACCATCAGCTGAGTTGGGATAGTTTGCCTGCCTATATATAACATGTTTGTTGGAAATATTGAACTAATGAGGCAGATTGTTACACATGCATGATTAACCAGTTACAGGACCTAATATCACATCCTGTCTGATCTGTTGGCATGGCACATAATTAGTTAGGCTAGCTGATTTGGTAACTTAGTTTCACTGGTATGCAAGTTTACTCTAGTATAGGCTTTAAGTTTATTTCCAGCAATATATGATATTAATCTATATTTAGTTTCCATGAGGTGAGGCCAGATTATTCCAAATTTTTATTGTTCTTCTAGAATTTCCTCCAATTACTCCTTGTTATAAAAAAATTTTGAACTTAGAAGCAATGATATGTCCATTCATTAAGACATGTTTGTATGCATGCAAATTGGAGATTATCCCCTTTTATTTAATTTCATGTTGAATATTTTTGTGTGCAAAATTTAGAGTTAATTGGATAGTGTTGAAAAAGTACTTCACTGCTCAAGAATTCAGTCAGTGTGTGCGTCTGATGGAAGGTAATTTGAAGAGAAACATGGATTGATAGGAGGTGCTGAGAAGCATGGAAGAATAATTTTTGAAAAGTACAAACAGTGTGCTCCATCATTCAATACTTTGGTAAATGTGTTAGGTTGGTGGAAGAGGTTTGGTAGAGAGAACAGTTTAGAAAAAGGTACTGTACTTACATATTGCTTTACTGCTAATGTTCAATATTTCTTTTGTTATTGCAGATCAATTTCAATTTTTAACATTATATGGCAACATGGTGAATGTTTGTCATCTTGAAAAGTTTATAAAGTTTACGAGAGAATGGATAATGACTCACTGAATTGGTTCAGATTTGCAAACTGTTTAGTGAATATCGGAAATGAAGTGCTCCAAAAGCTCCTCCATTTTCACATAAAGACATGCAGTTTTAGAGACTACCATGACTTTTGGCTGGAGAAAGTAACAGCAGACAATTGTATCTCAGATGATCTAAACGTATTGTACAATTCATTTAGTCAGCAGTGTTCAACACTCGATGCAGCAAGTCAGCAAACTCTGCAGCAGTTACTTTTAAAATGGAAACAAAAACTTCCAAAAATGAAATTAAGACGACAGTTGTTTTTACTGGAAAGATGGGAGAAAGATTTACAAGGCACATTAAGTAACAATACAGCACTGCAAGTCACACTGAGCAAGTGGTCAAATGAAATAAAAGAACTTGTAATGGAGCATTCATCAATGTTGGCAATTGTAAGGAATTGGACCAAAGATTTTATTTACCTGTGCCATGTGAATCAATTGGATCTGTTTCATCTAATAGAAGAACACAATAAAAGAACACAAAGTCTTTGGTTAGCTTTTAGACAAGATTTGAGAGATCCAGCAAATGCCTTAAGCACCTGTCAGCAAAATGAACAAAGTTCCTTTTACACATTAAAAAGAAGCCTGAATACATTTTTCATCTCTTGGCAACCAAAGATAGATGAACTGATTGATCCCTGGTTGGAAAATATTCCAAAATGTCTTAATCAGAAGATTTTGAATAGTCTTTTAACAGATGTGAAGAAAGGCCTCCCAACAGTTCACAAGGACTGCCAGGTCAAGATTAATGACATTGGTGAAACATGGCACAAATATGTACAACAGAAGTTGACTAAATGGAACAAGAAGTTACAGCGGGTTGGTAAATCACTAGTGTATCTACAAGATCTTGGAAGGAAGTGGCATGATAGATGCATGGTTTTTCCTTCTGTGTCTGATATACAAATCATTGATTTCATTTCTTCAAAGTCAGCTGATTTGAAAAAATTAGAAAAATCACATGCTTTAACAGCACCACAAAAGTCATTGCTGAATCCACCTCAAGGTGTTTTTAACATTCAGGCATTTGACATAACATTGGTATCTAGTCTACTCAGGAATATTTGCATAGCTCTACAACCCGAGTTTGATAGTAGTGATAAACTTTTGGAATCAGATCTTTCCTTATCAGCAGACCTGATGAGATTGACAAGAATCAGAAACAATAATTATGGCCACATATCTCATCCAGCCCTAAATACTTCTGAATTTGAACTGATCTGGGCAGAACTGGAAGCTATTTTGTGTCGACTTTCCATGCTGCTAGGAGATGAATTCTGTCATGAAGTTCAGCAAAAAATAACTGAAATCAAAACATGTTCCTTTGATGCTCGCATGGAAATAAAACTTCAACTTGATTTTCTCAATTGGTATAAAAGTAACCTCTTATTATTTGATAAAGCAACAGAGGAAAAATTTGAAAGCTGCCTTGCATCTCTTCAAACACTGAACGAAAAAGTTCAAGATTTGCCACAGCAACAAGTTATCCTCATGTCAGAGATACAGGATATGAAGACCATGATACAAGCAATGAGCCAAGGTAATACATTTCATTGATAATTTTTATCTGGAAGTCTCTTGATGACAGTTAAGGTGCAGAACATTCAGTAATAAGGATTGAATATATATGTACTTTGGTTAAAGAAAATTAGTGTTAAATTTTAAAAGAACAATTTATATTTAATCTAAAACAAGTAAATGCACATATACAGCACATGTGACTTTTACTATAAGGTAAACTTAATTAAATTACTATCCCCATACAGGTAAAAAATAAGTTTAAGATGCACAAAATAAAAATCAAACAATAGAAGGCATAGTCTACATTACTATTAATGGGACAGATAATTTACAAGCAGTAAATACTGCATATTTGTAAATAGTTTAAGTATAATTTATTTAATAGGAAAACACACACAAACACAAATATATATATATATATATATATATATATATATATATATATATATATATATATATATATATATATATATATATATGTGTGTGTGTGTGTGTGTGTGTGTGTGTGTGTGTGTGTGTGCATATGTATTAACACAGATTTTTGTTAAAAATTTGTTTATTGTTCTGTTTAAGAATATTAATCTACTGCAGCTTATTTACCAAGCAACATGAAGTGAACAAAAGAAAAAACCTTGAACAGTATTAAAAACTATTTCCTTTTTAGTACAACTGTGTGAAAAACAACATTATGAAAAAATCTGAATTAGTTCATTAGAAGTAAAGTGCTCAAAATAATAATTTAGCATTTTATTATAAGCCACAAGACTCCAAGCAAACCTTGGCAGATGACTCTTGGGCACTATAGTCAGTGTAAACAATTCACATGTTCACAAAATATGTGTGGATCTCATTAGCGTATTTTATTGTCAAATATCCAGCATGGAAATAAAATATTCTAATTAAGAATGGTACACACTATGAAAATGTAGGCACTGTCTGCTTGGTTATGCACTTAAACCACAGAGTCTGAATTATTATACTTAATAAATCTTGGCAAGCTTTTGTATGAACAAGATAACTTTAGGTAATATAAACATAAAATTACAGTTCTGATCCAGCAATATAGGAATATAAAAGGAATTGGGGAAATTTGTGGTAAGTGAGATTGTTTAACTTCCGATTTGATATTTTAAAAAAAAACTTTGGGGGTTGAAATTGGGGCAGCCTGAATGTTGACTTTATTAATTTGGTAGAATCATCTGTTTTTGAAACATCATTACATAAAAAAATATAAAAATAACATTTCAATATGTTAATGGACAAGAAACATGCCTGTAGTAAACTTTTTAAATTGAAGGTTTCAAAGATGTTATGACAAATAAAGGTAACTGCTAGATCAGTAAATATTTTGCCTTTGTGATCAGTTTGTAAATGTTAGTTTTCTTATACAATTGCTTATTTTTCCAGAAAAATTTACAATGCAACGTTTGGAAAGAATTGAGCATAGGTTAGCAAAAATGGAAGAACAAATGACAAGTAAGTTAATACTTTTATAGTTGTTCACGCATTCAAAGTTGTAAAGACAATAAGTCAAGAATGCGCATATCAGTACATAATGTTGTTTTTATTGGAGATATCTACATAATTTCTTGACAGGAATAAAAAAAAAACAACATTGTATGTCATAATGACTTTGTCTTCATTTTCATGCTACTATAATTCTAACCAATGATGGTTTTTAATTTTGTAATATTGAAGCTGAATTTTTTATCCAAAGTTTTGTTTTCCATTTACCTTTGTTGTATTCACAATTACAAAATCAGATATGTGCTGTTTCATGCTATAGGATAAGAAACTTACATGATTATAACTATAATAATAATAATAATAATAATAATAATAATAATAATAATAATAATAATAATAATAATAATAATAATAATCATGATCATCATCATGACTTATCAGCAGGCCTAATCCTTTTATAAAATTCTCTCAGCACTTTACAACTTTATGTTATCACATAGGAGCATTAAATCATTTTGCATACAGACAACATAAAACATGAAAATGTCTCACAAAAGCTATAAAAACAAATGAATTATTGCACAAAAGAACAACAATGGAAACAAATAATTGAGTTTGCACAAAATAACCTAAAATCACAAAGTGAGTTTACAATACAGCATCAATCTAACAATAATGACAAATGGATGAATTTTTCACTTGCTGATGGAAAAGATGGATGTGTCTCGAGAGCATTCTTAAATGTGTTTATGGCCTATTTATGTCTGAAATCAAGAGGCAATTCATTTTGAAGTAGGTGGGACCTGATATGCAAAATGTCTATAAGACTTAGTTTTTACCTTAGGAATGCTAAGAGTATGAGAGTCCGATGATGAGGGCAAGCTTCTAGCAGGAGTGTACACATGGGTTGGATCTAAAAGGTTGTTCAAACCAGAGGCAATCAACAAAATTTAACTGAGATAAGAGATTCATATTTGATTCTACTGCAAACAGGTAGTCAGTGGAGTTGGTGAAGAAGTGGGGTGGTATGATTCTTGGTGCTCTAAGAATGATCCTATCTGCAATGTTTTGGACTGTTTGAAGTTTCTGCAGAATACACAGTGGCAGACCAGAAAGAACAATGTTATAATAGTCCAGTCTAGAGGGTATTGATGAACACACAAGAGTTATTGTGGCATCAACAGTGAGAAGATTGTGAATAGTGTTGATGAGTCTCAGCTCCAGATATGTTGCTTAGGTGGCGCTCACCAGTTATTATGTACTTTTGAGAGAGTGATGTATATAAGGTGAAGTTGTTTGCATTTTAAACATGCATTGTGGAGAGAATGTTAGCATACCTGTATGCTACTTTCATGTAATATGGCTAAAATTTCTTTGGATATTGTACTTTTGGAAATTTTAAACGATATTAGGACACTGCTAACTAAAATGACTGCTGCCTTGTGCTCCAAAAATCAATCTGAATTTGTCTAAAGTACACTATTCTTGGCAGCTATTAAAATATGGAAAATGAATTTTGCCAAACTAGACAATATCAGCTTCTAAAAGTGCAATAAATGAATTACCAAATACATAAAATGTAAAAAAGTTATCGGCTCTATTTTTTACAATTTGCCTCTGAAGTTCAAGAAGTGAAAATGAGCAAGTAGAGCTAGCACTTTTTTGAAAGGTGCACATTTGGAGTAAGGCCCAGCTGTACACTCTAACCCATATTACACCCATCAATCATACATCAAAATAAAGGGAATTAAAGGTTCTTTAAACAATACCTAAGATATACAAGGTCAGTTTTAAATTGCCAGTATAACTAGTGAGGAAACCTGGGAAACCTCTTTTTCTTTAAAATTCTAACCCTATGCTAAATACAAAACTGTAGAGCACCACCTTAATAAGTGTTCAGGACATGATGGTGCAGAGAGAGAGAGAGAGATGTCAAAAGTAACAACTGGATTTCTAAGTGTTTGTCTAAAGTTAATGGGAATGTCACTGGTATTCTGGTAAATGTTGGGCTTGAAAAATTCTTTGTGAACCAAAAAGCATGGCTTCAGTTTTTTTCATCATTTATATTTAGGTATTATACCTCATCCTTGACTTTAATATCCAAGATGTAAATTATAGCACTTTGATAGGGATTATGTATATAGAAAAGAGAGAATTGATCCTAGAACAGAACCCTGTAGGACACTGTAACAATGAATTATCTGGGCTGGAATGTTTACCATTACTGAAACAATTTGTTTCTCTTTAAATATGCTTCACAATCATAACACCTCAGGAGACCTACTACTACCACATGAATCCAGCACTCCTAAATAACACTTTTTAGCTAGCAAAAGCCAAAAGTTATCTGCCCACATAGGTGGTAGTCAGGCATAAAGACATGCATTTTTAGAGACCACCATGACTTTTGGCTGGAGAGAGTAACAGCAGACAACTGTATCTCTTAATATGGGGATTAGCACCATTTCCCAAGAATATCTCACTTACTACTTCTGCTCATACCAAGTTGCATGCTCTCTCATGAGGGACATTGCAAAAATCCTCTACCAAGTTTCTGGATGTCCTACACTTACAAGTTGGAGTCCCTCTTCAAAGGAAATTATACTCATTTATTATTTCCAACTTTTCTTTCTTCCTATGAGGACAAAGTTCTGCCTTTACATTAAAACACTTTGCTATCACTTGCAGGTATATACATACTTGCACCAGTAGCAACTTCACAGTAGTTTTAATTTATGTTTTTGCAAGGCTGTAGTGGACTACAGAAAACTCTTAACAAGGATAAGATACATACAGGTAAGTTTTCTATACCAATATGAATTGATTTTATGTATTGATGCTTCATTGCCTTCATTAGGACATCTGCAAGCACTTTATTAATTTTACCTGTATAGAACATCAGGGGCCTATTCCTGCAGTTAAATTGTCTCATAATGTAGAATACTCTATAGCTTCCTCTTTGGTCAGATAAATTACAGATCAGTTTTCTGTACATGACTAACTCATTAGCATCAATCTTATGCAGTGTTACTATAAGTGATTTTTATCTGCATAGACATCTAAACAGTTGGCCTTCCTACAGGTAAGCTGTTACTGGAATTGGTCCTTTGCTTTCTAGTTGGTCCATGTAAGTACTACAAGCAACACTCCAGCACTTCTTCCTGGACAGGCAGTCAAACTCACACACCTTTAGGTAATTTGTGATTAAAATTGTTTTTTTAGCATTCACTTCTAATTATTAATAATGATTATATTTTTCCACCTGTACAGGTCACCTGCACCCCTCTTCTGGTGTTTGTCACAGTGGATTATTTGACCCTGCATGGTTTCTTACAATGTCAAAGCAGGACACTCCCTCAACTAAATGTTTATAAGGTCTGCTTTATTTTGTCATGTGGAGTTAGGTCATGGACAAGACCAGTCTGACAGCCACTCAACATGTGTAAGTTTCTTTGGTTGTCATTCCTGATATTCATATCACACTTGCCTATAATGGACAGAAATTAGTCATGGCTTGAGGAACAAAAATTCTGCTCATGTCTAGCATCCAGTTCATGCAGTGTAACTCTTAAGTAATGCTTGAGTGATTTTAATCTGTATAGGCAATAAAACAATTGGATTTCTATGGGTATGTTGTTAGTAGACTATATTTTTTGCCTTTCTTTTGGTCCAGGTAAGCACTAAAAGCAATGCTCCAGTGCTTCTACCTGGACAAGTTGTAAAATTCCACATGCCTTAACTGGTCATTTGCAACTTGAATTGATTATTTAGTGCTAACTTTTGAGTTAATTAATACTGATGAGATATTTTTCTACCTGTATAGGTCATGTGCACCCCTTTAGAGGTGTTTGTCATAGTTGGTAACCTTGCATGGTTTCTTTCAAATTCAAAGCCAGACACTCACTATACTGAATGTATATAGTCTGTTCTGTTCTGTCTTGCAGATTTAGACCATGGGTGAGATTTGTCTGATAGCCACTTAACATATAATTTCTGTTGTCATTCCTACAGTATATGTCAAACCTGCCTATTATGGACAGAAGTCAATCATAGCTTGAGGAACAGATATTGCTTGAATACCAAGGGTTCACATCATATCATACTTGGAAAGTGAGATGGAGAGCAGCAATAAGCATTAGTTTACAGTCTTTCCTATCATAATTATGGACTAGATATGTGGGCCAAACATTCCATAACCTATCCCATCCTCAAGAACTGAGCTATGCTATGCCTGTCTTGGTCATGTTTCTTTACAACTGGACTAGACTACATAACTGATCACAGTGGGCCATGAACACAATCAATCATACAGTATCAGACGCCGTAAAACAAACTTGTCCAGTTCCACGACTCACATAGTACTGCCAAACTCTTTATTAGTATGATGCCCAAATTAGTACCATTGTACCAAATGATTCCACTTCATGTAGCCAGATAAACATGGGTTAGTCTAATTGGCATAGTGCTGCTTGGCACTTCCTGCGGATAATCCCAATCTATAAAGGCACTCTCATGGATCAGTCTAATCGCATGGTACTGCTAGGCACTTCCTTTTGAAGATGTACAGTTATGTAGACACCCTCATGGATCAATCCTACCCACAATACTGCCTCAATACACTTCAGACATAAAATGTCCAGTTTGGGACCTCTGTTTTTGAGGGATGTCTCTTCACTCACCCTCATGCCTTTGCCCCCCAAAAAGACTTCCTGGTGATACGTTAAAAGTAATGGGATATGTCTCGATGAAATGGACATTCAGGTTCGTTCATCATTATTGGACCTTACTTGGATGAGTTCTGTCCTCATCTTTCTACATCACTTGCTGGGTATACAAATGCCTCCTTTTTACCATTTGAATACTCTTGAGTTGATTTGCAACATTGTGACCATGGGATCAACCTTCCATCCAATATTTTGATGATTCTTAATATGCGGACCACAGTTTATATCCTTCCATGGGGAATCTCAATGGAATAAGTGGGTGCATATTCATAGGAGGATCTACTTTATAACAAAGAAGTACAACATACTATAACTGGCTAATGTGTTAGCAGATTCATTTGTTTGCAAGCAGGAACTTGTACAAACTGAATAACCTTTTCATCCCTCATTTTCAAATGACACATGCTTGATGGTATCAACTTATGGTGAACTGTATTGGCAATTATGGGTGGAATGCCAACAGTCCCAGCATTTGTCACACCAATCCTGGGCCCTAAGGCTGGTCTAATTACTGGTTCCAGTAGATTGAAATAGTGAATATATACCTAAAAACCTTGGATTTTAAATGTGATACAGAAACCAAAAGTATCTGAGTGTATCTTCATCCTGATGACTCTTCTAAACACAGGACCAACCAGGTCAGTATAGGAAGGCAGTAGAATATATTCTCAGTGGTTCACTCCAGAGTAGTTTATTCCAATGAAGACATCCAAACCACAATAGCTAACTTTCTAGATTATTTGATGAACAGTTAGTAACCATCACAGTTAGATTTGCCATTCTGCCATCACTAGCACACTGTGCTGTCATTGATGAGTGGATATCATACAAAGCAAAGGCCTATCAGATCTTCTATTCATTTGGATTTCACCAGGCCAGGTTGGCACAGTGGACCATTGACCAGTTGAACTTTTCAGGGGAATTAACCTGGCTGAACAAGACACCAATTGAACTGGTCTCAAGAGCTTATTTAAGTCACTGATCATATAAGTCCTGCCTTCACATTACTTAGGCAGTCAGCTGACAAAATCCAGAATACATTTTTTGATGGATCCATCTTGCAGTTCCAATATTATGGATCAATATTGCTCATGACGTCATCCACTTGCAAAGACATCGTTGACTTACCTGTCATTTAAGACTGCTTCCTCATTGGCATTAATGATGGCAGTCAGAATAAGTGAAATATATGCATTTTCAGTTTACATGAATGATACAGAAACCAAAAGTATAAATTTGGAAGGGCTCATTTATTAAAAATAGGATATAAATTAGAAAACGTTTTTCACTAATTATATTTTTAAAAGCAAATTACTATTTGCATATAGATGTCTAAATTTTGAAACAGAATTTGGCATCTTTTCATCATAGCACAGTAGGACCAACTTCATGAAATCAAGCAGTGATATCTTGTTCCGGATAAGGGTTAATGGTCAGTTAGCTATTAAAACTTGCATGTGAATGTGCAAGAATTTCTTTGTCGCCATAAGCTTATTGGTATCATTACCACGTAAATACATTTGGTGTTGGGTTTGCAGCAGTACCAGAACTTACTGGCTACAGTGAGGGGGCATCTCAGAGTCGTAATCTACAGTCATATTACATCCGAAAAATCAGAGGGCAAAGTCATTTTCGCTTTCATAACAGAAGAAGGTGAAGTTTACGCTTCACAGGCGACTTTTTCGCCCACTTCATCTTGTATCGTGATCCCTGGAACTTATTCCTCGATGTGTAGAACAAATAATCCACTTAATCCAGAAAGAAAGGGTCTCTGCTGTTTTGTCATCCAGTCCATGGATGGTAAAAAAAAAGTGTTATCACCCTTGACGCAACAGGTGATATCCTATACTTCAAAGCTCATACTCAGTCTTGAGTTAAAGTGTCCAGGGTAGACAGTGATTTCATTACAAAAGTCTGGTCACCCATGGATGGGAGCCTGTTCTTGGCAATGAAGGAGTGAACCTGACCCATCTTGTCAGAACTGCAAATGTAATTCATGTAAATGGATAGAGATTGGAGTCCACATTCTTCAGTGTTTCCTTCAAGATCTTTCATCCCAAAGGGCTCAACTCGAACTGGTGGGACCTGCAGCCATGGTGCAAGAGATTATCAGCTGCTCTCCAAGAGATGGAGTCTTCTCCAGTCAGGTTACCTAGAAGTTGTCTTATATATTTTAGTAGACCAGAGATGGCATTTCCAGGCAAAGGGGAAGTACCATCCTACACCTTTTACCTATTCTCCTAAGGTATTATGATTTGATAATAAAGAAGATACTCATCTATTTGTAGTAAAATTTGTTTCTTCACAGATACTTACCCATTCATAATAACCATAATACATATACACCCTCCCAGTCTCCCCTCAGTTGCACCATATAGAGAGCATGCCTTACACTCCAGCAGTAACTGAGATATTCTTGGGATTTGGATCCAACCCCCCATTTTAAGTGGAAATCTATCTGTTCAACCACCACCTAGGTGGGCAGATAAATTATAGCAGGGAGGGCTGAATATGTGAGGTAGTAGTTCTCCTAATGTATTACGATTAGGTAAGTATTTATGAAGAAACATTTTACTAAAATAAAAATTAGTTTCTATTTTTGTATAAGTTGAACCTTATTAAAGCAGTACTGTGGATGCCAAAAACATGCTGCAAATGATGCAGCAAGATATTGTAGTCAGTCATATCAAAGGCTACAGGAATGACAAGGAGTGTGAGAACCAAAATCTTGCCCTCATATTTGCAACCTTTAGGAGGGCAGTTTCAGCGCTGTGAAAAAGGTGATAAGCCAACTTGAAATTGATTATGTATATTTTATTAATATGTTATATGATGTAGAACTTAACTTTTTCTGACTTTTGACATGGATGAGAGTTTAGAAACAGGGCAGTAGTTTTTCAAGTTGTTGGCATGAAGTGTTTTCTTTTTCAATAACAGTTTTTAAAAGTGTTGGAAAAACACCAGTAGAAAGAGAAGTAATTATGACATCAATCAGAGCAGACAGTATAGCATCTAAACACTAAAATAGCATTAATGTAGAAAATAAATCCTTATGGATTTGGTGGCAATACAAGTTTGCAGAAGCAGTCTTCAATGGAAATTACTGAAAAACTTGCCCTCAGTTTGACTAAATTGTGCAAAATTTCTCCATGTATTGAATTCTTACATTATAGTAGTATAGCTGCTGTTTCATTAGTGGAAACCTTATCACCCACCTCCCACAAGATGAAAAAAAAATAATATAGCCATCTATCCAGTATGATTTCTTGTTGTTACTGAATGGAAATGGTGCCATGGAACCCATATTGAAATTTGTTTATTTGTTATTACTGCAAAATGGAAAGTCATATCAGGATAGAGTTTCTGTCAGAAGATGTCTTCTGACCTCTTGTGCAAATGTGTCACTTTGAAATCCAATGTGTCCACCACAGCAGCTAATTTAAAAATCTTTGTTATCACTGAAAAATATCAGAGATGGCTACAAATCTTGAATTACTAGAAAATCTTTTCAGTCACTGGAGTGTCTGTCATTGAATAAGTCCCTTTGAAGACATTTAACAAATTTCAAATTAACCTTTAGAAACGTAATAATAACAGTTATTCAAAAGTTAATGAAAAATTACCATCAGGAGAAACAAGAAAATACACTACAATTGCTGTTATTTATATAGCTATAAGTATGATAGTACATCTAACAACTACTTTGTAGCAAATTTTGTAAAAGGATTAAAAAAAATGGAGGAGAAACAAGTGCTGGTGATAGTAATGATACAGGTAATAAACATGCATTTATTGACATATAAAAAAGTATAAAAGTATTGCTCGAGGAGCTAAAATGGCAAGGGTATCATTATATGGTATTATTGTTGTTGTAACAAGCTGGCATGTTACACTAACTGGAAAAGTTATTTCTTTATTAGCTGATAATTCCATTTTGCTGATTCAGTTCTTGCATTCATTAACTTGCTCTTTGCAATTGCTGAAAAAGGGCTTATAATTATTAACAAAGGTACTAAAAGGATAATGAACCTTTGAAAGGAATAGAGAAAAATATTTTCTAAATTGTAAATTACAAAAGTGCCTGCTCCCATACTCATAACAGTCAACACTTATCTCCTTTTTAGATATTAATTTTAGTTCTTCTTTTGAAATTTAAGAAACATAATAATTTCCAAAAACTAGAGCAAGTCCTATATTATCTTCCCTTTATTTAAATGAGAAACATTTGTGAAAAATCAAATCTTAGTTCTGTTTCTTGGTTAATAAAGTACCAAATAATCCAAAGACTAAGCCTTATTTAGAACACAGACCGAACATGGATACCACACAGATCAAATCCCAGACCAAAAAGGACCTTGACATAGACTTAATACAAATTCCTTTTTGAAATGTATCCAAATCCAGACTTAGGAAATCCTCCAGGTAGGAATATGTTTCATAATAAATTATAGCATGGATCAAGTCCAAATCTTCATTGACCAAGTTAAATCTGTACTGATCAAATAAGATACCAGTTACAAGAAACTTTCATTGATGTTAGAAGTCAGGTAACTTCAAAACATTAACTCAAAACAAGTTATTTTACCATTGTGACATATGACATATTAAAAGCAGACAGGTGTATAGTACATATTTACAAGAACATGGTAGAGATCAGATAGACTGAAATGTCACCAGTAACAATAGCTACAATAATATATACAACATGCATATATAAGCTTCCTTTTTTTAAAGAAATCAAATGTATGTAATATATGATACTTCACAGAATGTGTATATAATGAACATTTGGAAAATATGACAATTTTGTTAGTTATATGCATGCACAAATTCCATATTTAGTATTAAAATATTTAATGAGGGTGTTATAAAAATTAAAGTTAGCAAAATTAATTAATAAATAAAATAAGCAATATGTTTTTCTGGCCCTCAGATAGCATGACAAATATATTCTTACTCTGATTTATAGAAAAAGGACTTATATCCAGTATATTAGTTGGACAAAATAGAATATTTCAGGTAAAAGAAGATAATATTCTTCCTCATAAGGAAATTTCAGTCCCATTCCCCACCAAGTCCCAGGACTCCCTAAATTAAAACACTCCAGTATATACACTGAGGCCTGCTCAATTCTTTAAAATCCGATATTGTTTTTATCCTAATGTACAGCAGCGATAATCACTTATAATTTTTCCATTTAGTCAAGAATTTTGCTTGCTGATAATACAACTCTGCCTCCCTAACTAAACAATACAAAAAGGTGATATACACACCTTTCTACAAAGGTGTAGGTGTTGAGAAACTTCTCTACCAAGGCCAAGGATCTAGATTTGACAATGAGTGAACATGAAACATAAATTAACACAACTGGTCTTTTTCAAAGGTCATTTAATACCTGTATTGTCCTTCAGGTTTGACACATAACCAGAAGGAAGCAGGTCCAATTCCTCCATTGGATCTGGCCAAATTGGTTCCCAGAAGGATGAAACTTTCAAGTTCAGTTGTGCTGTTAAATGCTACAGGAACAAACGAAACACAACACTCCAGTGGCCTAGTGTTTAGAGCATCCACCTGGGATGCAGGATGTCGTGGGTTCAATCCCCAGCCAAGTCATACCAAAAACATATACAAATGGTACTAACACCTGCCTCACTTTGTGCTCATCATTAAGAGGTTAGTGTTAGGACTGGTCAGCCTGGTGTCAGGATAATGTGACTGGGTGGGACATGATGCTAGATGTCTGCAGCATGATGCCCCATTGATAGACGTCACTATACACTGCACACTGCAGACAATATAGCAATATGACTGAAAAATTGTTATAATCTGGGCATATAATTGCAGCAGAATGCTAAACAAATACCATGAGCATATGTATTATGTCATCTCTTTTTTCCTGTCTTAGGAGCTTATTCAAGAAGTCTAAGAGAACCATTATTATGGGGAACACTGCCTGAGGACATCACCAAACTAAAAAAAAGAAAATAACTGCCTCAGGCACTCTCAAAGATAAACCATAATTATTATCATCCAGATTACTTAATACTTGCAGTCAATAAAAGATAATAGGTTGATTGTTTGAATCTGTACAATGTTTATGCTATGGACCATAAATTATAGAAATTATGCAGCATTAAACTATAGAAAAGTTTGGCTATGGTAATTATATATCTGAAGATGTAGACTGATTAACATGGGTATTATAGAGCCTAAAACTGACCTACTTACAGACTTGCATTCTTTTAAAAGGTGGAAGGAGTTTTAGTACCATTTAAAAAAGTGTTTATAATAAAAAATATATTTTTAGGCTAAATATATTTGTTGAACAATTAGCAGTGTGTTATGTGAGAACATATTAAAGCAATATAAAACTTATTAGTTTCAGAATGTTTTCATTATGAGAACTGATCTGGATTAAAATAACCTTGGTGAGAAAATTGTGAGAGTAGAAATAGTTGGAGACATTAAAAAGTACAAATTTTCATTTCTCTTAAATGCCTCTTTTCTAGATGGGCTCTGCCTTGCAAGGGCCCATTTTGGTACAGAAATAAAAACACATAAATTCCCAGATGAAAGCCTGGTTTATAGGTTCAATACATGTTTTTCTGGGCTTTTTATTCAAGTAACAGAAATCTCCAGGCCATATCCAGATTTAAGACCCCGAGTCCAAAAATGGATATGACATGAATCCACTGCAAACTAAAAAAATGTATCCAAAACAGACCAAGACTGAAACTTGATTTTCATGTGCAGTCCAAGTTTTTTTTTTATTCTGTACTCTCTTTCCAGACATTACCCTGGCTTTACCAAAATTAAAAACTTTCACTGTCACCCAGTCAGATTCAAGACAGACCAACACAATACCAAAATTACCTGACCACTTCATGCCAAAACAGATTTAATGCAGATTAAACTTTCATAAGGGTAATTTTTACAGATAGTGGTGGATCAGACACTTCCATTGGAGACCATATTTCTCAATTGCCTAGCAACCCCAAACATGATACAGCAGATGATTCAGGTGTGATTTACAGAAGAGAGGAAGTTGACAATACTGATTCTGAGGGTATAGCTTATACAGGTATGCAGCCACCTTCTTGTAACCCTAAGAACAGTCTGACAGAGGTAAGGGTCACAGGGGAGTTAAAGCAGAATATGAACACCCTAGATGGTAAGAAAGGTGATGATCAGGAGAAGGAATTCATAGGAGATTTGCAGACGAAGCCTTTTTAGCCTAAGATGTCCAGTAAGGAATGACCTATAGATTTATTATAAGTTTGAATGTCAGGAAGAACTTGTATATGTGAAAGATTTTCTTCAAGTTAATTCAAAAAGCTTCATGTGTATTGTATGTGCAGTTATGAAATTATTTATGAACTGCTAGGGTATAGATGTCCACAAAATCTCAATTAGGATAGCATTTTCAATGAAACTGATATACCTCTCTTTTGAACATTTCATTATTTATTTAAAATTCATAAAATTTATGAAATTATTACAAACTTAATTTGTGCCTGTTATAAAGTGGAAATAAATATGTGACGTCCGAGGAGGGGTGGAAGGATGCATTGACATGGTAATAAAGGGTATAACATAGCAGGTGTAATTATATGTCAAGTTGCCTAGTACAAATTCGACTAGCAGCCCACTGAAATTTCGAATAAACAGCAAGCTGCAGCAGTTTACTGATAGCTGTTTGGTTTGGCAGTTGTTCAGTTTCATAAATATTGATAAAGTTAAAGTATGTTTTGAATGCATTGAATTACAACATATAATGTAATTTGGTTGTAATTCAATAGTATAATGTTGGATGCCATTTATCTTTGACTAATTCAAGCGGTCCAAGGTCAGTGTTAAGTTCTGGGGAGTTCTTAGGTAAATATCATAAAATTTCAGTTAACATAAATTACAATAATGTCATAATATTTTAAATATATCATTAATTGTCCTATAATAATAGCTTATCAGATTTTAGGCATCAAAATCTGCAGTATCAAACAGGTGAGCAATCCCACCCCAACCCCAGAAAGGAACATTTATGAGATAACAGCACAAAGTTATGATAATGGTGATCCCTTTTGATAACACTGTTCATGGAAATCCAAAAACATACTGAGTTATAGATAAGGATGTTGTCTACTATTCAGGAGTACATTGGAAGAAAGACTGTTATTGTCAATATTTTGAATACAGTATATCATTCTTATTATAGAAAATGTCTTGTGTGCAAAACAAAAACATTACAGTAGGTTATAATCAGCAAAGAACTGAAAAGAACCAAATTAATTATTTGTAAAAATAATATTCACCAAATTTTCCATATTTCTCCAATGATAAGACCAGAGATATATATCCATCCATCCATCCATCCATCCATCCATCCATCCATCCATCCATCCATCCATCCATCCATCCATCCATCCATCCATACATACATACATGCATACATGCATACATACATACATACATAGTACCAGTGAGATGCATGATGGATGTCTGTTTCAATCACACATAATTATATTTGCAGTTTGACAAACATTATCAAATCATTTTGTGTTGAATATGTTTAAATAGTTTGCTCCCTGTTTAGTCACAACCATTTCTTACAACTTATATATATATATATATATATATATATATATATATATATATATATATATATATATATATATATATATATATATATATATATATATATGTGTGTGTGTGTGTGTGTGTGTGTGTTTTGAATAATAAATAATTGACAGTAACCTTAGACTGTCACAACTAAGTGCTCAATCTTTTCTTTCCTGCCCACAGTTTCAATATGTGTGAATTTGCATTCATGGTCTCACCTGTGTCAGTTACATTGATGAGTGATATCACACCCACATGGTTCTCTTGTTAACACTTGTATCTGATAATGGTAAACCTTGTCTTAAAGTAATTAGAGTAGACTCTTTGTTTACTAAGTGTTAACAATTTAATTGTTTTATATGTATATGATAACTATAACTTTGTAGGTGTTAAGCCAACAATTCTTCTTTCATTTTTATAAATAGCTAAGGATGAAGATGCTGACTCTCACCAATCAGAATCAGAGAATGAGCTTGCTTCAGACTTCGAGTCATCAGATGGTAATGTAACATATTTACTGTGTATAACAAGTAACAACACAGATAATGCTTCTGCAGATTAGATACTGCACTCTTGTGTTCATCATTTTAAATGAATAGCACAGACACTGACCTACCAGCACATTAGCCAACAGTAAATCAGGGTTTATGCAGTTCTTAGTTGAGTTCACACAGTATGCAGCTAAATAAAGTTTAAATGAAATTAATAAATTGTTTCCATGTTTATATATATATATATATATATATATATATATATATATATATATATATATATATATATATATATATATATATACTGAACTATATTTGATATTCTAATCCTTGATTTTCATTTTCAGTTTGAAATATATATTATCCCCAAGCATTTATAAAAGTCTCAAAATTATTGTGAAAACCTTCCATCTATCTTCTGTTCATCTATCTATTCATCTGTCTGTTGCCACATCTTCGATGTTACTGGATGGAATTTTATGACTCTTCATGTTTATGTTGTCCCAGTGATAGTCATTTTGAAAGAGATGTGATCCTTGGCTCCATCAAAAGAGTTCCTGAGAGGGGGTCAAAGATACAAACATTCCAGTTACAACATTTTGAAATATTTTCCAACCAATCTTTAAACATTTAAATTAGAACAGGGTGATGTCAGATTTATGATGAATTCTGCATTTTGACACCTGTGTAACTCTCTAGTGATGGAGAATAAGAATGGATGAGAATTCAGGTGTGATAGATATACTTGGTTTACAGTGAGAAGTATGGGAATTGGTAATGGCATACCATTGCAGTTAAAATTAGCAAAATTTAAAATTATTGCTTTTGGTCAATTCACAAATAGATGCTTTTAACCTCACACTTAAATGTACTAATATTCAGAGTAGAGTATGTTACTTCAGTATCTAACAGAAATAACTGCATGATAGATTTAATGTCCCTTTATTATAAATGATATTTTAACATTATTTATTTTTAATTAGCTTACCTAGCAGTAAAGTCAAAAGATAACTTATGGCATGGTGTTCAGTTTGACAAAAATATCTTTGCCTTGCTATGTTTTTAATATTGGATGAATGATGTTATATCAAATACAAAGAAGATAAAATAATAGAGAAACCCTGAAGTAGTTGTTTTCATAACATATGTGATCAGCAGCATTTGAAGAAATGTCTGCAGAAAGTATCCTTTTGACTCAAATTTCTTGGCCAACTGTCCTTGCATTTGTCTACAGGGTAGTTGCCTGGCATGTGATAAATTACAGACGTACTTGTTGTAGATGATGTTTATGCAAAGTTAAATTAACAATTAATTTCACTGTACTATCACTGTCATGTTTTTAATATTTTTTTATTTTATAATTTTATTTTTCCATCCTTCTGAATTAAGTAATATGGTAGAAAATTATGATTATACATGATTGGTTACTATATGGGTGTCATTTTATAGACAGTTTTGCCATAATGTTAAAGACTGCTGTAAAACTGATCATAGTGTCATTGTATGAATGGTTTTACTTTAAGTGATAGACATACTGATAGAGACTTGTATGTTATTACAAAGAAATTAGAATTTGCATCATTTTTATTAAAAGCATCCTTTGCAATTCCAATTTCATATTTTAGGGGCAAGTTAACATTTATGATGGGAAATAAAATATCAAGATAGAGATTACATATGGGCAAAATTTTAAACTTGATACTTCTGTTGAGTTAACTACCTAAAACTGGCATTATACATTAAAGTTTGCATCAAGCATGCAGTCAATTTAAGTGCCTGTGGTTTTACACTAGACACTGACAGCCAATTTTTTAATGCTGTAAAATAGTTATGTTTTATAATATACTATAAATGACTAGAAAGGGAAAGGAACATTTATGTAGGCAAAGGAAATGCCAAATTAATTTTCCCATGTACAGCTGATAACCATTTGTCACCAAAATTTTTAAAATTGTCAGTTTTCTTTATTGTTATTTAGAGGACAAACCTGATTGGCATCCATTACAACTGAGGAATTATCAGTTAGAACTTGCAGAAGATGCTCTTCGTGGAGAAAACACCATTATTTGTGCTGAGACAGGGTCTGGAAAAACCTGGGTAGCTCTGTATATTGCCAAGAATCATTTGGAGTCAGCCAGTCCTAGAAGTGAGAAAGATTTTGCCTTACTTATTTAATACCTTTGAAGTTAATTCTAAGTAGATCAGTACTCTAAATCATGTCTATTAATGATATTCAAGGAACCAGAAAGTTTGTCCTTTGTATAGATATATTTACTAAGTGGGTTCATACATGTCTTTTTACAGGTGCCCTGTAAATGTAGGTGTCTGCTAAAATGTTTCATTGTATTCCTTATAATGCATTTGTGTGCATCATTATTGAAGATTTTTAATATTTTTTTTGCTTAAGCATGGTGTTGAATTACAAATCTTATAACTCACTATTGATAATTGAATGATGATGCACTGAAATCACATTGCAAAATTTAATGTTGCACATTTTCCTTAATGCAATAATTGTATCAAGAAACATTTCTTATTTATAACACAGTTATTTCTAGAAAGTTAATATTCCTTACCAAAAAATGTTAAATAATAAAGATTGTAAAATTTGTAGGCTTATTTGCTTTGAGAGTCTTTAGTAGTGAGAAAAGCTATTTTTAACCTTATAAATTCTTGTAAAGTGAATATTTTTCCAAATTCTTTTTCATACTAAAAGAGGTCAGCTTATAAGCCCAACATATTGCTAATAAAATATTTCACTTTAGAGACAAAATCTTACTTGTACGCCAGACATTAAAAATGTTACTTGTATGCCAGATATATTAAAAATGTTACTTATAAACAGACATATTAAAATATGTTACTTGTAAGCTAGATATGTTAAAAATGTTACTTGTAGGCCAGACACTAAATATTTGACCTATAAACCAGACATACTATATATTTATTTATAAGCAAGGACATTCTGAATATTTACTTATAAGCCAGACATTATAAATATTTATTTATTTATAAGCCAGACATACTAACTATTTGACTTATAAACCAGACATATTAAATATTTCTTGTAAGCCAAACATACTAAATTTTGACTTATAAGCCAGACATACTAAATATGGACTTATCAGCCTGACATCCTAAATATTTGACTTATAAGTCAGACATGCAAAATATTTACTTATAAGCCAGACATGCTAAATTTTTTGCTTATAATCCAGACATACAAAATATTTACTTAAAAGCCAGACATGCTAAATATTTACTTATGGGCCAGATAGGCCAGACATGTTAAATATTTACTTTTAAGCCAGTCATACTAATTATAAGCCAGAGATACTAAATATTTGACTCATAAACCAGACAGACTTAATGTTTGACTTATTAGAAAGAGATATTAAATATTGGACACAAAACCAGACAGACTTAACATTTGACTTACAAGCCAGAGATATTAAATATTTGACTCATAAACCAGACAGACTTAATATTTTACTTATAAGCCAGAGATATTAAATATTAGACTCATAAACCAGATTTAATATTTGACTTAAAAGCCAGAGATGTTAAATAGTAGACTCATAGACCAGACGTACTTAATATTTGACCTATAAGCCAGAGATCTTAAATATTAAAGTCATAAACCAGACAGACTTATTATTTGACTTACAAGCCAGAAATATTAAATATTTTACTCATGAACCAGACAAACTTATTTGACTTACAAACCAGAGATATTAAATACTTGACTCATAGACCAGACAGACTTAATATTTGACTTATAAGCCAGAGATATTAAATATTTGACTTATAGACCAGACAGACTTAATATTTGACTTATAAGCCAGAGATATTAAATATTTGACTAGACTTATTATTTGATCTACAAGCCAGATATACTAATCATTTTACTTTTAAAAGTATATTGCTTATAAACCAGCCATGTTGACTTACTATAAAGCATATTAAAATTATTTTGACTTGTAAGTCAGACATACTAAAATATTTTACTTTTAAACTGGACATACAAAAAGTATATTTGACATGTAAACCAGACAGGCTAAAATATTTACTTATAAACAATATATTCTAAAGTAATTGATTTATAAATTGAGACATACTGCAACAATTTGACTAAAAAGTGAGATATATTACCAAGAGTTCAGCAAAAGGGCTGATACTCAGCTACAGAAAAGAATTTCCAGGAATCCAAGATAAGACCATTTCAATCTTTTTTTTAGTGTTCATGTTGAAATCATCTCTGATATTCTTGAGCTATAAGAAAATTTAAAAAAATCGGCAGTTGTGGCAATGATTGGCACCAGTTTCATGTATACCAACTAGACATTACTACAAGTTGTTTGGTGAAAACTACATGTCAGTATGACCATCCATTCAAGACAAGCAGCAAATTTCATGATAGCTATATTGAGAGTAAACTTGGCACCCTTTTCATCAGAACCAATTAAATACAATAAAAAGACTTTGTCAGTGAAGTCATCCATTCGGAAGGGGTAGCAGTACCAAGGTAATACTATGACCACTATGGTGCCCATATTGGATCTCAGATTTGCATCATTTTTATTTAGGATCAACTAGACAATATAAGAAGTCTTTTGGTGAAAATTCAGTGTCAATATGACCATCAATCTCAGAGCATTGGTAACATTTTCATTATGGCAGCCATGGTAGCCATATTAGATGCCAGATCCATACTATTTTCATTCAGGACTATCTAAATATAATACAACATCTTTTAGTAAAACCCACAAGTTGATATGACAGTCCATTCAAAAGGAGCAGTAATAAGAAAATTTTCAAGTTGGCCTTTTTGGTGGCCATATTGGATGTCTTTATTCATTTATGACTAACTTGACATTGGTATAAAAGTGTGAACTTAGTTTTGTGACAGTCTTCCAAGTAGCTTAGAAAGAGTTACGATAACAAACTTTCCCTAAAGAATAGTGGTCAGTGAGAAGGCATCCCATAAACTCTTTTTGTCTATGAATAATAGAACTAACAATCATTTAACTTAAAAATCAGATATGCTAAATATATAATAAGCCATAATAATAAAAATATGAGACTTATAACCAGCATATACTTAAATAATATACAAGGTATAAGTCTGATACACTAAAATATTTCACTTTTAAGCCAGTTTTATGTCCAGTGGATTTAAACTTAAGTAATGCATCAGAGCATTCAGATTCCCAAAATTTAAATTTTTTAAAATAAAATATAAAAATCAAAGTGAAAAAATAAAAAATAACATAGCATATGAATTCCTTGAATGTAATCCTACAATTTTAAAGAGTTCTATTAAGTTCTTACTAATCTGGAAACTGTTCTGTGGAAATCCAGACAGCTTGTATAGTGCTTGTGTGTTACTGTGATAATGCTACTGAATTCAATAGAATTATTAATCCTGATTTTTCTGCTTCAATGCAATTTCAAGAATGTAACATATCATTGAAGTCCTGGAATGTTTCATGCAATCTGATAGAAAATAGATATTTAAATTCTTGATAAAGAATCACATAATTCCAAAATACTGACTCAGTCTTTAAATCACTAATTACTCACTCTACTATATAGCGGCAAACAATATTATCAATGAATCACAAGTTCTGTCTCAAGACTCTTACAGACACTGTATGTAACTGTAGAAGAATAAACATGAGTGTATCTTCCTTATATAGTTTTTTTTTTTTGTTTTAAGTAAACATTTCTGACTCAGAACAATTTTGAACAATTAACTCTTACAATTCCAACACAATTCAAACAGTTATAAATGAAAAACAATCCTCTTCTGACTTTCAAATCTCATTTAACCAATCAAATGCTAGAATGCTTGTGCCCAGTCAATTGTAATTAGATTTCCCATACATATTTACATGACCCATGATCAGTACTTGTGTATCATCGTGACCTGCATTCAATAGTTTATTTCATCTCAGAGATGTTGTAAATAAAACTTTACTACATAGTACAAAAGTACTTTTACATTAGTACTAACCTTTGAATTAAGCAATACAAAAAAAATAAGCCACATAGTCTCAATAAAATTATAACATCAAAAGATGAAACATATTTCCATAACACCTGACATACTGCAGATATTTTTTACTTAGAAGCGAGACATACTTAAACATATTTTCTTACTAGTTATATATGCAAAAAATATTTTATTTATAATTTAGATATCCTAAAAATATGTTTATATGTGTCAGATAAACTAGAAATATGTTAATAGTAAGCCAGATATAATATATTTATTTGCTTATAAGTCAGGTATACTAATTTTACTGGTAAATATATTAAGCTATTCTGTTTGTAAGCTGGATATAGTGCAAATTGCAGCAAAATCTTGTTTTGTACATGAATGATTTTAATGTTTATTATTAAGAGGGCTTCAGCAGACAAATTGAAATACTGTTTCTTGCCAAACAAATTCAGATTCAAAATATTATGTAGAATTTTAATTTCTAAGTCAGTATACAGTGTATAAGGTTATTGACCTATAGAAGGAGCATCTATTACTATTCTACTAGTTTAATATTTTGTTTTCTAGTCTAACTAATCTGTTTACAGACCAGTTATGTAAAACACAATTTGTGTTTGTGTTATTGCAGATATGTTGTATTTTAATCATTTTGGCCTATTTTTTATGTACGTGGTATTATTATTGTAACAAAAGTATTGTTCATAATTTGCATACATTAGGGCTTATAATGTAGAAATTGTGAGAGGATACTGATGAAGTCTTGTTTCCTTCCTACAGAGAAATTTGTAGTTTTTATGGCCAGAACCAACTCACTGATCAGGCAGCAATACCAGAGATTTGAAAAACACTTACCAGGGCATAAGGTTAGTTTCTCTTCAACTTACCTTTTTAACAGTTTAAATTTCAAAATGCAACAATTTTTGAACAAAATAAACATGAGTATCAATATTTTCACCCAGCTTTGAATTTACAGATCAGTCTCTTTTGACTAAAAAACTGTGTGAGGAATCCTGCAATAAAAATTATTACAAGCGAATGATTTCTAAATTGTTATGAAACTGATTACCAGCTCATAAATTTCATATGTTAAATGCCATCCAATGATCTCATTTTTTCATTTATGATAAATGCTTTTGAAAAATATGATTATTATCACCTGATGTCCAAGTGGTCTAAAGTGCTTAGTTCTGGACCACTGCCATCTCACTTTAAGTCTAAGACTTATCCAATATGGGTACATGAGAAAGCTAGCCAGTAGATTTCTGTGAGTCAGACGTCCTTCCCTGGGTTTTCCTGTGTTTTTTCTCCACTAGTTATACTAACCGCCATGTATAACCTATCTTGTTTTAAAAAATAGTGTTAAACTCCATAACAACAGCAACAACATAGTTTGGATTCTTTAGATATTACACTTTACATTATGAAATTTGTTTATTTTGTTTTGGATACCTTGGACATTATAATTTGCAATATGAAATGTGTTATGTGATTTTGCACATTGGTGAACTCAAAAAAAAAAATATGACATGGAAATAAATATAACATTGGATAGTAAAGGTATGTATGCCCAAGTGATTTTGCACAATTATAGAACCAAGTCTTTTATACTACAACACTCGGAATCTTCAAAGTTAAGTTTTGGCTATCAATAGTACTTTAGGTGAAACAAGGTATGTTATCTATACATATATATCTATCACATGTTTTACTAATTAGACATATTTCCATTGAGAACATTGTTCCACCCTTTATCATCAGTACATCACTTGTGTGTATAATGCCTTTACAATCCAATCTGATATTTAAATAACACACAATACACAGGTTCAATAGACACTTTATTGTACATATAAAATAATCTTTTTGGCATAATGGAGGCAAATCATGTCACAGCACACTGCACCAGCCCAGCTCTGAATTGTTTTAAAGGATACCTCAGGACAGGAGGCATGTGGACGTTTGTAGGGTTGTGAAGAGTGTCTGACACCTGTATATGGAGCCTCGTGTTAGATATCAACAGTTCACTGAAAAGCACACATCTCTTCACCAATCCAGCAGCTATATGAATGACTCAAATAACTGACAATGCTTGATCACATGCTCTAAACTCAGTTATCTGATTGGTTCAACATGACAACATATCTAAATTTAGTTACTAACTTATTAATATAATACTGACTAGAATGACATCATGTCTGGTAGAGAAACCCTAGACAAAGAGGGGTCCAAAAAGGGGCTAGAGAAGGATGTGCTGGGTATTATTCAAACTATATTTAATCAATTAGATTACAATTTATTTCCATTAAGAACTTTTTCAGCTCTTGATCATCAATATTTGAAAATAACCCCATCTTTTCCTAAATTATGCCCAATTTAAAACTTTACAAATCTTTATTCTCTTATTAAGACCATTTCTTTTTGAAGAAAATTTACAAGGCTGGCACTTTGGGCATATCATGGAAACATTACACTACAGTTAACTCTCTAAGGCTTTAAGCATCCATGTAGACTAATTCATTCAGGTTTTCACATTGGTTTAATAAATGTTATTGAAAGAAAAAGTAATAATCAGATGATAACAGTTTGACTTAGTCATGCTGTCCATGCATGATTTTCAGATGTGACTATAATTTGTTTACTTCAGATCAGTATATTCACCTTTAAAACATGAATTCTTGAATCTGTATGATTACAGAACTTGAACATGGACTTGACATATCAAAATTAGAACCCATATTTTGAACCACACTGTGCCATTGAAATTTGATATTTTGTTAAAAATGAGGACAAACCATAGGCAATTCTAATTATTTTAATCATGCTTCAAGTAATTTTTTGGATAATATTGCAAGATTTCATAGGATAACTTGCACAACCTATAATAAACTGAAAAAACCCTAGATTTACTGTGGTATCTTCACTTTAGAATCCTAGAATATTCTAGATTTCCTGTTATTGAAATTTTAAGGTATCCTAGGATACCTAGTCCCAAGAAATGCCAGGTTATTTGCATACAATACCAGAAATGTCTTCCATGGCAATCCAAGTTTATAATCATAAGAAATCTTAAGATTAAATTTTTACTGTAATGAAAATATTATTTTATTGTAAGATATCTTAAGAATTGCAACCTAAAGTTTGCAAGCAAAGTTATTGAAGATTAGTGACTGCAATTTCAAATGAGATTAAGCACAAAATTTGAATCCATACTCAAGATTTAAAAATGTTTGATATAGATTAATTTTGTCAGGATTGTTCTCTTTAAAGAGTAGACAATAACTTTGATGGACTCTTGTGTTAATATAAAAAAAAATTTTCCAGACCAAACTGGTTACCGCTGAATCGGAGGAATCTATGAAACTGCACATGCTCTTGCCAGACTATGACATCTTCTGCTTCACACCACAAATTCTTGTTAACAACTTGGACAAGCAGACTGTGTCCCTGAGTGATTTTAGCTTGTTGATACTGGATGAATGCCATCACATAAAGAAGGATGAACCTTACACCAGACTAATGAGAAAGTATTTAATGGCTAAAATTAAGAATAAAGTCCAAAACATGCCGCAGGTAATTTTTTCTTTTAGAATGATTTGTTTGTATTCTTTCCTTTGTCATCAGGAACAACCAAAAGAAATATGATCCAGTCAATTCAGTAATGTATCTGTCTTTCCATCCACTTACAGTATTTTACCTGTACAAAATTTTACATTTGACTTGGATATGGAATCCATACATACTTTTACAGACATCTCCATATGAACATTTTTATTCTAGAGCTGAATAACTGTTGTGTATTTCAGTGTGTCCATTATGACAGTGTGGAAAAGTTATCATTGTGTCCATAATGGACACAGTGGAAGCATTAAGGATTTCAGGGTGTCCTTTTATAAGTGTGGAAAAGTTATGGATTTCAGCATATCCATAAGGACACATCATGGAAAAAGCTATAGATTTGACAAATTGTGCAAAATTTATTGATTTCATTGTATTTATAAGGACACAGTATGCAAAAGTCATTGGTGTCCATAAGGAAAAGTTATGGATTCTTTATGTACCTTTTATGGAGAATTATATGGAATATGGGACTGCTTCAGAGGCATTTTGGTTAGTGAGATGCAGGATGATGCAGGTTCTTACCCCAACTGAGTTATACTAAAGACTTATAAAACTGGTACATTACTAACAGCTGCCTCACTAGGTGCTTAATATTAAGTATTAGACATCGCTATCACTATTAACAATTTTTCCTTCATATCATTGCAGTATCTGCAGTTTGACAGTTTATAGTGATGTCTAGCACTGGGGCATCATGCTGCAGACATGTATCATCATATCCCACCCAGTGACATTATCCTGTCACCAGGCCAACCAGTCCTAACACTAACCTCTTAATACTAAGCACCTAGAGAGGCAACTGTTAGTACCATTTTTATAACTCTTTAGTATTACTCAACTGGAGTTCTAACCTGTGACCTCGAACATCTGAAGTGGACTCTCTAACTGGAGTCATCACAGAAAATAGTACTATACTTGCTGTTTGTAAGGCAAGTAAAATAATAATTGTTCCTGTTCAGAATATTCAGCAGTATACATTCATGTAGAATTGCCTTGTACTATTTTGTTTTACATTGTATCCAAACAGATTTGAGTCTTATTGATTTTGATGAACTGGCCTCTATTGTAGTTGAGCCAATGAAATTCAGGTGGAAGCAGTAAAAATAAAATGTTTGTCATGCTGTGGGTTAGTGAAAATAAAATCTTAATAATAAGCCCTGTTTCTTGTTTTCATATGCACATCTTATACAAAACTCATTACACATATTTAAACTTAGTTCAAAGAATTACAAAAATGGTACTAACCGCTGCCTCGCTTGATGCTCAGCATTAAGAGGTTAGTGTTAGGACTGGTCGGCCTGGTGTCAGGATAATGTGACTGGGTTGGACATCATGCTACATATGTGTAGCATGGTGCCCCAGTGCTAGACATCACTATAATCTGCCACACTGCAGACATTGTAGCAATATGACTGGAAATTTTTAAAAGTTACGTTAAAAATCATAATTATAATCACATCAAACTTAGTTTGCTATTGATCAATTCAGTTTCATTGATGATCTCAGAAACAAAGGAATGAGTACAAGTGCATAATTATTTGAAACAGTATTTCTGATGATTGTTTGAAACAGTATTTATTAAAGTTTGACATTCTTTCATACACCTGTGTAGTATATCAGTAGTTTCTGTCATAAAATTGAAAAGTTTGTTAAAATGAAACGTTACTGCTGAAAAGAATACAATGATGTACTGATATGCTATTCACTTTCTTTTTTAACAGCCCTTCATACACAAACTATATTTCACATTCTGTTACATTCTTTTTTAGATTAAGAATACTGTTTTCCTGTTATTTTCTCAAATACGTGGGAACATCACATTTTCTTTCCTTATGGCTTTTTACACTCTTCACCGCTATATAGAAAGCTTTTGGTGGTGGGGATTTTGTAAGATGGTAAGTTTCTCCCTCAAAATCTGTTAAAATTGTACAGTTTTAGTTGAAATACAAGATTGTCAGCCATTTGAATTATACTAAAATAATTCTTCAAAAACATATTCTGCATCCTCTGCTGCTTATTGTATGATTCATTCACCATCCACTGAAAATATATTTACTGCAGCATGTAAAATGTAACTGGATACAAAAATTAACTATTTACCCATTTGATAATTTTATGATCTGATTTGGAAGGGTTATGACAGCAGATCTGTCAAATGTTCATTATTTTATGTCTTTGAAAAAAAAAAGCAATAAAATTACTCACTTTATTTGTTAAAACCTTAGACATAGAATAAATGCCAGAAAAAGAGAACAAATACAAAAATTAGAAACATATTAATACATTACCTAACTTTTAAACTTGCCTCACTTATAGTTCACTGCATGAGTGCAGTTGCAGAAGTTGATATGGAAGAAGAAAACGTCCATAAGAAACACAGAAATGTGATTGACAAGCTTGCATGAAATTTGCTAATCTTGTCATCCTATTGTCAATTATTGCCAGCATTGCAGTTTGGTAAATAATAATGATCTGTAAAATAATCATCACAGTGATTATGTGGAGCAAGGTTGCAAAGTCATATTATTGGACATATTAAATTGTGGAGGCAAAACTACAAAGCATCAATACAGTATAAAGCCCACCAAAATAAGTCCTGTAAACCAGACCTGCCAACCCTTATGATTTTGCTGTAATTCCTATGAAAATTACCCTAAAGTATAGACTTATGTCATAAAAGAAAAAAACTACAGAAAAATGATTATTGCCAAAAAATCTGGAAAATTTGTTTATCCGAGTTTGATTTGGATCTGAGTTGCATATTATAATTAGTGAAATTAGTCAGGGAATCAGACTAATGTTACAGCAGCACCTCAGGTGCTTTTAACTGCACCTATTTGTTTATGCAAAGTGTCAGCATGTCAGCATGATTAAACTGTTGATCACAAAAAATTTTATTAAAAAAATGGCATCCAGCAAGAGATGCATGTTTAAGATAAAGGGAAAAATAAGTTGATTGAAAACTCAATGCTGAAGAATAAAAAGGACTTGTGTCAGGAGATATGATTGCTGTCATCATGTGAAATGGAAAAGATAAGAATTATGTCAGGTTGAGAGATAGCAACAAGACATTGAGCTGTATAGGGTTTTAGAACTTGAGTTTGTGCAACTGTACTAATGGTAAATAAATTTGATGCTTACAAACTTTTAAGTTTAACATAATGTTTATTTTTGCTGCATGTGTCAAAGATTCAGTTTTGAGCTTTACAAAAGCAGCTTATGCTTATTTATTTTTTTTTATACCTTTCTGAAAACTGGTCAAACTTATGGAAAAAAAAATCAACTGCCTTCCTGAGACAGACTTGTGAGGGTTTTCAGGTCTACTGTAAACTGTGAAAACGCAATATAGTCCTTATTTTATTCACCAGCATGATAAGTGTGATATAGTGTTCTATGATCAGTTGCTGCACATGTACTGGTATTACTTGCAATTGAATTTCCCAAGTTAATGAGCTTAAATGTGACAGTTCAAACTTGAAAATGGGGCCTTTTAAAAATGAGGCTACCATGATACTTTTGTGGCTGTAGTACATCTGATATGTCATGTGCATATTTCATCTGTGAACCAGTATTCAAAGTTTCTGTCACAGAAATTCACATTTCATCATATGTGACTTCATTATTTGATTTTTTTTTAAAAGCAAAATTGGTGTAGCATAATTCTTTATAGAATACTGGCATAATGGGATGGACTTCTCTTTCTTTCTCTCTCTCTCTAAAAAAAGTCAATATATACATCATTACATTGTTATTTGGTATGAAAAGAACTGTCAGTGAAGCATATGATACAAAGTATAATAAAATGGAATTTCTGGAAATCAAAAGATAATAATCTTTTTCATCTAATTTAAAACTTTGTAAATGTGAAAATATATCCAGTACATTTGCTGCTGAAAATTAAAAATTAAAATTATGTATACCATTGTTTAAAATGCATTGAATACACTGTGAAGATTGTATTTGAAGAAAAATGTCTGTCTGATATTAATATGTATTAGTGACTATGTATTAAGTGCATAAAATTTATGCTTATGTATTAAGATTCTATGATGACAGTTTTTGGTCATGCCTTTGGCAATTTTGAAACATCTATGCAAATAAATTATAAATGATAATATGAACAGGTTTTCATTCAGATTTATATGACTATGTCTGTACAAGGACATGTACTCTGACCCCAGCATTTCTCTTTGAATTTAATGGTTATTATGACACAGCGGCCTGATCACAGTACTAATGACAATATTTTCCATGATATTATGACACAGGGGCCTGATCACAGTACTAATGACAATATTTTCCATGATATTATGACACAGGGGCCTGATCACAGTACTAATGACAATATTTTCCATGATATTATGACACAGCGGCCTGATCACAGTACTAATGACAATATTTTCCATGATAGTATGACACAGTGGCCTGATCACAGTACTAATGACAATATTTTCCATGATATTATGACACAGGGGTCTGATCACAGTACTAATGACAATATTTTCCATGATATTATGACACAGGGGCCTGATCACAGTACTAATGACAATATTTTCCATGATATTATGACACAGGGGTCTGCTATCCATATGGAAAGTAGTACTAATGACAATATTTTCCATGATACTATGACACAGTGGCCTGATCACAGTACTAATGACAATATTTTCCATGATATTATGACACAGTGGCCTGATCACAGTACTAATGACAATATTTTCCATGATATTATGACACAGTGACCTGATCACAGTACTAATGACAATATTTTCCATGATATTATGACACAGGGGCCTGATCACAGTACTAAAGACAATATTTTCCATGATATTATGACACAGGGGCCTGATCACAGTACTAAAGACAATATTTTCCATGATATTATGACACAGTGCCCTGATCACAGTACTAATGACAATATTTTCCATGACATTATGACACAGGGGTCTGCTATCCATATGGAAAGCAGTACTAGTGACAATATTTTCCATGATATTATGACACAGGGGCCTGATCACAGTACTAATGACAAAATTTTCCATGATATTATGACACAGGGGTCTGCTATCCATATGGAAAGTAGTACTCATGACAATATTTTCCATGATATTATGACACAGGGGCCTGATCACAGTACTAATGACAATATTTTCCATGATATTATGACACAGGGGCCTGATCACAGTACTAATGACAATATTTTCCATGATATTATGACACAGCGGCCTGATCACAGTACTAATGACAATATTTTCCATGATAGTATAACACAGTGGCCTGATCACAGTACTAATGACAATATTTTCCATGATATTATGACACAGGGGTCTGATCACAGTACTAATGACAATATTTTCCATGATATTATGACACAGGGGCCTGATCACAGTACTAAAGACAATATTTTCCATGATATTATGACACAGTGCCCTGATCACAGTACTAATGACAATATTTTCCATGATATTATGACACAGGGGTCTGCTATCCATATGGAAAGCAGTACTAATGACAATATTTTTCATGATATTATGACACAGGGGTCTGATCACAGTACTAATGACAATATTTTCCATGATATTATGACACAGGGGTCTGCTATCCATATGGAAAGTAGTTGTTGTTGTTGTTGTTGTTGGGCTTAACGCCATTTTTTAGCACACGATAGGCTATTCATGGCGGCCAGTATTATTGGTGGAGGAAGAAACCGGGAAATCACCGGAAAGAACCACCGACCCACGAGAAGCTACTGGCAAGCTTTCTCACATATCTACATTAGCCGAATCCTAGACTCGAACACACGCAGACAGAGGTGAGATGGCAGTGATCCGTAACGGACAGCGCTTTAGACCACTCGGCCACTCGGGGCCCCAGTACTCATGACAATATTTTCCATGATATTATGACACAGGGGTCTGCTATCCATATGGAAAGTAGTACTAATAACAATATTTTCCATGATACTATGACACAGTGGCCTGATCACAGTACTAATGACAATATTTTCCATGATATTATGACACAGTGACCTGATCACAGTACTAATGAGAATATTTTCCATGATAGTATGACACAGTGACCTGATCACAGTACTAATGACAATATTTTCCATGATATTATGACACAGGGGCCTGATCACAGTACTAATGACAATATTTTCCATGATATTATGACACAGGGGTCTGCTATCCATATGGAAAGTAGTACTCATGACAATATTTTCCATGATAGTATGACACAGTGGCCTGATCACAGTACTAATGACAATATTTTCCATGATATTATGACACAGTGGCCTGATCACAGTACTAATGACAATATTTTCCATGATATTATGACACAGTGGCCTGATCACAGTACTAATGACAATATTTTCCATGATAGTATGACACAGTGGCCTGATCACAGTACTAATGACAATATTTTCCATGATATTATGACACAGGGGTCTGCTATCCATATGGAAAGAGTAGTATTAGAAAACCAGGTTTTCAACTCACTTTGTTTTTTTACCCTCCAAACAAGTATAAATTATAGTCCTAAATTATCCCCCACCCCACCCCCTTTTTTTCCAAAATAAAACAGGGTTTTGATTCACCCTCCCCCACCTCTTTTTTTTCCCCCTACTACTACCTGTAAACAGGTATTTTGTAACCAAACAAAACAACAGGTATTGGAATGCGATAAGCTCTGATACAGAGGTGACTAATTTGTTAGAACAGCGCATGTGTAGAATACAATTATTCTAAAGACGGCAAACGGGTTTTTACCACAAGATAACAGGATGAAAATTAAACTGTGCATTAGAATGTTTCAGTTAACAAGGTGGAAATTAAACTAGCATTAGAATGAAAATGATATTATTTTATATCTCATTACCAATGATTAATGTTTCAACTGTTGATATTAAAAATATTTCACTATCACGACTATAGATACTAAATTTTACTTTACCACTCACACAGCGACGGGACTCAAACAGATCTTTCATTTCTGGTTTGTTCAGAGGATATTTTTTGTTGATAAAATATACCTTTGACCGATCGAGATCAATTGTGAGTTTAGTATAGTTTTGTTGGCTAATAGGGCTGTGAAAGTTTTTAAATTCCGCTAGCAACTTTTGATACAATTGTTCGAGATAATTGAAATACATGCTGTTATCAGATCTGATGAGCGAAAGTTTTAACTTGTCACATGTTCCATTAAAACATATACCTGATGTTTCATTATTAAATTCAACTGTCAATTGTTTACCGTCCATCATTAGATATTTGATGTTACTATTGTAGCTATTTGTCATTGTCAAATTTTCAAGCATTATTTTATAAGTTTAGATAAAATTTCAGTTGGAAAAGATAATGTCGAGTATAGATCTATCATCATAACAATACCCAAGGGCAAATGTATCTACCCCATTTTCACAATAGCGTTTGTCATCAAAATTATACAATCCACGTTTGATAATGACATCTGTTTCGAGTTTATGATGATTAGTTCGAATTGCCATAGCTCTCATAAAACTAACACCACCATCAAGCGCATACCTGTAGTCATCAAATTTCATAAACTTTTTAACAAAATTACGAGGCAGACCTTTGGCTTTTTTCGTTATTTTATTATTATCTAACAATACGGCATACATTTTACTACGTAATCCGATAAAGTATTTGATAGCGCTCGAGTTCATTTCATCTTTAAACTTACCAATAACCTTTTTATTTGTGTCGTCATGAAATTTACTGTCACGTGGATAATCGGAAAGATCAAACAGATGTCGATTATTGTACATGTCCTGATAGATGTCCTCACATTCAATTTCATACACGAGTGAATCAGTATCAGTAAACAATAATCTACTAGCCGGCCACTGATTTTTAACAAAAGTGTAATGAAAATCGTACATCATCCACTTTGATAAATCTAACACTGCAGCTCCAACATAGATCGGCTTGTTTAGTTTTAGATTTGTTTTTCTTCTTTGTATCGCAACAAGATTTTCATTAAATATTTTCATGCTCACAAAATCATCGTCTGACACAAGTTTGTTTCTGCGATTGACATCATTAACTATTTCAATATTTACGCGTTTCCTAATATTCTCCATCGTCTTACCAAAAACGGAATTGTTCATCAGTTTAAAGAAGTTTTTCTCAAACTCTGTTTTCGCTGCAGCTCTTCTTGAAGTGTTGGAGTTAATATAACCTCTCATCCACGGCGACTGATTAAATTTTAGTACACGATGAACTTTTCTCAACACAAGACCAGCATCGACTGCTTGTTTTAAAACTTTGTAATGCAAAACATAATTTTTCTTATCAAGTAAATTTGGTACTAGTTTCTTGACCATGGAATGTTGCCTTGGTGATGCTAACGCTTGTTGTTCTTTTGATAACAAACTATAATCTATAACCATCGATTCCGCACAGAAAGGGTAATCGTTATGTAATTTGTGTAGCGAATTTGGATAATCAAGATCAACTTCAACGAAATAGGAAACATCATCAGGTATCTTTTTTTCTGTCTCTGATAGAAATCGATCAACCGTGATCCAATGAAATCCGCTAAAAGGCATTGGTTCTGCCATCGAACCACCGTAAAGATTATTACAATCTAGATAAATTATATACTTCGAAGGAAGGTCAGGGTTATACTGTTTCAGGTATTTGTTGTTTGCTTCAGCATATTTTTTTGTTATCACGCTAATACCACCTCGGATACCTTTTTCAATAAAATTGAACATATCAACATCAGTCAGTAATTCTAACCTTACCTTACTAAACTTTAGCAAAGCATCCCATGACAACCCAGGGGCAGAATAATACCAGCAAGGATCTAGTCCATAATTATTATAACTCACTTCACGAAAACTTTCAAAAACATCTGCTAATAATAACACGTCAGTTTTCAGGTATAAATCATGATAATCACCAAAAGTCTCACAATCAAACTCTTTCCAGATATCTTGTGCATACCTGTACTCGTCATCAGTTATATTTTCATTTTTAAGTTGTGAGTAAAATTTGTCTTTGTCAGGTAAAGATATTTCATCAAATTTACTCCAATCGTCGAGGTATTCGTATGGAAAAACTCCTTTTTTAGCTAGTAGATTAAATTTATCTCCAAAACAGTCTCTTAGGTTATCAAATTTACTACAACCTTTTACTAGCTCATCTAACGAGGCTGCCATAAACTGCAGGCTGTCAATAAAACGCAATTTACCTAGCGTAACTGACATGTACTTTTCAAAATTATTTGGGATGCATTTGATGATGTTATCGAGTTTTAGACGAGCTTTTATCTCAGGATCACCAAAAGCTTCTACTATAATATGGCTATCATATCCTCGAAAATTGTGAAGAATAACCGGAATAAAATCTGGAGCATGAAATTTTAAATTACACTGATTATGAGCCGCTCCACGATACTGTCCAGTCAAATGACAATGGTCATGTACTTTTTTATCATTGTCAAAAGCTTTTTCACAAATATGACAAATTTCTGCTTGCTCGTGAGCGGATTCTTGTTGAGGTGTTAATTTTAACATTGGCGTTACTTTTTTCAAATGAGTAAATATATTATCAACTTCGTTAATCAACTGCTTGAGAAGCCAAACAGCTGGATTTTTACCACGATATAATTTGATTGATTTAGATAATCTAGAATCAGTACAACAAACTACCTTATACGCTACTCCACACGGAACATGATTTTGAACTTTTCTTGTACTCGATTGATTAGGATTATTTTCTACACCAAGTACAGGTTGAAGTAGGCATTCGAAATCAGCGTATATGACGAAAAGAATTTTTAGTTTGTGATTATGATGGACAAACTGTAACACACTATCTTTTTTAGATGGCATTGTTATTCTTTGCACATCACTACAGTACTGCAAATGCTTTTGTAATGTTTCATTGCTTGTACAGCCATGCAAGCAGCGGTAACAAAAGAACTTTTTGTTCTTATCCTTATTGTACTGTCTACCAACTAGTCCGTTAAAGTTTTTAATCCAAACATAATGATTTTTGTAGTACAGTAAATTTATAGTTGATTGTGAAGCTTTTTCTGAAATATATCTCGGATATACGTCCTCCTTTTCATCTAGTCCGAAAACGTTAATTGAAACATTATTCTGCTTTTCAAATTTTGGTATTTGATTTTCTGCCACTGGAAAGTTAATATCTTTAAAATTTAATCTAGACACATGACTGATATACCTTTCAACACGAGTAGCGTTTTTTTCTGCTGGGAATAGTGCGGAAAGAACAGCCCATTGGAAACATTTGTTATCTACGTTTTTGATGTTTATACAACATCTTTTACTTTTTATTTTTGGTGGCAGGTCGACGTATGAACTACCTCGTAATACATTATATTTCATCGTGTGAAACAATATTCCTTTGATCATTTCAAACTTCCAACCCGAACCTAATTGACTAAATTCCTCTATTTTTTTTCCAATTTCTTGGTGTATTTCATCAGATAGTGATAACAGATCAGTCCCAAGCAAAACACGTCTCGATTTTGCGTTAATATAAGGTTCTGCAATTTCCTTGTTAGTTAATTCTTCCATTATAACTAACTTTGAAAATATAACATGATATTGCACAAATAATCTGATACTTTTGTGTTTTTCAAGCTCACGTTTTACAATTGTCTGTAATAGGTGGTAAAGATTAGTTGCATTAAAATTTACTAAAACAATTTGATTATCAAACTGATAACTATTATCAAAACCTGCAAAAGCAGTCGCTATTTTATTAGGTTCTCCCATAAAGCTTCTCTTAGCTATATCACGCAATTTTAACATTATTATACTATAATGTAATATCTAATTGATAATTTTTTCACACTGCGCATGCGCTAAAAATCAATTAGAGATAAAAAATATCTCCTATAATATAATGACAGCAAATCTAACAAACACATGTGAGCAAGAAACATATCAAGTTCACCCAAAATATAACTTTATCTCACACTGCGCATGCGCTAAAAATCAATTAGAGATAAAAAATATTACCTATAATATAATGACAGTAAATCTGACAAGCGCACGTGAGCAAGAGATTTATCAAATTCACCCAAAGTATAACTTATACGCTGGAAATGTAATTGGTTCGGTTATTAACATTAAAACTAGAATACCTGTTGGCAAATTAACGTCAGCGGGTTATAATATTAGTGTAAAGGGAGATAATGCCGAGAGGATTGCAATATTTAGAAAAGATTTTATTTACACGTTGTTCTGCGATGATATTCCAGAGGGACAGCGTGTATATCATTATAATGGTAAAGTCACTGATGATAATATTGAAAATTTATCCTTACAAGATGAGTTTCAGCCGCACCCAGTATTTGATTTATACGAGGCTAACGATCGCGGTATTATTAGAAATAGAAAAACTAAAAAAGTTCTTAGTAATATTAGCAATATGGGATATATTAGGGTAACTGTTAGAGGAACATCAACAAATCAAGTTCGTTATCTTGGTCATAGGTTTGTTTATGAGGTGTTCAATGGATCTATACCCAATGGTCTTGTTATTAATCACATCAATAATATACAAACTGATAATCGATTGGAAAATCTGGAGATAGTAACGCAACAGGAAAATGTGAGAAAAGGAAAAAATAGTAATGGTATTAATTTTAGATGCCCAATAAAACCTGTTATTTCAAAAAACCTCGAAACGGATGAGGAGATCGAATTCAAATCGATTTCAGCTGCGGCGAAATATTATAAGATAAATCCCGCAGTCGTAAAAATTATAGCTGATGGAGCAACAAAATCAACTTTTTCAAGAGAATACGATGCTAGGATTGGTTTTAGATATGATGATCAATAATATTTTGTAATTCGGTTTTAGTCAAGCAATGATGAGCAAATGCTATGATATCATCGTGATTAAATTTTAACGTTGTTACTGCATTTTCATTAATTTTATCTTTTTCTGCTTCTGTTAGTAATATTTTATGAGAATCACCTTGCATTACAATAACATCAACACTATAACCCAACAAACATTTTCTTACCGCTTCGGCTAGTTCGTTATAATTTACTATATTAACTTTTTGGTGATATTTTATCTCATCGGTCATCTTATAATAATAAATTAGATAAAAATATATTATAATAATGGACTTGATGAAACGACTCGCTGAACTCTACGAAGAAGATACTAGTGATAAGGTCGTCAGTGATAAGGTCGTCAGTGATGATGTCATACATAGTATTACATTTTCCAAAGATTTTATAGACAAATCTGTTGGTTATAGCGAAGATGATATTTTATATAACAATGAATCTGATGATGGTGAAATAGTCACTGTTGCTGACAGATCTAATTACAGCAGATCAACAACTAAACGGTATAATGTCAAGTATCACATTGCTAAGCAGCTAATTAAATTTAATTTTACCGTTGCCGAACAACAACTGTTCTGGCAGTTAATCAAACCTTTTTTAAATATCAAGATTCCAGGCCGACAGAAAAATATTAAATTTGATTTCATATTTGTCAAGATTTTTAATCTAATGACGATCTCTAACGATCGTAAGCAGTATCTAATATCATTATGTAAACCAGTAAAATGTAAATCTGTCAAACAAAAGTATGAGTTAATTTATAATAGCATTATATCATAATCTGCTTGGTTGGGATCCAACTGTTAAATTTATCACTATACCCACGCCATTTGACTAAACTTTTATCCCCTTTTTTTCTAATCACTTTCTCGATAACAAAAACATCCTGATCAGTTTTCTGTAGTTCTTGTTCATAAAAACTACCTACAATCGGTTCCCCTGCCAGATCTTTTAAAACGTACGTTACAGGTACTGTTAAAAGTACCTTATCAATTACAAAAACTTCTTCGCTCCAGTTCGGAGTAAATCCTTTTGCAAACACCTTTTTCATCAAAGAAATTCTAACTTTATCACCAACCTTAAATTTATGTCTGCGGTACATGTTTTCATTTGCTAATATTGGATTTTTAACAGCTTTTTTAGGTGTCATTTTGATGGTTCGATGTTTCGTGTTATTATATTCGCTTACGATTTGAGAAAGGTCATCGATGTACCTGTTGGTGTTTTTAGCTGTCATATGTTTGTGTATTTTCTCGTTTAGCGTGCGATTAAATCTCTCAACAACAACGCTTTTACCCTCATTTCCTGTAACATACCTTTTTATATTATTTTGTTCTAGAAACTGTTCAAACTTTTTGTTAAAAAACTCAGATCCATGATCAGTCCAGATTTTGTTTGGTTTTCTTTCTGTGCTTGTTATTATCTGCTTTAGCGCATCGGTCATTGAAGTTCCTGTCTTATCTGAAACAGGTATACTGAAAGCGTATTTGCTAAAAACATCTATAACATTAAACAAATACCTTTTTGGAGCGCCATCAGCGCCAACGTTAAACTGAGCTAGATTGGATACATCCACCAAATCTATTGCCCAGATATCATCTACACCATTAGCGACAACTTTACGTCGTTGGAACTTTTTTTTTTAGGTCTGTGTAGTTCGACTGCAAGATCATCATATACTTTATTTCCCCGATCATGAGGTGATTGACGAGACTCTCCGAGTCCAAGTTTATATTTTGCTCCAATTATTCCCTGAACAAATTTTCTATCAAAACGTTCTCGTAAATTTGTTGGCTTCATATCACGTAATTCGTCTAACATTACTTTATCACAATCTAATTTTGAGTTTTCATGATCACGATAACAGATATCATGACGCATTGCTATTGCATCCACTTGATTGTAAGGCTCTTGTCCTGGCAATGGATTGTCGTTTTCATCTAGTTGCTGATCTAGCGGATTCCATGGACCAGTATACCGATGCCCTGGCAATGTCCAACCGCCTTTTGGTTTTGGTAATTTTCCAATTAGTTTATGTATATCTATACCTGACCCTATTATTTCTCTGTTGTTACAACATTGACAGTATGCGACAATTTTATTTTGCTCAATACACAAATCTCTGTCAGAATCACAGTTGCATATCATTCTATATTTTTAGTCGTCGACTAAAATAATATTAGGATAACCAGATCCTAGCGACGTCGCTGGAGATACTATCGCTGGGGACGTTTTCTTTAAAAATGTATTTTTTCTTTTTCCACAGATTGCACAAATACTTTTTAATATTATCCTGTTGTTTTTTGTTTTTTCTGTTGTTTCATTAATACCTTCTGTTTTAGTTTTACACTTGAGACAGTATGTTGACATTATTATACTTATAAGTTTAGATAAAATTAATTGCGATCTCATCATTAGCGTGAGAAGGTTGCTTATCAAACTGTAAAATAAATTTTAAAAAATTAAGATTTCTGCTCATCTGTCGGATAAACATAATACAATAATATCCGCAAGCAGACGTTCCAACAGGTTGGAGTTGATTTGACGAATAATATACTTTTGTAAATTTTTTTTTCATATACTTTTTTATTACATCGCTTGGAGGAAGTCCAAACGAGTCAAAATAATTATTATTATAAACTGCTACCCAATGCGTACCAGATCCGTCATTAAAATCTTGTATATTAATAACACATGAACTTACAGCAGATGGTGATTTTATTGCTGCGAGCTCATCTTTAGAATAAACTCCGTGAAATCCAGGAACCGCTTTTAACTTATCAATGATATCAAAATTACTCAACGGGGTCGACGAGTTCCTGGTAATGTTAGACCACGTCCGATTCCTAAAAGATTTGGCAGCAGACTTCCCGCTAGTCCCGCCAAAAGTGGAGCGAACGGAATAATTCCTCCTTGTTTTGTTTGATTGCATATGCATTTGCACTTTGGTGTTGGTGATTTTGTTTTTATTACTTTCTTTTTTTTTGTTGTTGGTGATTTCTTTTTCTTTTGTGGCATTATAATATATTATTTACATAAAATTTACAATTTTTTTATTCCACTTCCACGAATGATACCATTACCTTTGACTGCTTTCTCCGTTGCGCCAGATATTGCTCCAGACGCTGCTGCTATTCCTAATGTGCCTAAGACTGGTAAAAGTTTAGGTATTATTGTACTAGTTAATACTGATAATGCCGGACCAAGAAAACCACCTTCTTTTGCCATCGCTGTCATTTGTGCAGCACTCAAATTTAAAACAAAAGTTTTTTTACGATCATACTTTTTTACTTGATTTTTTGTTAGCATTAATTTTGTTAAAACACCATCAGAAATATTAGGATTGATTTTTAATGATACCTGTTCTCGCTTTGCAGTAGCAGCTACTAATTTTTTAACTTGGCCATCAGTCAAATACACTTCTTTTACAATATACTTTGCCATTTTATATAACAACTGTAGATTAAACTTGAACTGTCATTTTACCTCCAATAGAATCTACCGTGATAAATCTATCACTAATCACTAATGCGTATACGTATAACGGCGCTACTGGAACCGCCCCAAGTGTCCAGGTAATTTCAATATCCGCTGTGCTGTCTACAGCTCGCTCGTTATGTTTACTAACATCAAAATGAAATATAGGATAAAGCGTACGAAATTCTTCTACTGATATTTGAGTTCCATCTTCAACATCTTGATATTTTTGCATTGCGTCAAGCAGGTACATGTACGGTCGAGAAATATTTTTATTAACATCATCAGTAAAATTGCACTCGATAGCTCGTTCTGGATATTGCTTTGAATTTAATCTAGTGTATATTCGTCTGACATCAGCGTGGTCAAATACTGCATTATTTTGTTGTTGGTTACCTCGTCGAGCTTGTTGTTGAAATACGACAAAGATATTTCTCGGCAGTTGTTCGCTTGATGTTGTTGTGACCCTCCACGTGTAGTCAGTAGTATTTGGAACCGCTGTCTGATATACCTTATGCTGCTTAAAGTAAATTCTGTTTGTATGCTTATCAAGCGTGTTATTTAGTTCTGACATTTTAGTGATTGATGGTGTTATACGTGGCATCCACAAAGAAAGTTTGTTTATGATAAACTGTACATCAGCCCCTCCAGATCTAAACAAGCAATCGTTTTGGTCTGCTCGATCTAAAATAAGAGTATGTTTTACTCCGCGAAATACTTTATCATAATCGCGACAAAAGCCGAAAATCATGCTTAGCGGAAGCATCATTGTAATTTGACGTGATCCTGCTGCAAGTTTTCTTCGCCTAGCAAAACCTTCGTTATAGCGTGGATTTCTCACATCAAGTGTGTTAAGAAGTAAATTTAACATCGCAGTACCGTCTGCAGCTGCAGCTGGTGGTGTTATATTTAGATTATTAAAAGCTGCTGTAAGAGAAACTCTTGTAGCGTCTGCATTAGCAGCTGCACCTGGTGCAACAATACCTAGCGCGTCTGCATTAGCAATGAGAAAATTTCTCACAATTACAGTATTTTCATCAGCATTAGCTCCATGTACTATAGCGCCTCTCTTTAAAAATTCTGTTGATTCAGCTATACCCCGTCCAGTATCTTTAAACCACATCATATTAGTTGCAGTTGATCTCGAGTAATCGTCGGAAAATGAAATAATATTGAAAATTGTACTTGCAACTTGTAGATGACTTGAAATATCTTCTACAGTTTGATTGGCCAGTTGATATCTAGCACTTTTGAATAGACTCCAACCGTTATTTATAAGAGCTACTTCTGCTCCAACTGCAATTGCAGCAGGTGGATTAGCTACTGTCATAATCTGACCACGAACTTCTAACATAGCCTTATGTGGCAGTAGAAATACATCTTTGTCTCTGGTGTTAAAGGTTCTAATACCAGTTTTATTTGGTTCGTTAGAATTTTCATCAAGGTACTCAACAAACTCGAATTCTGTCACATCGTTGTCGATGTCATAAGTTTCTGTTAACTCGAGATAATTTTTAGTAGACATTTTATTTTATTAGATTATATAAAATTTTATTGCGGCATTGTTACTTTAGATATTAATTTTTGTATGATCTGCTCGCCCTTTGGTGATAATAATTTTTTTGTTGTTGTTATCATAGCTTTTTGAGTTTCTTTTGTTGGAGCGATTTCTGAGATAGCTTGTTTTATTTCAGATGCAGTCGGTGGATCTCCTTTTATTTTATTAGCTATTTTTTGTCCCACCGCAGTCCCAGCGGCAGATGCAGCCCCAGTTGCAAAAGCTTTACCCGCGTCAATAGCAATTGGTGCAACTTTACGCGCTAGTCCTGGAATATTTTTAATAACTTTAGTGAATATATTTCCAAAAAATCCTCCTACTATTTTTCTTCGATAAACTTTTTTTCTTTGTTTCATTATATTTGATGTTTCATAATTTTTACTTTTGCTCGCGTAGATGTAAATAATAAGTTACAATTTCATTACTAACATGTAACTGTTTTCCTGATTGATCTGTCAACTGCATCCTTATACTTGATATTTGATCTTCAACGTTTAAAGGATAATATATAATATGTCGTGGAGTTATTTGCATGAGAGAACCTGGCGGGACTTCTGGTGAGAAACTGTAAATCGTTTGACCTTTGCTACCTTTTGATGTATAAGAGCCAGAAGCAGTAGAGCAATTTACTAATATTGTATTTACTTCTGTTATATTTGCTGGCAGTTCACTGTCATATGTAATAGGCTGATCAAGTGCAGTGTAAGTTTTTTCAGTAAATCCTAACAGTTGTGCAATACTTCTTTCTCTTGGTTCAAGATTGATTGCTATATTTTTCAAAGTTATCCTAGTTCGCAATGTGTTATAATTTGCTGCTAATTCAAAATTATCAGCCACACCGTTAGCTTTTGTTATGAGCTCTTTGATCGTCTTGTTTAGATCTTCAATATTATAAGCTCCTTGCGGAATTTTTATTTTTTTTGTTGTAGATATTGGAGATGTTGTAATCATAGTAAAATACATTTCATCGTTAACATCATTTTTCACGTTAGGTATAGCATTCCAGCAAGTACAAGAAATTAATCCAATTTCATATTGTTTTGCAGGATCTAGTTCTATAGGTGGAATATAATTTACTGAAAAATTTGCGCTATCTTCTGTAGACTCGCTAGAGTTTAGTAATAATGTTGTTTGCATTCCTTTAATATTATATCATTTTACAAAATTAAGTCGCCGCGATTAAGTCGCGGTGTAAAGTTTCATATTCGTCAGATGTTAATAATTCACTCGATCTTAGATGATCAAGTATGTCAATGATTTCATTATCAAGTTCAACACTAACATTCCCAGCTTCCTTTGATGATATTAATAACATTAATCTACCTATCATTTCAGTAGTTGAAGTAAATACTTTTACACCAGTTCCTGTTTTTTCTTTTCTATATTTTTCTACACGAGATTTATCGAGTTTATCAAATTTTCTTTTAAAACTCCACCCTTTACCAAAAGGTTTTGCTCTGCTATTTTCTGCTGTTTTTTTAAACGTGAGAGCAATGACACCCTTTCTCATTCTTTCATAAAGTGGAATCATATTATCAATCTCTGTAACCGTGTTTAATTCATCTTTAGCAGCAGCTCCGTCATTAAATATTACATCTAATTTATCGATTAATGCTTGATATTCTGCATCAGTCCACTTGCTTATATCATCAATACCCCTTATATTTTCTTTGTTTAAAAAATCATCATATTCACTACCTTTTATCTCATCATTTGCTCTTTTTGTAAAATAAAATCTTTGATCTCCAACTTCCATAAACTTTACAGTAAGATCACCGACTCTTTGTTGCTCCTCTCTGATATCTTTTATGTCTCCTGATAAATTTGTTATAATATTTGTTATTCCTTGCGTTGTTAACTCTGCTAATCTTCGCTCAAGTTCCAGCGGATTGTTTATCAATCGATCTGTTTCTGCTTGTCTAGCCGCAGGATCAGCTATATTTGCTGTAAGTGCCTCAATCAGTTTTCTCTTTTCTTCATCAGATCTAGTAACAAGTTTTGCAGCAGCTGCTTCCTGTTGTTCTCTAACAATTCCAACCAAACCTTTTTCCTGTAGTTGCTTAAGTTCTTCTTCTGACAGTGGTTTAGTTTCAGGTTGTTTACCTAATAATGCTTCAGTAACCGGCTTGAAAATTGTAGCTGTTGTTTCTGTAGCAGTTACTTGCCCACGTCGCGCTTCTTGTACTTTTTGCTTAAGTGATGCCTGAGATTGAGCAAGTTTTTTTAGATCTTCTATGTGTTGTCTGTATCTTGCTCGTTTGTCCATTATTATAATTATAAATTTTATAAAATTGAAACGCTTTATTGTAAGTAAGTGTTAATACAACAGCGAAACATTTTAGTTGGATCATTTGTAAGTTTATCAAATAAGAAAAAGTTAAATTTATCTTTTGTAGCATTACGGTAAAGTTCAATAAACTTATCTTTTGTCACGCCACCGCATTGCTCGCTTGCAATATTTCTAACGTCAACATTATCCAGTCCTGGAAATAAAATAAAACAACCCGTATTTCGCCTAATAAACCTATCAACATTATAAAATCCTTGAGCGAGATAAACAGAATTACACTGTTTGTTACGTGACAGTGAGAAATATGATCTTATTTTGTTCATCTCCATGTTGTTTAGCGAAATATCATCAAAAACTACTATCTTATGTTCATCTGCATCAAGTTGATTAACTGGAATAAGATCTTCTGGCTGCCTAATTATAAAAAAATCTTCACCAGCTTTAAGATCATCACGAAGCTTTTCATTATACTCACTTAATAACTCATACTTATCTTGCTGTGGATTGATTGTGTAAATATAAACTCTATCGTAGTTAAAATTATCACCAAGAAGCAAATTCATAAGCAAATTTGTTTTCCCCGATCCAGTTCGCCCAACAATAAGATAATGACAATCAGGAAGTTCATTGTTATGTTTATGCTTCACTAGTCTCTCTGTATCAAAGTTTAGTATCGACGATTTTGCCATTTTGTATAATATTAAACTAGTGTTGATAATTTTATCTAGGATAGTAAATAATGAGTTATTATACAAAATTTGGAACACTATTAGAAGATTTATCCACAAAAAGTTTTAAAGGTGACTTATCCAAATATGCAACTCTTGATCGGCTCAAAAATGAAATCAATAATTTACTAAATCTTACCAGCGTAGATCCAGATGAAGTTGTCATTTTCCAGGACAAAGAAGGACGATTAAAGACGAGTAATGTAAAACTGTCAGATGTAGTTGTACGAAATCCAAGTGGGAATATTGTTATGACACAAAACAAGATTACAGATCTTGGAAACCCAACTGAGGATGGGGATGCTGTCACTAAAAAATACGTCAATGATTGGGACGCTTCAATTACTAATGAAATCACAGCACTCAAAAATGATTTTACCAGTCACGTGAACACATTTTTAAGTTTTCGCAGAAGCATAAACAAAATTAGAGATGAATTTTTTGGAAATCCATCAAATGTTGGCATTACACTCGCTAATATTAACACAAAATTTAATGATATTAACACAGAACTCAATGATATTATTAGTGGAATTCCAAATATTGTTGAGAAAACGAGTATGGTTAAAATTCCTCACAAACAGATTAAAAATATTGTGTATACTGTTGCATCTGGGTCTAGTACATGGACGAGGCAAAATAATTCTATCAAATACACTGCAAAAGTTACTGGTATGTATAGATTGTCAGTGTTTAGCAGTGCAAAGTTTAGAATATCTACCAAATATCCATTTCGTCATCCAAATGATGACTCATCTGGAGTATTATCTGTAATAATAAACATAAATTCTGAAGAAGAATTTGTACTTGAACCAGTTGATAAAACTTTACAATTAGCGAATTTTCTCTGGTGTTTGGAATTTATAGCTGAACAATAACCAGCTCTTATTATGGATTAACCAAACATAGGACTATGTGAACTAATATTATAATGAAAAGAAGTATAGTTGATTTCAATCATATTTCAAAAGATATTCCAAAACAAGATGTGGACGCACTAATACAATACTATAAATATTATCACAAAAAACATTGGTGCGTTAAAAAATGTTATAAATACTACAACAAGATCCTTCGAGTAATATCATATCTACCATTGTTAATGACCAGTTCTGGTATAATTTCAAGTGGGATATCGTTAAATCCCTTTTTGTTAATTATATCTGGTATTGGTGTTTCACTTACAGCGGCGTGTAAAAAAGTAGAACCAAGACTTTTGATAAAAAAGCATGGATGTTTAACATCAATTAAAACTTACAAGAAACTACTTGATCAGATCCGGTCTTACCTACGAGGAGTCAAATATAATATGGATGATTTATTACGTGAATTTCGTATTATTGACAATATGTTAACAGACATTCTACCAATGAGGGTTAGCAAGTATGAAAAAAAATATCACAAAAAATATGAGTAACATAAAATTTTATCTAAACTTAAGATATAATATAACTAAAATAATATCATTTTCATTCTAATGCTAGTTTAATTTCCACCTTGTTAACTGAAACGTTCTAACACAGTTTAATTTTCATCCTGTTATCTTGTGGTAAAAACCCGTTTGCCGTCTTTAGAATAATTGTATTCCACACATGCGCTGTTCTAACAAATTAGTCACCTCTGTATCAGAGCTTATCGCATTCCAATACCTGTTGTTTTGTTTGGTTACAAAATACCTGTTTACAGGTAGTAGTAGGGGGAAAAAAAAAGAGGTGGGGGAGGGTGAGTCAAAACCCTGTTTTATTTTGGAAAAAAAGGGGGTGGGGTGGGGGATAATTTAGGACTATAATTTATACTTGTTTGGAGGGTAAAAAAACAAAGTGAGTTGAAAACCTGGTTTTCTAATACTACTGAAAGTAGTACTCATGACAATATTTTCCATGATATTATGACACAGGGGTCTGCTATCCATATGGAAAGTAGTACTAATGACAATATTTTTCATGATATTATGACACAGGGGTCTGCTATCCATATGGAAAGTAGTACTCATGACAATATTTTCCCTGATAATGTCACACAGGGGTCTGCTATCCATATGGAAAGTAGTACTCATGACAATATTTTCCATGATATGACGACACAGGGTTCTGCTATCCATATGGAAAGTAGTACTCATGACAATATTTTTCATGATATTATGACACAGGGGTCTGCTATCCATATGGAAAGTAGTACTCATGACAATATTTTCCCTGATAATGTCACACAGGGGTCTGCTATCCATATGGAAAGTAGTACTCATGACAATATTTTCCCTGATAATGTCACACAGGGGTCTGCTATCCATATGGAAAGTAGTACTCATGACAATATTTTCCCTGATAATGTCACACAGGGGTCTGCTATCCATATGGAAAGTAGTACTCATGACAATATTTTTCATGATATTATGACACAGGGGTCTGCTATCCATATGGAAAGTAGTACTCATGACAATATTTTTCATGATATTATGACACAGGGGTCTGCTATCCATATGGAAAGTAGTACTTATGACAATATTTTTCATGATATTATGACACAGGGGTCTGCTATCCATATGGAATTTTCAACTTGTTATGAAGTACTTATGGAATAAATATGGAATAAATTGTCTGATTCCATAAGGTTTTTTTTCACTCCATATCTATTCCTAATGGATTTCTGAAGTATTCTATTGCACTCATAAATGTATTACTCAAATGTAGCCAAATATGAGGGATAAATGGGATGGGGTTGGGGGTGAAAAATCTTTGTTAATGACATGTTCCCATGTGTTACTGCATCTATCATATTTTGTCTTAAGTCATTACTCATGTTTTAATAAAGTAAGGCTGTTTTTCTTTGCATAATTTACCAAGCTATTTTGATTTATTTTAATATCCCAGATTGTGGGTATGACGGCCACCATTGGAGTTGGTAAATCTACATCAGATGATGAGGCAGTGGATTACATCATCAGTGTCATGGCAAAATTGGATACCTGTAAATTGTCCACTGTGGAAAGATACAGAGAAGAAATAGAGAAATACATCAGCCAGCCCAAAGAAGGCATGTGCAGTAGTTCTCCTGTGATATTAGGGAACCAGTCTATTTAGATTGTTTTACTGTGATGATACTAGGGTACCAGCCTAATTAGATAGTCTTACTGTCATGATATTAGGGAACCAGCATAATTAGAAAGTCTTGCTGGGTATTATCAGACAAATGTATTTTAGGTGACTCTTTGCCAAATTGTTTGTTTTTTTAAAAATTGTAGGATGGGTTTGTCAACAAGCACTGGCCTGTCACTGAATAAATGCAGTATTGGTGTTAATCTAAAGCCACATTATCCATAATATATATGTGTTGCTATGTTTTTGTAGATTTTAGAAAGTCATACATGATATGGTTCTGTTTACCACATATATCATAGTAGGTTAATAGTACTAATTAGATTTAGTGACAAACCCAGTTAAAATTGTTTCTGTGTAGAATTTTACTTTTGCCATAAGATGCCTGACCAGTTCAAAATTTGTGCAATACAAGATTAGAAAACAAAAAAATAAACTTGTATGAAAACTGGGGGGAGTTTTATTAAAATAATGAGTGATCAGATATATTGCAACCTTCATTTTATGATTGTTTAAATAAAAATGATTAAAGAAATTCATGAATACATTTTTGTTTTTCTAATTTATTGAGAAAATTTACCTTAAGATGTAGATTCCATAAATTTATTTTAATTCAAAACTTTTGTTTTTATTGTGAGAAGTTTTGTGTCTTATCTTTTTATCTGGTATAGAGACAATACCAATGAAAGAGAGGCTTGGTGATTTGTGTAAGAAGAGGATTCTAGATGCAATGAATGATGTGGAGGAAAAACTTCAAGGTATTTAAGTTTTCTTATCTCACCTGTAAAGCATGGGTTTTCTTATCTCACCTGTAAAGCACAGGTGAGATATAGGTATGCTTTTTCAGATAATTTTGTTGTATACATCTTTGTTATAGTCAACATGGCACAATCAAAATTAATTTAAATTTTAGCTCTTTTAGTTGATGACCATCCATTAGATAATAGTCTGTCTGTATTTTAACACAAGTTTACTGATAGGATTGTCATGAATCTTTACACACACATTCAGTAAAGGTTGTATCTATACCTGTATATATGAAAATGGCGCCACTCAGGTATTTTAATTTTACAACATGTTGACCTTCTTGAAAAGCTTGTTATCACAACTAGTCATCAACAGACAGTCACATCAACATGGAAATTTCACTATACGACTTATTCTGGTCTGTGGGTGATTCAATATGAAAAATGGTTGAGCTCTAAGATCCAACATGGCCGTAATAGCAGCTATCTTAAAATCTTTTTATTGTGCTTTCAAGATACAAAATGCATGAATTTTCATATGATATCTCAGATATTCATCAACACCCCCAACCCATCCACCCCTGTGATTTCCACTCAAAATGTAAAAATCCCAGATTAAAATCATCCATTATAAGTTCAAAAATGTAATTGCACAGACCTTCCTGCACTCAGAACCCACCTCCTTTTGCCAAAGAATGCATATAGCAGACTTTACAAGCCAGTCTTCGGAAATTATTGCATTTCACTTTGATAACATGTTCCAACAGCTTTTATTAAAGGTCAGGGTCATTTGATAGGCATCTGTTGTCACTAAAATGGACTCAGATTTGCTTTTGAATGATCAAGATGCACAAAAAGCAAGAACAATGAATGCTATAACAAGACTTGCTGTACACAAGTGTAATGTTAAAACAGGAATAACCTGGTTTAAATAATGAAAGAAAACTTTAAGCTACCTAAGTGGACACTTTGTTAATGTAATCTGCTATGATAACGGAAAGAAAATAAATTGTAATCATAAGAATGTGAAAATTGTTACCTAGTCACTCACAAAGTTAACATATATTTCTTCGGACTTTATTTACTTTGTGAGTGATTAGGTAAAATTTACACTTTAATAAATAAGAGTTAACATAAAATCCTTCAAATTTTATTTACTTTGTGAGTGATTAGGTAAAATTTACACATCTATAAAAGCCCAACGATGATCATTTAATCCAATATTAACATTTTAAATTTCTCCTAAAAAGGGCTCAGATGCATGGCAAAAAAACTATTTCAAAATAAGGAAATAACAAATAAAGAACTTATTAATAAAAACCCCCTAGTGACAGTCGTTGTAAACCTAACTACTTGAACTTTGGGACTTAATTACAAACCCCAGTGAGGACACTGGCAGACATAACTACATTATTTTTGGTTAGATAAATAAGATATGAATAGATGTAACTTAATCAGTGTTCTTTCTTGGAGAAGAGATGGTTCTTAGAATGAGTAACTGCCAATGGTTGACTGAGGGGACCATGCAGCTTATGGACACTGATAGGTTCTTGTGTGTAACTACCAGGGTTGACTGTGGGGACCAGACAGATTAAGGCTATGGATAGAATGGGAATGACCATATTTTGTAGCAACTTTTGCAAATTGTTCGAATGCATTCCCTACCAAATTATATCAGAAATGCAGGTTGCAACCCCCTAAGTGTGTAACTGCCAGGGTTGACTGTGGGGACCAGACAGATTAAGGCTACTGATAGAATGGGAATGACCATATTTTGTAGCAACTTTTCCAAATTGTTAGAATGCATTCCCTTCCACATTATATCAGAAATGCAGGTTGCCACCCCCTAAGGAAATGATATACTTTTAAGTGTTTTGTCTTATTATGTAGCCATCAGCCTTATGTGTTTACCTTTTGCCTGTAAGAATTTAAAGATTTGGAATAACTATATAAAGTCTGCCCCCAATTTTTTTCTTCTAGATTTTACTTTTTAGTTATTACGTATATATATATATATATATATATATATATATATATATATATATATATATATATATATATATATATATATATATATATATATATTTGATTATAGAACTGTTCAGAACCTGAATACCAAAATATTCAGATTCTTTTAGTTGATCATAAATGGTTTGTAAAGTGCTTAAAATAGCACTGTTGTGGATATGCAATCTATGAAAGAGACATCTGAAAATAACTTTTTGATTTCACAAAGTATTGTTAATAGAATGGATATAAAAGTTTGGTGAACAGACCTGCTTAAATTTGTAATATGTCAATATGTCTGCAGATCTCATGCATAAGTTCTTTGAAATTAGGTTTATTTCCTATTGCACTGGTTTTAAATTAAGACTGGAAGGATTGTTTTCATCATCTATATATATATATATATATTAGTCTATATAATGTACTAAGAGCTATATATATATATATATATATATATATATATATATATAAGTCTATATAATGTACTAAGAGCTAAAGTACATGTACTGGGAAGAACTAATTCAGCTGGATGCACAAATTAGTTTTAGAAATGTTTTTTAGCATACAGAAAAAGTGTTTGGTTAGGCAATGAAAAATCTGAAACAATCTCCTGACCAGAAATACACATCACACATTTTTGTTTTGCATTATTATTTTGTATAAAACCTGTTAAATAATTTCTGTTTTTCTTGCTATGGCTTGCAAAACAGATTTGCATTAAAATTTCCATTCATGTAATGGCTTTTTGGGGCATGACCTTACCATTATCATTTGACATTATACCATTATGGTACTGATATGGATTAGTGTTCAGTACTGCCAGTACATTTTTGTGAGAATATTAAATAAATATGTGTACAAATGAAGTATATATACTTATAAATAAACAGATAAATTAATTAAATGTTAATGTGATTAAAAAATTACATTAATTGTTAGATCAATAAGTACAAATCCATTCACTATATTGATGAATGTCGAATTTGAAATTTCCCTTTAGATTTTGTAAGTAAAACTGTTTTACTTAATCATAATAATAATAATGTTATTTCTTTTCCACAAACTACATACATTACAAAATCTGAACAATGATATTCATTTCCAAGATTTATTAATACAAAAATCATAGTAAATGCTTTTTAAATTTTCAAGAAAAGAAGAGAAATAATAATAATGTGTCAGTTTATAATTACATGTCAGAGATGTAATCAATGAAACCATCAAAAGTTTAAAGTGGGTTGTCTTCCAATTACATGCATTGTCTTATTTCTTTCACAGATGATTTGTAATATTTCAGAATTATCCTACATTTGTGCTCAATTTAAAGTAAATGGACAGTAATTGTCCAATTTCCAATTGTTCAAAAAGAATGAGAATTTTAAGTTTGTCAACACAAGTTGCCTGAGTAAAGATTAATTTTATATATGTATATTTTGTTGTAACTGTTTACTCTAGTATTTGAAGTTACACATCCAGAATCTATGAAGAAATGAGGTAGATTTATACCAATAAAGGAATATTAAAGTGATTGCAGCATATCCCATTTTATTTAGTCTTTTTCTTTCATGTCAGCAATATATAGACTCTGTGCCATATAATAAGTACCTTAATGGCAGACTCATAGAGCGACAGTAGACAGAGAGATATAAATATGGATGAACTGTCCATTGGAAACAGCCATAAGATTAAGATAAACTTTTATACAAAAATACATGTTCATTGGGGGTCATAACAACTCTATTCTGGAATTATTAAATCTTTGTGATAATTTTTTTCAGAGGCTTGCCTTCTTGAGGAATCTATGATTGAAATTGTGTCATCAAAGAGGCCAGGAGATCTCAAGTCACAGCAATACATTCAGTGGGCAGGGACTGTGGAAACAAAGGCTGCAAGCCAAGTGTCGAATCAAGAAACAGCTAGACTGATAATATCCTGTGTCAAATATTTAATGGTACTTTTTTAAAATTAAGCAAATATATAGAAATAATGCAACAGAAAATAGAATTACCTTTCTTTATGCCTGTTTAAATAAAACACAATAGTAGTGGTGATGGTGGTGGTACCATGAGTAGTAGTGGTGTACAACAAACATTTGTTATAGTGGTTGGAGCAAAAATACAGTTAGAGGGGGAAATATTTTAATTATGTTATTCTTTGGGATTGTTTGTAATAATACAATGGTCCTCTTTACAAGACCTTTTCATCAGAGAGGGTGGTTTGGTGTGTTTTGTGGTAGATTATGTAAAGTATACAGTAGAGCAGAGAGGATCATGCAGAAAAGAAAAATGAGAATGATGAGGGTCAGCATACATGTTTGATGGACAAGAGAGAGAGAGAGAGAGAGAGAGAGAGAGAGAGAGAGAGAGAGAGAGAGAGAGAGAGAGAGAGAGAGAGAGAGAGAGAGAGAGAGAAAAATAGAATAATTTAGGCATGAGTACAGGATGATCAAGAGAGAGATGGAAGAGAGTCAGCATGTAAAAAGAGGACAAGAGAGAGGGAAGATAACATTCATACAGGATGGACATGAGAAAGGAAGAGTTAAATCATGCATGCAGGATGGACAAGAGAGAGGGAAGAAAGGCATTGATACAGAATGGACAAGAGTGAGAAGAAAAAGAGTCAGTGCTTTGGATTGTATTTTGGATATTTAACATAGCTTTAACAATTTTTCACTCATATTGTTATGATGTCTAGCACTGGGGCATCATGCCGCAGACATGTAGCATGATGTCCACCCAGTCACATTATCCTGACACCAGGCTGACCATTCCTAACAACACTAACCTCTTAATGGTGATCACCTAGTAAGGCAGCTGTTAGTACCATTTTTATAAATCTTGTGTATGACTTGGCTGGGGTTTGAACATGTGACCTCCAACATCAAGGGCAGATGTTCTAACCTCTAGTCCTCCAGAGCATCAGCAAAAAAGAGGACAAGAGAGAGAAGTGAGTTGGCATGCATACATGATGGTCAAATTCAAGAATAGTATCAGTTCAAATAGCAACTAAAACTGTTGAATTAAAGACAAGTATTTACATAGTTCTAAACAAATAGCCATGTAGAAATAGAATTATATTAGGTTTGAGCATAATATGAGTCACAGTGATGGGAGATGTTTAACAGGAAGACTAATATGCATACTAAGTGAAAGGCAATATGGTGCATTGTGCATTTGGCACTCCCCATCATTATAATATTTTCTGATATGAAAGCTTGTAAGAAATTTATGTAAATTTTGACCAGATAAAAAGATTTTCATACTATTAAAAAAGGTTGTGTTTCATTTTAGCTCGGTGTCTGATCCTTGCACCTCTTCTCGGATTTGGCACCCCTTTAAAATGGCTCTTTTTGCAAGTGCACTGCTTGCACATAGCTTGCACTGGCCTTTTTAACATGATAATTGACTGAGTGAAGTATATATAATCATGTACAAAATTTAACATGATATTTCTGAAAGAGAAAATGATTTCATTATTATTGGTTTTTGAAGGAATCAGTTGTAACCTATTTTTTCCCTGAGTTAATTTAACTTTTTTCCATACCATTTCAGATTAGTTTATATTGACATTATGATGGTGTTTGAAATGGAAATATTTAAGAGATGCTTCATATTTTCAAATTAATATCCATCACATAGGAATCTTTCAATGGAGTTAATTAGCAAAAATCCTTGTTTTCCTTGTCTTTTGACTGTGTAATGGTCAGTTGATGAAATTAACATTAAGTTGTCAATATAAACATCTAATAAAGTGGTCTGTAAATCCAAAATGTTAAGAGTGCTTATAAATCTTGTTTACAAATATTGATTTTAACTCCACCTATCATAGACCAGAAGAGCTAATGAGATGGCCAGTTGTGTGTCATCTGCTGTCCTTATGTCTATACTTGGAAGATTGCCATGAAACTTTACACACATTCATCCCAAGGTCTAGTTAGTCCTAAATGAAAATGGTTCTGCTCATACAACCAATATGGTCACCATGTCAGGCATCTGGAAATTTCTTGTTAAAAGAAGGTCATGTCAACATGTGGTTTTCACTGAAAGACTTTGTTATGACATCTAATTGGTCCTAAATCAAAATGGTGCCAATTTGATGTCAAATATGGTTGCCACAGCAGCCATATTAAAGTATTTTAAATGATACTTTTGTTGACCAGAAAGTTATGTAAAAATGGGATTTTCACCGGAATTTTTAAGATGGTCAGTAGGTTTTATATCAAGATGGTGTCACTCAGACATCCATCATAACTGCCATATTAACTGTAATGCCCACTGTTCAGTGTTTAAAATATAAAGAAGAAAGCATTAAACTGGTTACCTGTTCAGTGGTTTTGTTTCTTAATAACAATTTGCTTTCAAAATATAACTCTGGTTGAAAAGAAGTCTAATATTTACAGATTAAAGTTCCTTTGTGATAGAAAGAAGGTTTGATATTGAATTTATTACAAATTGTTGTGGTCTGCTGAACTTTAGTAATTTGTAGGAATTCCTATAAGACTAGTGACAACAATAAAACTACTTGAGGTGACATTTTGCCATCACCATGCCAAACATTTGATATTTGTTATTGCTTGTTATGTGCTTTCTGTTTGACAGAAAATTTTGCCCTTTAGCTTTATATTATCGCTAGGGGCATCCGTGTCCTATAACAGAATAAGACTGGTAGGGACATAAGTTTCTTGTTATCAATTTTTAGGTTGTGATTGTTTTTTTTTGTTTGTTTTTTAGACTTTCAATGAAGCATTGGAGCTGAACAGCTTGTTGGGAATTCTTGATGTCTGCAAATTTCTGGCAAGAAAATTTAATCCAGAAAAGGAACATCAGAGTAAACTCACACAAGAAGAGAGAGAACTTCTTCAGTTAATTTTGAGTGAGTCTTGAGATTGCAAAAACAACAGAGGACTTATTAAGTATCTTTCTTATAAATACTTTCTATGTAAGTCTTTGATCAAGTTATATTTTCAATAATTAATTAATCGGTACTGTACATGGAAGAAAAATATGTTGTCTATTACAAAATCAGACGATTGTAATAATGATGAATAAGATGATGGAGATATTAATAATAATAATATCCAAGTAACAGGTAGATGTATGTAAGGATAATTAGGAAGACAATGAAGATCTCTGATACTGTTACTATTGCTACTAATAATGATTATGACAATAACTAGAGACGGGAGCCTTCACAAATATTGGCATTCTTTTGATGCCCCTTCCACCACCCATTCCCTCCTACATTGCATCCAGGATTAAGACAAAAAACATTTGTTGCCATCTATTCACATTATACCAAATGTAATTAATTGATATAGTCTGCTCATCTTTGTGGAAATGTCTTAGAAATGTGATCCCTCTTCCACCATGAAGGTAGATGAAGTTCAGGTTACAAAGACAACATCGACAAATGAGTGCACAGACTTGATGAATAAATATGATATCCACAAAAATGCAAGTAGATATCTGCCATTGGTCAAATGACTGATGAGAGCTAACCAAAATATCAAGAAAAGTTGACATTAAGATGGCATCATATTATGTGATGCCAGATTTTTAACTGTAGTTAGAATTTCCGAATGTCTCCTGCTTGGACTTGCTGATAAATAAACATGACTTAAAACAGCGTATCCACAAAAATCCAAATAGATATGTGGCATTTGTCAAAAAACTGTTGTAAGTGAACCAAAATGTCCAGAAAGGCTTACATTAAGATGGCAGCATATTATGTTGAAACATTCATTGAAGACATGGTTTTGAAAATAGTTACAACTTAAAATATAAATCTGAATGTCTCCATTTGGTATAAAGACAAATATCTATGTACAAAATTTACACATACTCATATCAACATGCAAGATATTAAGTAAATTAAGGTTATTAATGGAAGATTGATTTTTTTAGTGCATAATGAATCTACAGTACATAAAAGTAACTCCTATGAAAAATAATAGTATTGAATGAGTGTTCATGGAAATGGTGTGACCCCACAAAATAGTTTTCCCATGAATTTGTCTATTTACTACCATGTCATGAAATATTACCTCCTCAAATGTTTCTTTCATATTTAATCATTGTACTTTTATTTCAATATGTTAGGCAGTCTGTTTAGAAAACCAGCTAATTTTGAAGAAGAATTTTAAAATAGGATAGTTTCTTTTTGTGGTTGGTAGACTTGCTGTCAATGTTGACTTAGATTTTAATTTTTGTAGAGCATTATGAAATTTCAGTTCTGTAGAACTAATAAGTAAAATGTTCTAAATTTTGTGCATAAGAATCTGACCTTTAATTATTTTTTTTCAGAGAATTTAGGATATTAATGATGGTTATAATTGCTGGATTGCTCAGTGAAATGACATGTTATAAAATCTGTCGGACAGTTAACTTTGAGCCAAGCAATAAACAGTTCCTTCAATCAGAGTTATTAACATTTTATTTTGTAAATTTAGCAAACTGTCCCTTCAGCAGTTATTCTTTATTTTAGCTTCTTTATCCTATCTTAACTGATTTGTAATTTGTACAGAGGTACAGAAAGACCTTAGTGTGTATGACAAGAGCAAATCCCAAATGAATCCTAATCTGCAGACATTGAGCAACACACTCCAGGAACTGCTTTTGGCTGAAAATGCCGATCCAGAATCCAGAGCCTTGGTGTTTGTAAAGGCAAGAGCCACATGCACAGCCCTTGCACATTATCTGGATGGTGTGCTTGGTAAAGACAATCTTCATGTTTACAAATTGACTGGAAAAGGAGGAGATGATGGTGAGTTTTTATTTTAGTATACACTTTTATCTCTTTATCTCACCTCTGACAGCCAGTCATTGGTATTTCTTTTCAGTTGGCTGCTGTTGCAGTGTCAACAATAGCAAAATGTTGTTTTTACAATTTTGAATGTTATATAATATACAGTGCAGTACATATATATTTGTGAGAAAGATAGTTCTCAGTAGAGTCCTTGTGTGAATGACACCTGACATGCAATATGTAGGAATTAGTATAACCATTAATTGGTAGAGCCTTTGTGTAGATGTCAAATGACATGTAATATGTAGGAATTACTATAACCAATAAATGGTACAGCCTTTGTGTAGATGCCAAGTGACATGTAATATGTTGGAATCGCTAATCAAATAATTTTTTAGCTCATGTAGTATGTATAAATTACTATATCCAGTAGAACTTCAGTAATCTGGCACCCAATTAACCATCAGTCTCTGTTAACCATCAGGGCATTGTACATCAAAATATTAAAAACAGGTACATTTACAAATGTAAATACAGTAGACTCTCGATTATCCACGGTAATGGTGGGGAGAGCTAGTGCAGATAATCATAAACAGCGGATAAACCAAAGTGCATATATACAATCCAGCTATAGTGGCATAAAATTAACTTAGTTAATATTTTCGCCGTTGTATCCTACTTATGTTTACCTTTTGTGATGCAGGCCAATGTTCTTCACTAATATCCTAATGTCATAACACGAAAACAAAATAATCAAATTTAATACAATTATATTGAACATTAAAATAAAGGAAGATGAATAAATAAACAAACAAAAACAACAAATGTTTAGGAAAAGTAGTCTTTTATTGATTTCTGTTTTAATGACATAGCTTCTTTCTTCTTTATGGTTGCTCTCAATTTGCATAATACCAATTTATCTGAGAGCAGAGAATCACTTTGTTGCTCCAAATACTCTAGCAAACCCTCAGTCCATTGAAGAGCAGATGAATTGTTTATCCTTGTTTCAGGAATAAGTTCCATGTCTTCGTCGTCACTCTCATAATCTGTTGTCTGCCCTTGTGCACTTTTAATGATTTCACTGTTGGACAAAACCTTGCACCCTAGATCGTCACAATCAACATTAAACCATTCTAAAATATTTCCACTATCAACTTCCTTACCACCCTCTGTACTCAGTAAAATGGCGGCTAATTCAGAAATCGAAATTTCTTCTTCATCGAAACTATTGCAGTTGACAGTTTCAACTTTAGGAAATATTTTTTTCCATGATTTACTAATTGTGGTTGGCTTTATGGAATCCCAGGCATGTGCAACTTTGTAGATAGCATCCAGCAATGATACTGTTTTTGAGAAAGTTTTTAAATCATTGCCTTCTTCCACTAACTTCTGCAGAAGTCGTCCTCTATATAGCCTTTTCATAGCAGAAATCACCCCTTGATCCATTGGCTGGATTAGCGTGGTTACATTAGGTGGCAAATAATGTATTATTTTACCGTCAGCAGACTGCAAAACCGCTTCATTTGGATGGCTTGGAGCATTGTCTAATAAAAGAATGGCTTTCTCTGGCAAACCTTTTGATCTCAGATGCTCTTGAACTTGTGGTACAAAGTTCATGGAACCATGTTTTAAAAATTGTGGTATCCATCCAGGCTTTCTTCTGATTAAAATATGTCACAGGCATATTGTTTTTTTCAGTTCTCTTGAAACAACGCGGCTTTTTCGCTTTCCGATTACAGCTAGTTTCACTTAATGAGAACCAGTAGCATTTGCACAACAAAAAGCAGTGATTCTTTTTTTGCTGGATTTATACCCCGGTGCTCGACTTTCTGATTTATGTGCTAATGTTTTTGTGGGAAGACATTTCCAATTTAGGCTAGTTTCATCAGCATTATAAATTTGTTCAGGAGTCACCTGTTGCTCTTCTATGAACTTTTGAAAATCATTTTGGAACTCATTTGCAACTGTTTCATTGTTGCTTAATTTTTCCCCATGTATAGAAATCTCACGTATTCCATGCCGCTGTTTGAATCGCGTCAGCCATCCCGAGGATGCATTGAAATCACCTTCCATTCCTAATGCATCAAAGTATAGTTTTGCCTGTTTTGCACAGATATTTCCTGAAACAGGAATGTTTTGTGCCCTTTGTTGGTTAAACTATTGCAACATCGCTTTATCAAGCTCATTATAAGTTGACAGTTTCATTGTTTTTCTGCTTGATAAGCCACTTGATGAATCAGAATTACTGGCATAGTTAATCAATTTATTTTTATTTTTTCGGAGATCATGAACTGTTGTTTCACCTATACCATATTGTAAAGCTAAGTTTTTGGTAGACCCATCTGGCTCAAGTTTCTTAATTATGTCGAGTTTTTTGGTTAATTGTTAAAACTACGCGCTTCCTTTTCCGCTCCATTATCCTCTTTCCAACACAAAAACAGTATTTTTGGACACAACTGAAGTAGCCTACTGTACTGATAACAACTGAAGAATCGTACTGTTCTTTTAACAGAACTCCTTCCCCCACTACCAAAAAGAAGGCATTTAACATCTGCAATTTCCTTGGGACAGGAAATAAAGCCCTATTATAAAATTATATAACAACTCTTGCCAGGAACCAGTCGTAAGCCCGAGTCGTCGTTAAACAGGTCAGTCAACTTCCTGTATAAAATTTTTGATTTTGAAATCGTCGCACAACTCCCCATCTTTTTAAGATATAGAGTAAAAAATTCTTTAAAAATACATTGCCGCAGTTAAGCCACAAAGCGGTTAAATTGCACGCGGATAATCGAGAGTCTACTGTATTATGATTTTTGATGACCTGGTCAATTGTATAATTCTTTTTATGTACATATTCTGTTGTCTGACTATTCTCATATCCATCATGGTCTCGGTCCCACACCCTGACAGATAATCGAAGTTCTACTGTATCCATTAATTTGTGGAACCCTTCTGTGGATGCCAAGCCACATGTAACATGAAGGAATTGCTATATCCATTAATTTGTAGATCCCTTGTGTAGATGCCAAGTGACATGTTGTTCCTTATTCTGTATAAATTACATTTATTTTCATTTATTTTAAAGGTCTCCATATCTGTAAGATTGTTAACATTATTCCAACTGGTTTCAATAACCTTCATGTGCACACAAAATTTGTTTTTACATCAATAATTTTTTGTTGTTGTTGATTAGTCTGGTTCTCAGCTTTGTATTCAATAACAAAGTGTGAAGCCATAATTTCGCACAGCAGGGAATAGACTCATCCTCGACCAAACAAGATTCGTTTTTTCAAGAAATAGTGACACAACTTTTATTTTAGGAAATGACCACTCTGGTGGCCTAGTGGTTAGAGCATGTGCTTTGGATGCAGGAGGTCACGAGTTCTAACCCAGGCTGAATAATACCAAATACATACAAAATTGGTACTAACAGCTGCCTCACTGGGCGCTCAAAATTAAGGGGTTAGTGTTAAGACTAGTCAGCCTGGTGTCAAGATAATGTGACAGGTTGGGACATCATGATGCAGACATGTCTACATCATGATGTCCCAGTGCTAGACATCACTATAAACTGTCACACTGCAGACATCATAGCCATATGACTGAAACATTGTTAAAGCTACATTAAAAATCTAAATCATTCACACACACACTTCAGGAAACAAGCGTCTTTGTCAAAATATAATTTTGTATGGTTCAGTTAGTAAAATATTGATGCAGTGGTTTCATTGCAAGTAATACTGAAGTTTCTTTTCATCCTTGAGGATACATGTATCTCTAAGTGCCAATTCAGGAATTCTCTGAAACTCACTTATCCCAGTGATACATATCTGTGAAACAGAGCTCATCATTTAATGAAGTAATGATTTCACTCGGTTGCTTTGCCATCTTTGATAGCATTTATGATTAAGTAGGTTAATTTTAAATAGTTTAACAATATGATGTACACAGTAATATTTATAAGTGTTCACTTGATCAACTGCAATGAATTCATCCTACATAATACTAGGTCTGCTAGTTCTTATGCAAGCAAATTGGATTTGCATGCCTTTTAGCTTTTATTTTATTCCACCTGCTTTATTTGATATAAAAGAAACAATGTGAAAATCAAAAGGGGTAAGATTTTAATTCAGTGCAAATCAGATATTAAAACACAGTTGACTTAATTAGGTTCTCAGAAAAGTTTTTGTGGATATAGCTATTGTGATAAATTGACACATTTTAAGTTTGAATACAAGAGTGCACATAGCATTTATGATGATTATACATGTACTTAAACCAAAGTAAAAGATTGAATTAAAACAAAAATTTCGCTTCATAAAAATAACTTTTCAAATTGGCATTTATTTATTAAAGTACTTCCTTCTCTAGGTGTAAGTGACATTTTCATTGATCAAAATTTTGCTGAATATTGTTAATTACAGTATGCTAATAACATTGTTTGGAAAGAAAATGTAACAAAATATATGACTTCTTATCAAAAGTTGACACTTTCATAACATTGATCAAAATTTCCAGGTCCTATCTACTGATGATAAAACAAGTGAGATATAAAAGTGTCAGTTACCAGTTTTGATCATGATTTTCTAAGTTCAACAAATAAGGATCAATTTTAGGGTATTTTCAAGTTTAAAATAATGGGATCTATGCCTGCCTTCTTGTCTTGAGCTATCAGAACATCACTATAGCCATTAACTTTTAGAGCACTTGTGCATATGCTAAATAATAAGCAGTATGTAAGAATCACTTTATGCATTTGAAACTTTACATTTATGTCTTCTTAGACTTTTTCACCAACACAAAAATAATAGATGGTTACTTGGTTCCTTTAATATGAAGTGTTTAAGGTAGTAATGGATGAATATTTAACTTAATCTGTTATTATGCCTTCTATTTGTCCATTTTAGTAGGAATTTAGTGGATTCACATATTTTCACTATAAAGTTGTTGGTCACCAGCAATAACTATGTTAGAAAGAATATTAGCTATAAAACCACGTAGCAGAATAGATTTCCAAATGCTTTTATTATTTTTCATTTAAAATATAAATATATTTTCAGAATTATTTGTTTCTTGCCTGGCTTTAAGCAATCTTTAGTTAACTGTACTAAAGTAATAAAGTTGTATATCATTTAATTTCAGGTATGACAGAGGCTGAACAGACAGACACACTGGCTAAGTTTAAATCTGGAGAATACAAAGTGCTAGTGTCCACATCTGTGGGAGGTGAAGGAATTGACATCCCTGACTGTAATATTGTCCTAAGTTATAACTATGCTGGCAATGAGATAACAAAGATCCAAATGGCAGGTAGGTCAAACGATATGCAGTGAATGATATAACGAAGATTCAAATAACAGGTGTGTACTGTGATATACAGAGAATGAGATAATAAATATTAAGATGACAGGCAAGTACTATGATAAGAAGGGAATGAGATAAAACAGATTAAGATGACAAGTGAGTACTATGATATGAAGGGAATGAGAAAACACATATTTAGATGACAGGTGTATACTGTGTTATACAAGGAATATCATAATTAAGATTCAAATGACAGGTAGGTTCGGTGATATGAAGGGATGAGATAACAGATTCAGATGACAGGTGAGTACTGTGATATGAAGGGATGAGATAACACAGATTCAGATGACAGGTGAGTACTGTGATATGAAGGGATGAGATAACACAGATTCAGATGACTGGTGAGTATTATGATATGAAGAGATGATATAACAGATTCAGATGACAGATAAGTACTATGATATGAAGGGATGAGATAACACAGATTCAGATGACAGGTGAGTATTATGATATGAAGAATGAGATAACACAGATTCAGATGACAGGTAGGTATTGTGATATGAAGAGAATGAGATAACAAAGATTTGAATGACAGGTGTGTACTGTGATATACAGGGAATATGATAATAAAGATTCAAATGTCAGGTATGTTCTGTGATCTGAACAGAATGAAATAACAAAGATCCAACTGACAGGTGGCTACTGTGATATGCAGAGAATGAGATACAAAAAAAATTCAAATGACAGATGGGTACTGTATTATGCAAGGAATGAGATAACAAAGGTTCATATGACAGGTGAGTACTGTTACGTGCAGGGAATGAGATAACAAAGATTCAAATGACAGGTGTTTACTGTGATATATAGGGAATGAGAAAATACAAATTCAAATGACATGTGAGTATTGTGATGTGAAGGGAATTTGATAACACAGATTCAGATGACATGTTGGTATTGTGATATGAAGAGAATGAGATAGTAAATATTAAAATGACAGGTGTGTACTGTGATATACAGGGAATATGATAATAAAGATTCAAATGACAGGTATGTATATGAAGAGAATGAAATAACAAAGATCCAACTGACATGTGGCTACTGTGATATGCAGAGAATGAGATACAAAAAAAATTCAAATGACAGATGAGTACTGTATTATGCAAGGAATTAGATAACAGGTTCATATAACAGGTGAGTAAAATTATATGCAGGAAATGAGATAACAAAGATTCAGGTGGGTATTATACAATGAATTGATAGACTACACAGTACTATAACATGGAATTTGAATGATAAGTTGATACTGTGATATATAATGATGGGTGGAGATTATTGTAACAAATAGACTGATGGTGGACACTGTAATATGTAATATGGTATAATGAATGGCCACTGTAACATGGAATAAATGGTGTATTTATAATCAGTAACTCTGAATGGTTGTTAGGTTCAATAGTGATAATGGAATGGTATAAATTGTGAATATTGTAACATTGAATGATGGATGGTACAGTAACTTACCAGGATGACAGATGAAGATGACATCATGAAAAATTTATTAGCAGTGTAATGAATAACATTTTGGTCTGCCTATAACATGGATCAACTGTGATACTTTAGCATCGGTATAATGGTATGAAATGTGAAATGGGCTGATAGCTTAGTAACATAACTTAGACTGTTGGTATTTGTAATACAGAATGTTAGATAGTGACATTAATATGCAGTAATGGGTGCATTTTATAAAATAGAATATGTTATGGGCACTGTAACTTAAAATAGCTGATAACTGTAATATTATCATAAGCTATAACTGAGCTGGAAATGAGATAAAGATTCAAAATGGCAGGTAGGTACTGTTGTATACAGGGAATGAGAACACAGATTCATATGACAGGTGGGTCCTGTACTGTGCAGGGAATGAGATAAAAAAGTTTCAGATGACAGAAGGGTACTGTAATATATAGGGAATGAGATGACAAAGATTCAAATGACATGGAATCTATGGTATGCATGAAGGAAGAAAACAAATATTAAACTGACAGGGGGGTACTGTGATGTGAAGGGAATTCAATCACAAAGTTTCAAATGACAGGTGAGTATTGTATAATGAAACTGATAGGTGGCACACTATTGAAATGTAGAATTGGAATTGTAAGTTGTTACTATGATATGCCATGAATGAAATAACAAGGATCCAAATGTCAAGTGGGTTCTATATAAGGTATTTTATGTATCAGGTCGTTCAAAGTAACATAAAAGAAAGAGTGAAGACAACAAGCTTTATAAATTTTAACAAAAATAATTTATTTTCCTAGAAAACATGAAATAGTGTAAATATGTTAAACAAGACTTACGGTTTACAGAAACGATCCAAAATGTTTGTTCAAAATAGAAACATAAGTCCTGTAAAAAGTTCTAAACACAGTCTGAAGTGTTTTAAGTTCTGGTCCAAAATGATCTTTGACCACGTCAGACGAAGGCTAACCGAAAATTCCAGAATTTACACAGTAAAGCGCAGTTTGTGTTGTCCCTTTCCAATGTAGAATATTTTTGAAAAAATGTCTTTGTCCAAATCAGTAATGTTGTTTTCCAGGAAAACAATTATTCAGATGAAACGGAGTAAATTTAGCTCCTCTAACAAGGCATGTTGTTCTACGTAGACATATGAACAGACAACTTCTTCTAGCACAAAAATACTTTTTTTAAGATAATAGAAGTTGTATAACTGACGTTACAACTCTACTACTGTGAATGACTCGACTATGACTGCCTGTCCGTGACTGTGTACGTCTTACAAATATTTCAGACATATAAATGAAGCTAATACGTTGTTTAAATTGCACATGCATGAGGACACATGCAATTTCATAATACTTCTGGACATCAGGAAAGCCTTACCCAGTATCAGCCAATCATTTTCATAGCTATTCCTGAATGTTTACTTGTAATAAATTTGTTATCATATACAGTACATGCTCACATGAGTCACATCTACGACGCAAATGAATATGATGTTTTTCAACAACATATTAGACTGATATTAATATAATTATATTAATAATTGCATTTAATGAAATAATAAGAAATAAAAAGATTTATACAAAATTCTTTTCTTAACACACACATACTTTAACGACGGGGTCGTAACAGGTAGCACAGTACTGTAACATGGAATTATAAGTGGGTATTGAGATATGTCATGATGAGTGGAGATTATTGCAACAGAGACTGATGATTATGTTCATTCTAATTTGGAAGGTTTAGTGTGTTAGTAACACATACCATTTCACTTCAATATAAAATGACAGGTGTACAATGTAATATGGAGTAATGGATGGCTTGTAATATGGAATAAATGGTAGATTCAGAATCAATAAAATAAAATGGTTTTTATGTTAAATAATGTTAATGGCATGGTATTAAATGTAAATATTGTAAACTGGAATGATAGATGGTACAGTAACTAACTGAAATGACATATGGATAATGCATCATGAAAAATGATGAGCTGTGTAATGAAAGGTAAATACTCTAATATGGTCCGACTGTAACTGATAGCTTGGTAGTGTAACATGGAAATATAGTTTGCGCCATACTATGAAACACTGGCATGTGTGATGAAGAATGTTAGGTAGTGACATTAACATGTAGTAATGGGTGCATTTTCTAAAATGGTGTATGTTATGGGCACTGTAACTTAAAATAGGAGATGACGACTGAACCATTTAGTGACAGATGAGTATAGCTTAGCTTAGTCTGATAAATCTACCCCAAGATCTGTGTTTATATTATTGGATGTTATGTGGATCTGACACTGTTCATTAAAATGTGCTGCATGCAAATATTTCCTGAACAATCTTGCATACACTTTAGACACATACCAGTAATCGATAACAGCCATATCTTGAGTGAAAATAAAAATGGCCACCACATGGATTAGCAAGTCACCAAACATAGGATTTACTCCAGAAATATAATGTACATGCCTCCAAAAGAACCCTTAAGTAATGGTAACTGCACAGCTATGAGAAATAACAGTAAGTGTATAAAATGTACACCAACGTGGGTAGTCAAGATTTGCTGCAGATTGTTTTGCATGTTTTAATGAATAGGTGATATCTGTTCCTAAATGACCAAATAATATCATCATGGGAGAGGGGCTGATTTATTAGCCTAAGCTTAACTTGATATGTCAAATGGATATAGATTGATATTCCTCAGTACTGAATCTCATCTAATTATTGGTGCTGATTTATTTTTAAATGCACAGTTAACACCTGGTTTGTGTAGGTAGAACCTAATTTGTTTTTTTTATCTTTCACGATCCCCCCAAAAAAGTCCACTATACTTACTGAGGTGTGCTCTGATGATAAGGGTTCTGATTAGATTTTTGTATTATGGGTGTTACTGTAACATGGGAGGTTAAGTAATTCACTATTTCAAGAGGTTTTTTTGTGTATTTAGTAAATGTCCATATTATGATCAGTCTGACTTTTGCATTATAAGAATTTCTTTCCTTATTGTAATAATTTTTTTTTATTATGGCACCATTTGCTTGCAACAATGCAAAATTAATTAATGTGTAAATAAAAGATAAGAGTTTCATTTAGAAAATTCAAGCAGTTGTAAACAATCTTGAAGTTACTTTTACTAAAACAAAATATTTTGTAGGTCGTGGAAGAAAAAAAGGTGGCAAGAACATTGTGATGGGATATGAGAAGATGTTGAATCTTGAAAAACTCAACACATACAAGGCAGCCATGATGTATCGAGCCATGAAAGCCATCAAGAAAATAGACTCAAGGACACTGCAACAGAAAATCAGCCTCATACAGAAAAATGAAACACACAAACAAGAATTACACGATAGAAATCTAGAAATACAAATTGGAATGAAGAGAAAGAGTCAGTTTAAATTATGTTGCTTTAAGTGTGCCACTGAAGTTACTGATAGTGGGAATATACGCATTTTGCGAGATACATTTTATATTGTAATAGATAAGGAGTTCAGAAATTTAATAGATGTAAGGCCTCATAAGAGACACAGTGAAATAAAATTAGCTGGTCTTCAAAAAGCAGATAAGATATATTGTAAGAATTGTGGTATGGACTGGGGTGTTTATTTTGTTTATGACAAAACCAAGTTGCCTGCCATCAAGATTGAATCATTCAGAATTCTCAAAGATGGAAAGTTTTCCATTTGTGAAAAATGGACTAAACTACCTTATAAGTTAGAGAATTGTGAGCTTTCAGACCTCCTGAATTTACTTAAGGAGTGAAAATCTAATGTCATCCCTCCAAATTAACATTGTTAATATTAAACTGAGTTGGTAGTCGGTCATTTATATATGATAAATTTGTTGTTTGGCCAACTAAATGAGAATTATTAATTGTGTCTTTTGTAAGAGAATGGTGAACATTTCAGGTTGACAAAACAGGAACTTATAATTAGTCTTCATATTGATACAAATTGATGCTGTATTTATTCACTTGAAATGAACATTGAAAAGAAGAATATTAGATATCATACAGACTTGTGAAATTTATTTTAAAACCATAATGTAAGTGGTTTGATTTTAGTTGGTTATTAATTGGAAGTTTTTGTGTAGAAGAAAAGTTGAAGTTACCCAATTCTTATAAATATAATAACTGTAGCTTCATACAGATAATAGAATGTAAATAAGTCGATGTTGGAATGGTATACTGTTAGCATTCAGGTGTATGTAGCTATTTGATTTTGAAAAAACTTGCAAGTTGTTGTTGTTGTTGGGCTTAACACCATTTTTCAGCACACAATAGGCTATTCATGGCAGCCAGTATTAATGGTGGAGGAAGAAACCGGGAAATCACAGGAAAGAACCACCGACTCACAAGAAGCTACTGGCAAGCTTTCTCACATATCCACATTCGCCGAATCCTAGACTCGAACTCACGCAGACAGAGGTGAGATGGCAGTGATCTGTAACGGACAGAGCTTTAGACCACTCGGCCACTTGCAAATGATGAACTATCAAATGCTTAAACCTAAAATGAAAATTTTGGTACAGTATTATTTACAAATATGAGCCTCATATTATTCTTGTTTGACTAACATTTGAATGATCATCTCCAATCAATAATTTGCATATAGAGTTTGTGTTTAATTTCCCAATCTTTTATTACATGCTCAGGGGTCACGCTACCAGGTGAAGTGGGCGAAAAAGTCGCCTGAGAAGCTTAAACATCGCCTATTTCTGTTATAAAAGTGAAAACGACTTTGCTCTCTGTTTTTCGGACATAATATGGCTGTAGATTACGACTTTGAAATGCTCCCTTGCTGTTGCCATTAAGTTCTGGCAATGCTGTAACCCAACGCCAAATGTATTTACGATGTGTTGTTACCAATCAACTTATGGCGACAAAGAAATTCATGCACATTCACCTACAAGTTTTAATAGCTAACTGACCATTAATCCTTTTCGGGAGTAAGATATCACTGTTTGATTTCATGAAGTTGGGCCTACTGTGCTATGATGAATAGATGCCAAATTCTGTTTCGAAATTTAAACATCAATATGCAAATAGTAATTTGCTTTTAAAAATATGATCGGTGAAGAGCGTTTTCTAATTTATATCCTATTTTTAATAAATGGAGATTTTAACAGCCGTATTTGCATATTTTTCTGTATAAAATCAGTTTAAAACCGTAAATGAAATTTTAATGGTGGACATCGCTGCGTATTTGATATACCACTTCATTAAACTGTGAAAATACGAACAATATATATAGTAATGAAGCAAATAATTTTAACCAATCCATGTCACTATTCCCAGTAGGTAGATAAACCATAAATATGCAGAACTTTTAATGGGTTTTTGTAACGAAGCATGAAAGTGTGTAGTTCGAGACCCACCCACCCCGGTCTAAAAATAGATGCACTCGCTCTGTGCAAGACTATTTCTTGGATTTTTGGTTGGGGGTAAAAAGTAGGGTCCAGTTTAGTTAAATATCGACTTTTTAGTGCTTCAGTGTGTTGTTTATGAACAGTTACATTAATGTTTTATCCGGAACAATGAAATCATGATGAACAGTGGTTTGAAGTCACCTGTGCATTTATTCCCATGTACATGTATTAGGGGCTGTTTCAAAAAATACTAGAAATCTTTTTGACTGTAATTGCACACAAAACTTAAGAAAAATAAAATAATTAAGTGGTAGTTTATTAAGCATTTTTACCAACTTGCATTTACAAGGCTCTAATCTTGTTACTTCTATCAGTGAAAATTAATTGCAATGTATAGCTTCATATGTGATTTTTAAGTCATACAGCCAAAATAAACTTCATTTACTTCAATTCAAAAACACATAAACTAAGTATGAAGAGAATGGGTATGAATATAATTTTTTATATGCGTACAAAATATATTGATACTCACAAATAACAAATATTTTTCAACTTAAAAATAAGGCATTGCTTAGAACTGTTAAAAGCATACCAAGAAATAGAGCCCATCATTAAAATATGATAATGCATTTGTGTGTGTGTGTGTGTGTGTGTATATATATATATATATATATATATATATATAGTGTTTATTGTTTCATCTAACTTCTCCCTGATTAACTCCCACTTCTCCCTGTTTTGCTTCCACTTCTCCCTGTTCTGACCAAAAGGAGAAGTCACTTCTCCCTAAAATTTAAGTCTAACTTGACCCCTGCATGCTGCCTTCCCTCCTGCCTCTTGAGTATTCTCATTAGCAGGTACTGCAGTCTGCCAGCAGGCTTTGCGAATGTCTACATTTACAACGTTATAGAGAAGATATCTTTGTTTTCTTGTAGATATAAGGAAATATTCACTGCTCATGACAATATAAAATGCTGCTACTTCTTGATTGAAATACAGTCGAACCCACTTATCTCGACCTCGGCTACCTCACCAACCCTATTAAGTCGACATTTTTGAAGTGGAACCGCCAAAATCTCTCTTTGTCCTAGCATTTTCTTATCAGTTATGTCATTTCTTTTATGTCGACGAACCCTAATGTCTCAAGCACAAAAGAGGGCCAAATTTGCCAATCAACGTCTGTTATCTCAATCCCCATGACCAATCACCGACGATTTTTTTCTCCCCTTTTTGGTGAGAAATTCCTTATCAGTTACGATGTTGTTTATTCAAGTCTTTTCAACATAAAATTGTTTCATTCGCGTCTTTTCTACCTAACATTGTTCGACAAGCCAACCCCCTTGTCATAGACTAAAATAACAAACTTTTTCTGAAATAATCATCTTCGTTTATGTGATGACATGTTAATGTTTCGTAATGATTTATTCGGATGTTATTAACTATATGCTATTTAATTATGCAGACGAAACATTTGTTACAATATTATACAATAATTTTATGACAACATTTTAAAAATTTTGTACATTATAATGCTTGCAGATGTTTATTTTGTCAAGTTATTGAATGTTTTAAGGCAGTATGAAAGAGATTTATATTTTTGTTGATACATTTCTTGAACAGATTGATAAAGTGAATGTTCCTGTGGTGGTGGGGTACTATAGCAACATAACAGAACACTCCAACATTCTTTAGAGTTTTACATTTTACATCATTAAGCAAAGGTTTTAATGATCATGAGTTTAGTTGTATAGATTTTAGCTGCTATTTTTGTTTGTATTTGCATTCAAGCACAAAGTTTTACTGTTGACAACCTTGCAGTCTATTTCAGTCACAGATGCTGTACTCAAATTTGTATTGTCACCTTAGTTTGGTTTTACAGTTAACACTAATCAATCCTTGATTCCTCTATGATTATCAGACAGGATTATGATGATGATTAAAATTACTACTTAAACAATTTTATTGCCATATGTAATCAATAGTTTTATAGAGTTCAGTAGGTATACATTACATTAGTGACACAGAATATCTATTAGTAGTAAGTCATGTAAATTTAGTCACTGACAATTTCCATGATTCATGTGAAAAATTAATTTAAAAAAATGAATGTTTGAAGCCTCCTTTTTTTGTTTGGGATTCATTTTGTTAGCATTCTTGACAGTTCTTTTCATTGATACATAAATGTATACTAGATGGTCTATAATCTTAACACATTTTAAGATCTATTCATTATGATGGGGAGACAATATAGAAGGGTTGGAGAGAGAGAAAGAAAGAAAAGAAAAAATAAAATAGACCTCAATTAACTTCCTAAATAGAAGAGGAAAGTAGTTACAAAAGTGATATTGCCACTGTAAGAAGTGTTATTGAGATTAGTGATATAGTTTTTCTCCCACTGATATATTTCACTATTTCAATATGAAATATATTATAAAAAATTGTATTCATCTAAATTATAATCAGAATGCCTCCCTTAATCACCTACAATCTTTAGACAGAATTTATCCATCCAGTAAGTGGGTGGTAAAGATAAAACTTTGTTCATCATATTTAAAGAGGTAAATATATTTATCTCATAAGTAATAAGTAAATTGATTCATCCCATACTTAGTTGGTGAATAGAAAATTGATCTATAATGCCATTGGATGCTGATAAAGAAAGGCTAAACTGTTTTATGGTATTTTAAGAGCTCAGTCTCTGTTTGTATTGTGAGAATGACTTCATATACCAAAACAGACAGTTATTTAGAAGTGTTTGCATTATGCATATTGATTCTACATACCATAGTTTTAATATAGTAATATTTATTTAGAGGCATGCTTTATAACTTTTTAAAATTCACAAATATCAAATTATGGATAAATTTTTTCAAATGAAGTTTTTTTCATATTAATTATTGCAATAGATTTCTATCTAATCTGTCTTTTATGTCTTCTGTAAAGTACTCCTTTTCCATCACCCTTAAAGTCTTATAACAAGATCATGTCCTATGGTGTTTTAAAACACAAAAGTTTTTATTTAATGGTGTGATATCACCTGACAGTTTTCATGAATAAATAAAAATTACATGAAATAAGTTGCACTGATAAAACAAAATTTGAAAATTAAATGGGATCAGTGACCATACCTTCATTATAAGGGGGGAAACAGTAAATATGGGACTGTAGAGTGAGGGAGCAATGTACTTGCAAGACATGCAAAACTAAATGTTTTGAAAATCTTTCTTATTTACAATATTCAGGAGTAGTTTTAGGATTTTTGTTACACTGAGAGTCTTTTATCTTATTTCTCAGTAAATATTGTAGCATATTGACTGGAAAGTGTAAACCATTAAAGTCCCTTTAAATCTGTTCCTATATTCGAAATGCATAAAAATCTTTTATTTCATGCATGATTAGCAGGGCACCTGTTTTAATAGAAGGCACTGTTCATGATATCATTCATTTATCTCATAATATAGGTTGGTTACTTTTATTATTGTATGTTGTACAGTACCCCTCTGTAATACTACTTATGAAGGTTATCAAATGATCTGTATTACTAGTGAGAGAGCCTTATAATGAGGGATGAGATAAGACGACTGTGTAATAATATTGCATATAACACATAAATATGATATTCAGTTTTGTGGAATAACATTATAATTGGTTCTCATTAACCAAGGACTAATACTAAGTGAAATTTATCAGCAGTAGTAAACTAAAATTCATATAATTTTAGGAAGACCTTGACCTTGCCTATGCTATAAGAGATGTATTGGTATACTGAGGGGTTCTATAGTGAGGAACTGCTGTACTGAAATGAGATATAAAATGGAATGTTTGAGAAATTTATATTTTATAAAGGTAACATGTTCATTGTTAATCAGTGCTTTCATATGTATATTTCATTAGTTTACATTTTTAGCTATGTTTCACCTTAATGTTAACATTTGATTTGAAATATGTCTTTTAATTTTTGGCACACTATCTAATCCTGTTATTTTATTGGTATTTATCCCAAACTATATAGAAGGGTACCATTGTTATGTCAGTAAAACTATAATGTGTTCAGAGAACATGTTTTATTAGTTTGTAAGCAAATTATTTTGCTATATACAAAATACATATCAAAAGAATTGCAAGTCTTTTCAATCCATGCCCAATTAAATCAATTACATACATTAGCAAAATTTCAACTCTTAAAATTTTTAGATACAGTTATACAATCAACAATTCTTCATTACTGTAAAGTGAAATTTTGATGTTATTGAATGTTTTATTATGTTAAGACAGTCCATGAAACCTTCAAACTTTTAGATCCTTTTGTGGCTGTGATTGGGGTTCTATCTTTTTAAAGAAAACTGGATGTGTATTACATGAAAAACATGTAGTCTGATGATGTACTTAGCAATACTTCTGCACTGATATTTTTTAATGCTTTGTCTGTGATAATGCGCAGTAAAGACTAATAAAATCTATTAATGTTGATAACGTCTTGTATTTGTATGGCCTAGTTTCACCAACTCACCATTTTTCTCACTTTCCTTCAATTCTTTATCAATACATTGTTAGAGTTTACCTTTTAATGAGAATAATATTACCACCATTGTGCTGAAATGCCAATACCCCCTCACACACACAGCATACATACATACATACATACATGCATGCATGCATACATACATACATACATACATACATACATACATACATACATACATACATACATACATACATACATACATACATACATACATACATACATACATACATACATACATACATACATACATACATACATACATACATACATACATACATACATACATACATACATACATACATACATACATACATTTGTGAGACAGTAGAAATATGTCCTCATTTCTATTATTAAATGTTCTTTGGCCAGCTTTATTAGGTTCGTTAGAATTTTCATCTAGATATTCAGCATATTCAAATATTTTTTCCGTGTCATCTGTGTCATAAATTTCTGGTAAATCTCGATAATTTTTAGAGTTATTCTTTTATTCGGTTATACAAAATTATTGCAGTGTTGTTACTTACTGCTGAAGAAGAAAATGGACAAGATCAGAATTGGAAAAATTGCCAGTAGATATGGCGGAAATAGTTTGCTCTTCAAGTACAAATCCACTTAGCTGAACAAGGAATGCATGAAATTGTTGACAGGTGCTGCTTTATAATCATCATCTACACCGGTGTTGTCTGCCATTTTGAGCACTTTCCGATACAGATACAAGTAACATTTTTGCCTGCTTTCAAGAAAGCTTCTTTGGAGTTTTGTTTGCCAATGACGACATTTTGGAGAAATTCTTTACTGTCTGTCAATGCAGCATCTCTCAGGGCATGCAATCTCTGTGTCACCATCAGTTTCAACACAGGAGCCATTGTATGAAAGACTGATTTGAGCATATCTCCTCCTAAACCATGTCCTCATTGAGTGACTCCTTGGAACACAGGATACAGAACTGACAAGAACTTAGAGTACAAATTTTCTAAAATGAAATTTCACTGTGCTTTTTTTCCTTTGGTGAATGGAACATTTTGTCCCAGATCTCCTTTTATAGTAATGTTGACAGTGTCAAAATACGACTTACTGATGGGCATGTAGTGAGGATGTACAAATTTGCGGTGAAAATTATAGGTGTTTCCACCTGCTTCATTAGCAGCCAAAGCAGAATCTATTTTGAAAGGAATGACACAGTAACGGTATGGAGGTGTGTCCCACCACTTTGTACTCCACAACATCGGAGTACACAAAGATCAAATTCAGTTCTTGGTTCATTTTTATAGGGAATCAAAAATATTTGTCAAAATCCAATTTTTTTTACTGGTCATTGCTGACATTTCATTTTTCATCTTCATCAAGTTGGGGTCTCCACCAAAAATGTGATACAATTCATGACAAAATGGAATGGCCAATACTTTGTCCTCTTAAATTTTGATCCGTAGGCAACAACCTATTTTGTGGTACTCGATTGTGACACCATTTCAAGCTCTCTTAAAGACTTTACCTAACATGAAATGGAGCCTTTCAGCAAGGATGTTCACCAAATGTTGACCACTAAAATAATAGCTCACAGGAATTTTCAACAAATAAGTGGTTAGTTGAGTTTTGGGGTCTTGTGATTTTATAGTCAGCTACACCTCGGCGTTCAGCCATGGCATTTTGCACTTTTTCACTATGAACTTCTATAGTCAAAATGTGTTTTGATTGTCGATGATATTTTTGATTTGTGTAGGGTGAATCATTTCCACCAAAGCCACTTTCCAATGGGCTTTGTGATCCAATTGGATGGCCTGAGGTAATCTGGCCCTGTAACAGCACAAACTATTGTTGGGAAACACCTCCATAGAACAGTCACTGGTGAACGTTAAGTAAAATTGATTGTTCATAATTACAAATTTCTAGTGTCTGAGGAGTCACTGGATGTCAGAGGAGTGCATAAAATAGGATGGTTAGGGTGACTGTCGGAACTAACGTTGGATACAGTACTCTCTTTATTGTTGTTTCCATAAGAGGAATATTTCAGAGATGGATTGGGAAGAAGGTAACTAATGCAACTGCTGATTAAAATGGTATGCAGTTGTTTGTCTCCATGTTGTCAACTCAAATTGGCAATGGCAGCACAGATGGCACAATACACCAGAACGATTTGGCAGAAAAAGACGATTTTCATTTTAGGCACATGTTCTTCACAAAATACATACACATACAAGGGTTGCTTTTGTAGGTCTTGCAGAGAAAGACATTGAGAAGCAGTGGTCACACTGTAGTTGCTGAGGTTGTGTTGAAGGGTTTGATGGTCACTTCTTTTTATAGTTGTTAATTTGAGAAGAGTCGATCCAAGAGTCAAAACGTGACGGATATCGTTTCCAATGTACTTTGACTTCTTTGACACGGCATTTTTCCCACTTTTCGTGTTCTTCAATCGAGAAAGCTTCTATTTCGTACACGTCGTCTTCTTTTTGGTCACACTTTGTAACTCGGGTAAGTAAAACGTTCCTTTTAACACTTCTCAGTTAATGTGTACCCAATTTCCGTTGTCAACACTCCATCTTTCTTACTGACATTTGCCGTAGAGGAAGTGCCAAACAGGCGCTCGAAGACTACCACTTCGTTGTCGGGAGTCAGTTCTTACGGAGCACGTCTAATACTCCGATAGTAAGATTGGTTGTATGATTGGACGAGGTGCGTCAAGTCATCTATGTACTTGAGAGTGTGTCGATGCGTAAAATATTTCCACATGTGTTCTTTTAAGGTGCGTTGAAAACGTTCCACTATACTGTCTTTTGTTTCAGGATTCTCGGTAGTGAAAAAGTGAATGTCACGTTTTTTTAATTGTTTTTGGAAAGCATGGTTCAGAAATTTGGTAATTTTATCAGTTTGCCATCGAAGAGGGTGACGACCGCTTTGTTTTTAAATCAGTTCAGGGCTCACACTAACTCACTGCTCGATTTGGAAGTCAATGACACGACCCAAGCAAATTGGAAAAATAAGTCGATGACACAAAACAAATATTTATAGCCACGATTGTAGGCGGCCAAATGAGAGACATCGGCTAAATCAGCATGCCATTGATGATTAATGCCTTCCACTTAGGTGCGACTTCTGTAAAATTTTGTCGAATGGGTTTGTGTAAGGTGTAAGTTGCTTGTTCTTGTAATCATCGTTGCACTTGAGGTAAAAGGACACATTTCAGTTTTGTCTTCGCGGCACGACAGTTTCTAAACTCTCCGTAACCGACACGATGGGATGGATGGTAAAAAATGCTGGCTAACGCTTTCTCCATTTTTAATAAGTGAGCCACTCTTTGTTGATACTACTCTGGATGAGGAGATGGGTGGTTTGGAAACGGATTTACGTGTCCGATGTACCAGGGGAGTCGAAGGCGAAGGTAGTTTTGGTAGTGGTAGTGGTAATGGGTTGGCTTTGGTCTACTTTTCCTTTTTTACTTCTGGTTTCCCATCTTTCTTTGTCACTTCTGTTGAAGGAGGACTGGACATCATCATTTTGACCCAAGCTTTAAGGTCTTCTCATTGGAGTGTGAGGGAAGGGGTCAACAAGGAATCTACAATCTTACTATGAATGGGAGCTGCTGACGATGTATGAAAGACCTCTTGTGCCTCTTCTTCCTTTGGCATCCGTGGGGCTGCTTCTGTCTTGACCACAAGAGGTGGTGGTAGCGGTGGTGATGAACGTTTAATCAAGGCCTTAAAATATTTCAGAGTGGGTGAAGCTGTTTCGTCTAAAGCTTTTTGGTAAATGAGTTGCAGTCTCTGAAACACTTGACCGTGTTGTTGATATTTTTCCGTTTCTGACAAATCGCTGAGATCCATCAAGGATTTCAGTTTGTGTTGCAACTGGAACATCTCGGTCACATGAATATTGGGAGGTAAATGCGGAGTCTCTTGTTCTTGCCAGCGATAACATTGTATCCAACGTTTTTAAGGGACTAAGGACAGTTTTCGTTCTTCCATCAGATTCCAAAGATTACGTCTGAGATCTTTGACTCAGAGGCTCTTTTTATCCCTTTATTTTATCCTTTGTGAAGCAGCTCCCGCCACGAGACCTGTAACCAGAGAGACAACTGTGGCTTTTAACTAGGATGCTAACAACATAGGCAAAATGGGCAAAAATCCTCTGTGTTGTACCAACATCTTTCTCTTTTGACGATATGGTATTTTCTATTGAACCATTTGGCGAAGAACGTGTCGATGTTTGGCTAAGCATTTCTTCTGGTGTTTAGACAAAGGTATCGTTCCTTTCAAGATATTCAGACAACATTCGCTCACGGTATCGATAACATCTTTGGAAGCAGTTTAATTCATTTGTTTTTGGTTTGGGTGGAGAAGCCTTGGACGAGACGAAAAATGTGTTGCAATGTTTGGCTAAACGTGGAGTTAGTTATATCCTTTTCTTTCCTTGTTTAGCTAGAGAATGGTGTGCACTTCTTTTAGGGGTCATCTTTGTCTGGTGACTCCTTTTTTCTTTGGAGAAGAGTCTTTTCTTGGCGTGACGTCTATGTTTGGCTAAGCGTTTTTTTTTTTAGGTTGACGTGACTGTCTTTTCCTTTCTGGATGGAAGAATGAAAATGAGGGGACATCTTTTGATGCACAACATACACTAAAGTCCATGGTTCGATATGCATACTTTCATTTGACCCCAACTTGTCTAATTAAATTACATATCGCTTGATGCTCCATATTGTCAAAATATTTAAATATTCCTCCTCTTTCTTGACTTCTTTTCTATGGATGAGTGTGACTTTTCTTGGGGTTACATTGATGTTTGGCTAAGCGTTTATTTTGATGATGTGACTGTCTTTTCCGTTGTTTTTTTTTTTTTCGTTTTTACGCAGAAGAACGACGATGGTAACGGTGTGCACTTCTTGTTGGGAATATTTTTGGGTGCTCAGCAGCACAAAAAAACCACTGATCTTAAAATTTACCTCAGGTCTTTATATATTGGAATGAGTCGCCACTGATTATCTTTATGTCCTATCAACTTGATGAAAGGCAACGGACGTCGTGAAAGAGTTCGCAAAGGACTAAATCGGGACAGTTCTTGCTTGGACAATTCCTGTAAAATCTGTAACATGCCTGATCTCTCTTGGACTTTGATTTTGGGGGCAGGTTCTTTGTGAGCAGAGGACACTGCCCCTATAGAGGCAAAAGGGTATCACCTCTGGAGGAGATGTTTTTTGGAGTCGCTCTCTTGTGGGTAAAAATTTTTATGTGGGCTTTCTTTTTTTCTGAGGCTGTGACCTGGAATTGAACCACTGCTCTCTTTCTTTTTCTGAGTCTGTGACATAGTATTAAAACCGGTTTTTTCCTTTTCTTCTGGGTACGTCAGGGAGTGGTTTTTACTTCAGAGAACTTTGGGAGCATTGGGATCCCATTTTAAGAGGGAACGAATGATGACACCTCCTAGAGAACAGCTACCTCCAGGTTTCAAAATGATTTGCTTTTTGGTTGGAGTGTCAATGCGAGGATCGGCCAGTTGCATAAAGGCGACTTTATTTCTGTCAAAAAAGAGTTTGGTTTGATGTGCTATCTGAATGATGCCTTGGAGTAATTTGCGTGCTCGTAAGACTTTTTTCAGACTACCTTCTAAGACACGAGTAGGTATTTGTGGATTTTGTTCGTGACTGATGCCGTACGAGGCACGAATCAATTTGATGGAAAGATGAGAGTGACGGGACTTTGTGTTCACGGTGTGTGAGACAGTGCCAAAGTGACCGAGGTTTTAATAGATTTTGTTTTCGGTGGTGGTTGTTAAGTCGACAACGGGAACCTGTACACGACAGGTATTCGGTATTGGCACCAGTGGTGAAACAGATGGGTACGAAAACGCAAATAATGGGGTAGTGGGCTATAAATCCACGAGTAAATAGGCGTGTGGGGTTTGAGTGGCATATTCGTACGCATAAGTCAGCCACGGTATTCCTAACTGTTTAGCTAAGGCTTTCACTTGCGATTTATCTCTAGGACATTTAAACAAGAATACTTAATGAGCATTGAGACTTATGGTACGATGGGCTTTACTTTGTTGAAACAAATTTTGGGTAATGTAAATGACACTGGCATTACTATGATGTCCTTTGCGCGTAAACCACAATTTAATTTCTTCTTCGTCTTCTCCTAAGATGTCGTTAAAGATGACCAGATGGGTTTGACTGAGGTCGGACACGATTCCGCCATCTTCGACAAGAATGCCTTCCACAAACACAATTGAATCATCTTGACGTTCTCGTTCAAAGCTGTACGCTGATTGCTACTCTTTGTAACACCACACGATTCGTTGAGGTGGACGATCGATCAGATGATGTTTATGTTCGATCAACCGTTTGACAAATTCGATTTTGCCTAAACCGCTGTATCCAGCAATGAGTATGTTAAAGGGATGCCGAAGATACAAGACCTCCCAGCTGGAACGATCTGAGTGTTCGTTGATAACTTTGAAAGTAGAGGAAGAGGTAGTCATAGTAGTGTAAGGAATCTCAATTTTGAAAGGGAGACAGACAAGAAAAGAGATTTTATACTCTTTTCAGGACACGTTTATTGTCATTTTTAATATGAACAACACGAAAGACAAAAATACGTAAAAGCCTAATGATTAAGTATATGAATAAAAGACAGATCAAACCAATTATAGTGGAAAAAAGTCTCTGTGCAACATGTTTCGTCATCAAATTGTGGGGTCATAAGTACAGTATGCAATGTTCTAAGAATCTATGCATTCCTTGACACAGTCACACAAGAGTCCTCACGGAATGGTCTTTCGGGGATGTCGATGATCATTCGTCCTGAAGAGAGTGGTATCGAAAATATTTAGTCACTAACTGACACATATTAAGCCGTTCAGATGTTTCGTCGTCAACTATGTTTATCTTGTGTACATGATTTTGGGAACCCTCTAACTCCTCTTCTGGAATTCGATTCAGTAAGTGTACCTGGTAGCAAAAATAATCACTATCAACAATACAATCCATACTATCATTCTCATTCATGAGTAGTTAATCAATATCTGACAACTTGAACACTTTCATCAGAAGCAATCCTTTTATAGCATTTAGGCATCAGTGGTTCAAATATCGATGACGTAACAGACCAATGGTTCTTTGTGTTTTTCTTGTATATTAATCAACTCTATGCAAATGCGTTCTCTCAACAGCACATGTAAGCCACGAATGTTCTCTTGTAAAGTATCCATATGGTAGAACTTTTTTAAACCTCCTTTTGTCGGAGGTCATAAGTATACTTTTTGCACAGAAGTGGTCGTATTCCGTCGACGTATCCAAAATATTTAGTCATTAACTTGCTCATCACACGTCGTTCATAAGTTCTCTCTTTAAATAAGTTTATATTGTATACAATATGTTGGTAACCCTTTAACTTTTCTTCTGGAATTTGTTGCAGTACGTGTATCTTGTAGTAAAGAAAATCGGTAACGAACTAACTCTTCTCGCCCTGGGGTAGCTGATGAATGTCTGACCACTGCAACTCATTCATCAGAATCAATCCTCTTATAGCATACATGTAACAGTGGTTCAAACATGGTTTCGTAATGGATGTAATTGTCTTTTTGCGTTTGACTTCTATGACCAACTCTCGGCAAATGCGTTCTCTCAACTCCACAGGTAAACGAAGAATGTTCTCTTGTAAAGTATCCATCCAAAGATTATTTAGGTTCCACTAAAGGTAGGTAGTGACACTCCGGAAACCATCAAATATGTTCCAGGTAAGCAGAATCATGTTTCTCCCATTGATGAAGTGACACTTCGCAACTGAATCACTTGACTTTACCCCTTCGCCCAAGTAGAAAAATCTGACACCTGCTAATTATTTGGGTTTGGGGTTGGTCCTCACAGATATTTTGGACATTTTCCTTGAAATGTTTGCAATCGACTTTCATAGTCGCAGTCTTCATGCAAACACATGTTCATTTCGATTAAGGTACGGTGAAATCCTTGGGAGTTTACTCAGATTTGCATGACTTCCGTAGGATGATAGCTCTATTGTTTTCCGTGCAGAATAATATCCAACATATAAACCAGTAAAGTGAAAAGGTGTACGATAACGACAAACACATCATCATCATCACTTTCCATCGTAGGTGTCGCTATAGCAAAGTTCCTATAATAATGTGGTACTGAATAACTGAGGTCACATCGTACGGCATCTCTGCCATCGCAAGGTAAAGATTTGCAATCGAGTTTGCTCTTGCCTGATACTTACTGTATGAAAGGATTTATCCTTTTCTCTTTGTCTTGGTAATGACAATGAACTATTGGCCTTGGATATTCCTTTTTTTAGATGCTGATCATTACTAGCGTATCCGTATGGTAAAGTGAAGTATTAGGGAAGCCGTTCTCGCGTCTAGTACACGATTTGATAGACTTTTCCAAGAGTCAACTGACGATTTGATGTATGGATAAACGTACAATCTTGTTTGGTTGGTAAGTGGTCACTTTAAAGTTTCCATTCTGTCCAGAATGCAAGCCTTCTTTTAATACGCCAAAGTTTACCACTTGACGGGTGCGATAATTGAAAGTCAATCCTTTCAATTTACACTTCTCCTTGGGGGTCACGGTATTCGTAGCCGTAATTTATGGGACCGCCACTTGCAAAACTTATAATCTTGTGGTCGGGAATTTCGTCCGTCCAGGCTCCTAAACAGTCTTCTTCGATTTTAGGTTGCTGACGACCCATAGGATTGATGCAGATGCAACTATCCATTTCAAAATATAGCACACGATCTCCTAACAGTTATAAAGCTTCGTACAGTTTTAAGCGAGCATGGGCTGTCAGGTAGGCTATAATGATGACATTACCAAATTCGTCGGCTTCTAAAAAGTTCAGTTCTTCCTAATTCACTAAGAGCAAGTATTCACGGACGAAGTCCACTTGTTTAATGTATTTGGTTCTGTCGTGAATCATCAGTAAGTAGCGGGATAGTAATGTCAAATACTCCGTCTTAAGAAAACAAAGGTGTTGTGCCAATTTGCCCCATAAGCATTTCAACATCATTTTGGCAAACGATCGTCTTCCTTCGTTTTTCTCGATGTGGTGTAAAGTGACGCCTTCCTGCTCCCAATATTTCTCTTTGAATTTCATTTGGTTTTCGGGAGTATGGAACCAAGAAGCATAGCCACTGGTTTATTGTTTCAGTTTCAAAACAGCATTCACGTAGTCTGCAAAAAAGCCTTTTTGAGTCTCGTCGCCTTTTTGGCATTTCTCTGTCTTGGGAAAGTAGTAAATTTCGTACACGTCTAACAATTGGTATCCCAAGTCCAGAGCTTTAAACAATTCTACGCTGACCCACGTTCCAGTCAAGTGGCATTCTTCCTGAATGTGCTAACAAGGGTAATCTTGGTTGACGTTTCAACAAAAGTACGGTAAAAGGGAAACATCAGTTTTTCTTGGCAATAATGTGGTAAAACGAGATGGTACAAGTACATGGAATGACAAGACTTCGCACTTGATCAATCCTTCGTATTGTAGAATGTTGTCCACGGCAATATTTTCGGTCAGCAATTGATAATATCCTGGGGAAAAGTGGCAATATTTGCACACGTAAGGATACAGGGAGCACACGCTCGAGTATTTGATTTCTTCTCCTTTCTCCTCGTCGGCTTGGTACAGCAAACAACAGGTGGCAATCACCCGTCCTCCGTACAAAGTGTCCCTTGAGTTGGGAGGGTCCACTAGCTTGTAACTTTCCACGATCCGCTCAAACTAGGGATCGGTTTTCAATCGGTGATCATTTTCGTGTCCTCACATTTCTACCACTTGGTATCTTTGCTTTCTAACTTCAAGCATCGCTGACAAGTGGCCTGGTACAACTCTTCCATGGTTCTTTGTAAAAACTGGTTTTAATATCACGTTCAGGGTAGCAGATAGGATATCCGTGAAATAAGCACCTGTTAAACTCGTACACGATCTGGGAGTTTTCCAAGTCATAGCCATATACTGAATACCTTCCGATGATTTTTTTTCGCCTCTTCTGTTGCGAGCGTGTTAAATCTATTTGTCCCCTTTGTCACACAAGTAATGTAACCAGCGCAAGGCTTTGACCGAGTATTGACGTTTGACAAAAATTGGTTTTTTTAGGACTGACGACATCTATGGTGTTTTCGGTCATAAATCGTTGGCGGTACACTAAGGAACACGCTTTTGCAATGGTGCTTTCTTCTTTCAAAGGATCCATCCCTACATGCTCCATGAACAGTTCTTGAAATTTTCCACATCACCCCCGTAAAATGTCTATGTCGGAAAATGGGGTAGAACGGTGTGCTGATTAGCTTCAGTATTGAAAAAGTGTGGAAAATAGCCTTTCGCCATTTCTGTCATGAAAAACGTTTTAGGCATGTGACTCAAATACATGGCCAAGTAACTCAGCGAATTTTTAAAATGCACTTGTCCCACTTGCATGGAAATGACATGGCTCCGTTCAAAGTTACTTTAGGACTTTCAGTAATTTGTTCCGTATAGTATCTCAACATAAACTGTCCATCGTATCCCGAGAAATTGTGAGCCATTACCGTGGCATAAAGATGACAATCTCAGTAACGTTCGATGCCTTCTTGGCTCCACGTCTCGTCGATATGGTCTAAGATCCATTATGCAAAATCAACTAATGTGTTTGGTCACCAAAAGATTTTTTTTCATGTCCTCCAGGAATCTTGCTACAGTGAAGGCAATGAGTCAAGATAGATTCTTGTATGCACTTCTCGCACGCTCGGTGAGCCACACAGAAATTAAGAATATGAATACTGATCTCTTGCATACATTCGAAATCGAAAATATGAAATTGTCTTTCTTCTTCTTCTGGTCATCTTCATCCTCTTCATGTTTCGAACGGTATTTTTGAATGTAGCATTGGTGTTCCAAGTCCACGGTTTGGCGACAAATGTTACATCGCTTCGTTTGTGAACAGACGTGTGCCTTGGCGTTGTTGGTACGTATACCTTGTCCACAAGTAGGGCACAATATCAAGAGTTGACAAGCACATTTCTGCTGTGATCCTTGTGTCTTTAGATGTTGCTGGTAACAAGTTGAACTGACAAAAGTGCGTTGACAAGCTGGGCAATGTACTCGTTCTTGTCCGTAATCCAGACAGGGTTTAGAGTCTAAACGTCTCTTACATTGAGATCCACATCGATTGTTATAGCCATAGTAATATTTGTTAAATGTAATAACTATATCCCAGGAATGCAGTAATACTGGTGATGGTATCAAAATGTGCATCGTGATGATAGACGTGAATGTATTTTCCGTTTTTAAAATGTTTTCCTCGAAACAAAAGCGGTCTGCGCACTCTTCAAGGTGTACTTTCAAGGTGTAACGAGGTGCCAAGACGTGCTCAAAAATTTTTCATTTCATGAATGCCACAGGGCCTGTCTTTAGCTAATCTCGTTCGCTGTAACAGGATTTCTGCCTCTCTTCGTTGTTTGGCTCGGTTAGAGTTTATCCCAGTCTCTTTTCCCTTATACCGTGTCGTTTGGTATACATTCGTTTCACCACGAAGGCACGAACTAAATATATCTTATCTTGAAGATTATTAATTTGAACGGGGTTCTTTTTTTGTGTTGCGCAGGTTGTCTACCAATAACACTTTTTTGGTTCACTCATCAAGCTCACCGGTGCAACTGTTTGGAAAAGATGATGCTATGTGGAAAGACAAGGCTATATGAAGAGAGTCCTAATCAAAGGACCAGAATAAGATACAGTAGCTTGAGACAAGGTTTGAGGTACTTGAGGAAGATAAGAAGACCTATGCAATGTCCTGTATGTTAACAAACAGGGCCGCTTCCTATGCCTCGAAAAGATCTTAATTCTCATTTTGCCTATATGTGTTATATATGTGTTTGTCTATGTCTCTGTGTCTCTATTGCATTTGTCCCTATCTAGAGTGGTACCTGTACATATTTAAGTCAGCCCCTTGCTACATTGTTGCAAATGTCCAGTACCGTGACGTCATGCTACCTGTACCATTTCTCTTGTTGCTATACAAAATTCCCATTGTCCCTCTAATATCCCAGGGTGATGTTTTGTTAACTTAAATCATGTCTCTATAGTATCGGGGAAGTGGGTTTCCGTAAAGTATTTTTCCATATTCCCTGTGGTATCCCACTATACTACTCACAAGTTCTTATAGATAAGGGGACAGACTCTCGTGAGGTACCGACAACGTTTCCGATGATAGATAATAATCGTGATGACCTCGATAAAATTCATTCGACTCCTACAGGTCAACTTTAGAAAATTACTTGATCAATGTTTTATTATACTCTCGCATGCATTTCTACGCCTGTGTGCAAAGTATAACACCATTCAAACTCACCAGCAGGCATAGAATGCACCAATTCCCGCCCTGCAGCTCTTTGGAATCTCGATAAATGACTTCACTTTTCGGAATGGACGTCTTGAGGATTATTTGTGAGAGTATAGGGGTGGCTCGCCGTTGAAATCCCGCAACGGATTCCTGTTTCAACACAATACTGCTGATATTTGTCTGTCAACTACTTCAACACAACCTTTCATTTTGTCAGCAGTGCATCACAAGCTTTTTCCATTGACGAAAAGTAGTGCTCAGTATCGAGTGTGTACACGCCGATGTCTGTTTTTTGGAACGTCTAAAAGATATCTGGGAGAACAGCGCGTCTGTTTGCAAATAAAGATCATGATATTCTCCAAGGCTTTTATATTCAAACTCGGCCTATGCGGTTCTTGGATGTTCAGAATCTTTTCTGAAATTCCATTGAGCATCTGTATCTCATCCGCTCATATACTTGTTTGAATACATTCCTTTTCTAGATATCAACTTCAGCTTTTCAGGGCTAACCGTGCCATATAGACTGGTGATATTGAATTTATCAATACCATTCGCTTCTAGGTTACTGACTAGCTTGTTGAGACTTGAATTCAGAAACTTCAGAGTGCTAGTCAATGAAAATGTAGCTCCAATCCTAAATGTCACGTATGTCTCCATTACGTTTATTGTTGCATGCGATGCCGCTTCGACTTCTTGTCTAATTAGTTGACTATCATACCAAAGTAGGTTATAAAGCTTTCTGAATTTTTTTTTTGTTCGGATAATTTGCAACTGAAAATTGTTTGCTGTCAGCGGATCGTCTGTTTGTATTAGTCTGAAAGGGACCGTCACAAGTCCGTCAACGACTGCCGAAACTCGTATGTAATATTGTCTGCTAGCTAGGAGAGCATTTGTTGTTTCATTTTGATGTGACCTCAAGCGATTTAAGAAACACCTGCAATGACCCCTGGCTAGGATACAGTATTTGTGGCTCAGTCAGTTCATCACATCCGATAAAGTATAGAAAAACCAACACTGGCCTTGTTCAACTGCTTGCGTCGTATTTGGAGTGTTCGTGGGAGAGCGTACAAACATTCAATACGGCATACAGAACTTTCATATTCCGTTGCACGGTGGTAAATTTCTCAATGTTTATGCCGGTTTCTGGCACAATAATATGATAGTGCTTTTCACTAATTCCACCGCAGTAAAAGTCAAAGTCGTCAAGCAGCTGTTGGGTACTACGTTCATGCGTGTAATATCTTCATGGAATTTTCATACCGTACTTACTGTGTCGCTATACCGTTCGTGGGAAATCTTGTATTCACACAATGATACTGTGCCTCTGAATCGTGCAACAATAATAAATCAATGATGTACATCGCGCTTTTCAGAGTGGATAATCGAATAGCCCACGGGTCTTAAATCCAAACAAACACATTAACAGTAATGTTAGGGCCGAGTCATTCAAACTTACTAATGTTGGTCACATGGGCCCTAGGGTAAGAAACACCATGGCCTCACCTAGTTATTCTTCAAACAATTTTTATTTCTTTTGTAAAATTAAAGTGTTGTTTGGCCCGGGCTCCCTTATTAGCTCGGACTACGGGGATATATCCCCGGTTGCCCCTCTCCTCCTGTCGACCCTGGTTGATATCTTGGAAAGGGAATTCGAAATTACCAAACTTACATGTACATAGTCGTATATGTATTTGTGCGTATATTTGAATTTCTATATGTATTTGTCACTTGAAGTTTCTGTTACAGTTTCAGAGACGCGAGTAGTAGATAATAGCTGTTTGGTTACTAATCTAGGTTAAAGTTTTCTATTTCACGTGACTATCCTCAAGCATGGGCGCTTCTTGGTAACTTTGGGGGGTTCGTCATGCAGGATGGGGGTAAAAGGATTTGAACCAGATGAGTGACAAAAATCTAAAACTGCTATTATCATACAACTAATATTTATATAACACCTATTTGGCTTTGTAACAATATAGTTTGTGCCATTCTCCATTTTGTTTATGTTGACATAATATTTCAGTAAAAGGTCTACGATATAATTTGTCTAGAGTAAATTCTATGTTTCCGAAATACAAACGCCATGTGTTAAAATTTGTTTTAAAACTTTTATACACCCCACCATCGGATTGTTTAAAATACATTTTATAGCTGTTTCAGAAATCCGAACACAATGTGTTTGAAACAATGAAGCACCATGCCACAATGTTTTAATATTGTTGTTACTTTCGGTTTCCATTGCAGACGCATAACTATATGTAGCCAACCGTTATGAAAAGAATGAAGGATTTTCCGAAACCGCATAATTATCTCGATGGCTTTCGTGTATATGGTGACGTAATTCTAAAATTAGATCATTGGAAATTCTGATAGGTGTGAGACGCTGTCTCAGTACTACGGATGCCTTTGCAGAGATAGGTAAGGTTGAATGACTTGATTACTGGATAATTTTGTGGTATAATGATGATAAAACTAGAAGTACATGTTCAAGTGGGTACAGGTTATATTTTGGGATCGTCTCCAGACATGTAATTTTAGCTAATAGGCGTGAGTGGATTTAGTTTTACGAAACGCCGGTACGAACATGTCTGCATGCACCACACATGATTGAAAATGATGGTTCTGGTGACCTCTTTTTCAATCTAGACAGGAAGAAAAACAAAACATTAACGTATTGTTTTTTATTTGAAGTACAGAATCTGATTGTATAACTTTTCAAATACTGGTAAATTCTTGTTTTTTCTTCTTTTTACAACCGATTTACAATTTTTCAAAGGAAAAATAACATTGACAGACATGTATATTCACCAATTCATTAACCGCTGCAACAAAACCATTCGGCGTTATTGTCTCATTCACACGGACACATTCTTGTATTAATATTATATGCTATTACTACATCATTTTGTTTAATACGGTATCTCATTCCAAAAAGTATTTTTTAAATGACTAATGTTTTATGTGTGTAATTGTGATTCTTTCAATTTGTAGCAATTCTTAGAAGTATGTTTCAGATCGAGGCTAAAATACATACTTTCGTTTTACAGACCTGGATTAAACTGAAAGCCTCCTTGCCAGGCGGTTCGAACTTTTATCATGTTATAGGTAACTGATTACGGTGAAGGACAGCGCCGTAATTATCCTGGTCAGTGTAGTAACTGGCAAGAAAAGCATCGTCAGATATGAAAATTATCCGTTAATATTGGATACACTGTACATACATTGGAAGAGCCATTTAGATCTAATTCTGCCAAGTTGAGTAAGACCAATGACGCATTGTCTGAACGAGATCTGCTGAATGGTTATTGCCGAATGCATCCAAATATATTTTTCATAAACGTAAAATACAAAGTCTAGGTTCTTTAGGTACAATTAAGTACACGAAAATATTAAAAAAGTAGATTATCTGGTTTCCATTCAGATCACTTTGTCTATTTTTCAGGAGTCTGTAATTTCTGAGTACATGAAATCACATTAACGGTATTATAAAATAATAATATCGATAATGTGATTTCATGTAAACAGAAATTTTGTTATGCTTTATTGATAAAACTGCAGATTCCTGTGGTGTATTTATGAAACAAGGTTTGACTGAGAAGTTACAAATGATCAGACTTTTTTTTATTCATAACATCTCAATCAAATTGCAGAAATAGCAATTGTGACCATAGATTGGGGGGGGTGGTTGCAAAGAAATTTCAGGTATTGACAAAAAGTTATGATTTTTCCATAAATTACTTCATAGACATATATCTGAGGTATATTTTAGTCTTGCATAAATATGTTGTAATCTCCAGGTTTGAAACCAAACATTGAATTGGGGGTGGAAGAGAGTTAGGGTTTGTATCTTTTAAAAATATTTGTGGTACTCAAAAACCTTGAAAAAAAATATTTTGTGATAAGAAGAAAAAACTCCAGCTCGAAAGCAAATCATAGCTCAACCCAAAGTAATGGTCAACCCTGTGAAAAAGGATGCATATTTAAGAATTATGTCAATTTTTGCTGTATTGGAATAATCTTTTAATGAGTAAAAGATTCATGCTAAGGATAAGGAATAGTTTATAAAGAAGGTACCAATGCTGTAACTGGATCCATTGAAAATATAATCTATGGCAGATTATAAATGTTAAAAATATTTTCAAGTCATTAATGTGGGTAATTCATGGATATAACTAGTATTAGGTCTTCTTAAATTTGTACTGGTGCAGAGGATCAGGTAAACAGCTGTTCAAATAGCTACAGGTATAGTATATATATGGCAGTGTGAATAGCTTATTGCATGTCTTGTACTCATTGGTCACCAAATAGTCTTTCCCGAGCAGTTAAGGTGCACGACAGACTTGGTTAAATTAGAATCCCAGAGTGGATACTAGTTTATAATATGGGTCCTCGTGTACATGAATTTCCACTGAAATGCCTGCACTTTCATTTGAACAAAGATGTTGATTCCTGTTGTAGAGCATGTAATAGGTGTATCCAATGAAGTTCTCTATCTTTACTATTAATGTTGCTGCTAGAGAGCTCTGGATTGGATTGGATGATTTCTATTATCTAATCCTGAACACAATTTATGTTGTGGTCAGGATGGATAGTGTGTTTAGATACTTTTTATTATAATATCCTTAAAGTGTTCTTTTATTCCCACTTAGAAGTCAAGTGGTTTGGGAGTAGCAGGTGCTTGACTTTTTGCCATTCTAAAATTGCATAGTTCAGTTTTCTCATTGATGTTAGCATCACTTCCAATCAGTGTCATTGTGGAAGAGCTGGATAGAATTGCAGATACACTTACATAAAGATTCCTCAGGTTCACATTGGGATTGGGACTATATGATTGGTATTCCACTAAGGGTCAACTTCACTTCCGATTAAATTCAACTGAAAGAAGGTACTGCATGAGTGGAATTGGAGGTGTCCTTTACTATCTGCTGTGGTAGTATAGTCACAACTGGTACCTGACTGGTTTTAGTTTAATTATTTTTTTTGTTGTTGTTATTGTAGGGTTTAATGCCATTTTCCTCACAGGATAAGCTCTACATGGCAGCCAGTATTTATGTTGGAGGACAAACCTGGGAAAACCTCGGAAAGAACCGCCAACCCATGAGAAGCTACTGGCAATCTTTCTCACATATTCACATTTTGAACCCAGAATGAAACATTTTAATAGTTAGTTTGGATGATGACAGTTTAGTAAAAAAAAGTAAAATATAGGGATGATCTATGTTTTGTGTGTCTTTTTTCTGGTATGAATGTTTGCCAAATCCCAAGGGTGTCATTGAATCTCAGACCTTAAGGGCAAGTTTTTAAATCATCAGTGTGAATTGTCCCAATGATTGTCTGAAACCTTTGTTTGAATTTCTACAAGATACCATTTAAATCTGATTTCACATGTTGAGTTAGTGTCTCCAACTGGCCCAATATGGGATTCTTGGAGATTTCCAGAGGAGGGAACCTGGGATACTAAGGGTCTCCCAAAACCTGAAATGTCAGCTATTTCCAGGGTGACCTGTAGGCTACCAGTTCGACTTTGTCACTTCTGAACTGAGCTGTATGGCATAGTACATACAAAAGTGTCACTAATTATTTATTTATTTTTTTAGATGAAAATGAGGACAACCTCCTTGTGAAGATATGGAGAATATTGAAGCAAATTTAAAGAGATACCGGGATCTTGTTGTTAGTCACCTGAAGGCAACAGACATTATTCTGAAGCTTCCAGTTGGAATCATAACAATAGGTAAAGACATCCTAACAGCTGTTAATGTCCGATCAAGTTTAAAATATTGTTACTGTTTTTGTAATGTTTTAAGGAAAACATTTCCAGGTGCCAAACAGGCTTGTTCTGTTAGTGGTCCTTTTTGGACTTGCAGTATTGTTTCAACTTGCATTATTTGTGGAAACAAATTTATTTTCTTTAAATTTCTAAATTTTCATGCTTCAGCCTATATCTCACAGTATTTTCCCATTCTTGATGAAATGAGAAAATTATGTGAGCTGCAGCATATATCTAAATGTGTTTGAAATACATTTTCTATTCCACATCTAAAGAATCATTTGCTAATTTTAGTAATTTAGTAGTTCCAAAGTCAAGTTTTTAAAAGGAAAAAAATTCCAATAATGAATTATCAGAATGCTGCATAAAATGACATGTCACATGAAAAGCACAATTTTGGACTCCCAGCCTCACCTATATGTTTAAAAAAGCATGATTTTCAGGAGTCGTAGCAATAAAATATTTTTAACAGCTAAACAATCCTGTATTTCCTGACCATAGTGATATGTGCATGTAATCTGTAGTATGTATGAACAGTGAAAGTCCTGCTCAAAGCTCAGCTAAACCAATCCTTGGGGCACGAAGCTGAAGTAATTAAAAGATAAGGTGGTCAGAGATAAACATCCACCTTTCATAGGTTACTTAATTCCTTCACAGTATCTTAGGAAATAGGAACTTTTCTCAAAGATACACATATAATCCGACTAGGACTGGTTTAGGTGGGTGTCAAGCATTGGAAACCCCATTTGGACCAAACATTGTCATTGCAAGATACTCCCTTATCAGTATTAGAATGTTTTTAAAAAAAGATTAAAACAAATTAAGATTGAGACAGTTTTAAATATTTTTAATAAATCACTCCTTCCAAACAAGTCATATTTGGCATACCATATCAAAAACATATAATAAGAGGCTATTTTTCCAGTGGGAATACTTCACTGAGGCAGATGAAGTTTTTAAAGGTAGTCATGGGAACCATCCAATGGACTGCCTTACAATTAATTTTTCTTTTAACATGTGTCTTGTTTTCTGTATAAAGGGTTCCGTCAGCTAAACTTTGAACTATTAAAGGAAACAAACACGCAAAACTGAAATTCGTGCAAACTCCGTATATAATTTGCTATATATATAATTTTTATTTTCTGAAAATTTGTACCTTTCTTTTTTACTCGTTATGAAGAAATTTATGAAAAACCGATCATCTCTCCCAATCCGTCTTGAATAAACTAACGCACTTCCCTCCCCCTGAACAATTAGCGGATGTGATGTCATTTGAGACACTATACACGTTGGCATTGTTGATAATAGCACAGGAGTCTGCAGTTTTATCAATAAAGCACAATGAAATTTTTGACTACATGAAATCACCTAATGGTATTATAAAATAATTATTTTATATTACTGTTAAGGTAATTTCATGTAGTCAGAAATTTCGTCATGCTTTATTGATAAAACTACAGACTCCTATGATAATACAGTCAATCGTTCTATGAGTTAGCTGTACTTGAATGTTTAAATTATGTCGACTGTCAGTGATGTGTATGACAATCCAGAAGTAGAATATTTCATGAACATCCAACCTTATATGTATGAACCCGAGACAAATTCATGTGACAAAGATGTACAGAAATCGTCAGGTTCTAACAATGACTATGATTATAAACTACCTTTAATTTTAAATACCAAACTAAATAGCAGTACAAAATCTAATCAATAAACCGGGTAGGGAGAGGGCTATAATTTTCTTCCGATTACAATTTCTTTCACAATTCATTTTTTTTGTTTCATTAATTCTTCTTTTTTCTTTTCATTTTCTTTTAAGTCAAAACAATTTAATAGTACAGATCAGAGTTTTTCTTGCCTGTTTTTTTTTGGGGGGGGGAGGCTGAAAATTGGTTTTCACTTTCTGTAGCCTGGATTAATCCAACAGCTATTGATATGTACTTCTACATGTTATAAATGGATGAATGCTCATCAAAGAAATGTACATTTAAAAAAGGCAACAGTTTTTTCAAATAATTTTAGCCTTTTTTCCACACAGGAGCTTGTGTAGTAAATGTGTTCCAATGTCCAACCAAGAATGGAATATTTTTTGCTAATCTCAGTGGCTTTCGGAAGAAAAAATGTGTATGTGTGTGTGTGTGTGAGTGTGTGTGTGTGTGTGTGAGAGAGAGAGAGAGAGAGAGCACATGTTACATCCCCACCTCTTCCAAGGCTCCATAAACCAATCTGTTAAAAAATAAATACCATGTAGCCATGTATAAAGTGATTAAATTGTTGTAAAATTATGTGTAATAACTATTCTATTCAGCAAATTTTTTTGTCCTTTTAGACTCTACCGACATATCATATAGAAGATTTTTCTGTAGGGTGTAGAATATACTAGGTAAAAAAATATAAAAATATTACCATCATGTGTAGTGAGCATGATTCGCAAGACCTTCTCATCTGAAACCTTCACATGATTCATGTATTCTCGCTTCTGACTGATGAATCTGAAAACTTATGACATTTCTAGAAATATGTGTGAATGTATGTGTATAATGGCAAAATAAAATATCAGAAGCTACTGAGGTTTTAAACTTTATTGGCTGAAATTAAATGTTCAGGTATTGAAAAGTTGACGATGCTCCTGAATTATTGAGTCCTTAATGCTCCCATAGGAGTCTGCAGTTTTATCAATAAAGCACGACGAAATTTCATGTAGTCAGAAATTTTGTCGTGCTTTATTGATAAAACTGCAGACTCCTGTGATGCTCTCTGGCCTATGTCGACTACGACTCGCCGGTGTGCTTCCTGTCTTCTGTTTTGTTATCAGAGTAGAAAAATATTTTTAGAAAAGAGTCGGCACTGCATCAGGCTTCAGACGCTGACGTTTTGGCTCAGACCCAATAGTTTGAAGAGTCTTTGGTCTTTTGAAAAACTTTCATGCTCGAAATGTCTCAGTCATAAATCCCTTCTCTCTTTAATTTGATCGCCCATACAAATCACCCTCTAGGGTCCTATAGAAATGTGAGGAAAAAAAATATTTGTTGGGAACTGCTTTTATTCACACAATTCAGAGCTGCACATTGAAACATCGTTTCTACTTGACACTGAGTATTTATATGCCTGTTGTATGGGAATTGTCTCAAATGATGTCACATCCTCTTTGTATGAAAGGGAGATAACAACTTGAGGGGTAGGTTCTTTCCATTTGAACTCGGAATTCAACGCATTTTTATTATTAAATGTTTATGCAAATACAATAAATGCAAAGGAAAAAATAGTCAGGATAGATTATATACACAAACTACTAAATATCCTTCTATTTACAATAAAATTTTGCAGGTTAGGGTTTTTGTCCCCTTTAAAATGGGTAAAAAGTACAAGAGGAAAATAGAAAAGCCCAAAGAAAAAATACAACACACACACAGAGGTCTGGTGAGTGGTATTTTTCTTCGTGTGCAATGAATGTTTGGCGCCATTCCAAACCATTGTTTGGCACCTTTCAGAAGGGTTTGCAATTATTATTCAGCAATGGTGCCTGTGAGTAGCGCAACCATCCAGGCAAATATATATATATATATATATATATATATATATACATACATACATACATACATACATACATACATACATACATACATACATACAGGAATCCTGAGTGACCATGTGGTCTAAAGCACTCTTCATTACGGATCACTGCCATCTCACCTCTATCTGTGTGGGTTCGAATCTAAGATTCGATTAATGTGGATATGTGAGAAAGCTTGCCAGTAGCTTCTCATGGTTCAGTAGTTCTTTCTGTGGATTTCCAGGTTTCTTCCTTCACCATTAATACTGGCCGCCATGTATAGCCAGCCTATCATGTGCTGAAAAATGGCATTACGCCCCACAACAACATACATACATACATACATACATACATACATACATACATACATACATACATACATACATACATACATACATACATACATACATACATACATACATACATACATACATACATACATAACTATCTTTCTATCTATCCATCTAAAAAAGTATTAAGAAATATTTTATTCCACTTCACAAAGAATTCAATAAAGAAAAGAGAGAGAAGAAGAGATTGAGGAAAAGAAGTAATGTAAGAGTACAAGTATATGAAAGTTGTTATTTTTCAAGTTGGATAACTTCTCCAAGGCAGATTAATTTTGTACGTGGGGTCTGGTGTTTCTCTCTGGATTCCTATAAGTTGTGAACAATACTTGCATAATCAATGTGACTGCCGTGGTTTGAAAACCCCAGCTTGTACAGCACTCCATCACTGTCAGTCTCATTGTAAGGCAGCAGACCCCATGGCTGTCTTGACAGCATTATAATGAGGGAGTGATGTATGTATAAGCTACTTCATATAGGACGGTCTCACTGGAAGGAGGTATACTTTATAGCTCCAATGGACAGAATTATAATGAGGGAATGATGTATATATAACATGCTTCATTATAAAACAGTCTCAAGGTAAGGAAGTATATTCTATGGATGTCATGGACATAGTTATAATGAGGGAGTGTTTTATGTATAATTTGTTTCATTAAAAGGCACTATCACTGTAAGACTGTATACCCTATGGCTGCCAATGAAAGTATGTGGACATATTTCAAGCTAAATCAGGACTCGAATTTGGTGACAGCATAAATGAAAAATTGAAAATAATTGGGGAAAGTGTTAGTTGATATTTCATGCTCTTTCATCTTTTTGCAAATGCAACAGTTTCTTGCATTATGCAGCCATTCATTAAAACTCCTTGAACTACATAAGTATTGTAAACAACAAAGAAACTGACCAAAACAAGTATGTGTGTATGCACAAATTTATAATGAAGTTTGTTTTGACTTTAATTCATTGATGACAAGATCAGTAATTTTGTTGCTTTCTTTTTAAGCGAAAAGAATTGAACTGAGTCAGCTGGCAGCAACATCACAAGCACAGGCAACAGAAAATATTTTAGATATTTTAGACAAATCAACAGAACCAGGAAAATGGCAGGCATTCTCAGAGGCACTACATTCTGCAGGTAGATTTATATTTGTTATTTACATTAACTGTAAAAGTAGTAAGATTTTTTCATATTTGTTTATTAGTAATAGTGTATATTGGACAATTTAAATATTAATTTATTTCATACTTATTTCAGATTATCCCTACCTGTTAGAGATTTTGAAGTCAACACCTAAGTCAGGGAAACATGAGGATTACTACCTCAAGTTGATACATGTTTTTGCAAATGAACTGCAAAAGTGTGTGGTTCCCATGCATATTCTCCCATATCTTCTTTCGAAGAGTGTGATCAGTCAAGGTGATGTTCAGGAAATCACAACAAGACAGCTTAATGTTGGTCCACAATTGGCTTTTTTGTTATTATTAGATCTTCTTCCACGAAGACAGAGACCAGAAATATGGTACAGACATTTTCTTGAGGGTCTCTTGGAACAAGGTCATGAGGATCTGGTGCAGGAGATTGATCCTGATTATTTTTCAACACAAAATTTAGGTACAGTACTTCCTCAGTATTCCTCCTCTTTACGTACATCTTACTACACAAATGAGGTCAAGGATTTTGTAAAACTGAAAGAGTTTTTAAAAATAATTTCCTGGATTCTGGCTCAATAAAACCAATTGTAATTTGGTTTCTCATTAATAAATAGACTGTTGTACATTTATAATAAGGCGTAAATTGATTATTTTAGAATGTACAATTTCAAGCTTCACAACCATGAATGAACAGGCTATAAACAAAAATCTACAATTAAGTTGTGGAACCCAGATAGTGATTACTATTTCCAACCATCTGTCTGTCTGTCTGTCTGCCTGTCCATCTGCCCAGTATAACTTACGTATTTTCAGTACCACATTTTTTTCATTACAATAAAGTACTCAATTTAAAGATGGGCATTGGGTCAGTTGATATCAGGTATATTATTTCCTGAGACTTTAGAGAATTACGTTTGAGTACTGAAACAGTGTTTTGATATGTTCAGTTGATATGTTCAGTTGTTACCTTCTGTCACTTTACATCTTTTGTAAATTTTCAGACATGATAAAATTTATTTGCCATTACTTCATGTTTTGAAACCTTATCTGTGCATATACATTTATATATGCATTTCAGTATTTTGAGTGAGTATACTTCAGTAGCCATTAGTCATATATATATATATATATATATATATATATATATATATATATATATATATATATATATATATATATACACACATTAATATTTCAGTGATATGTTTACTACAAAATCTTTGTTCGAAAAAAAACCCTGACAATTTTCAGTGCTCATAGGTTTCAGATATTTTGTTAGAAATACTTATAAATGTGTGTTTTTAATAATTGTTAAAAATATCTATTTTATCCATGTACATTTTTTCAAAGGACCAATCACTGAAGGCAAAGTAAAGCAAGGTTATACATCCTCTGGGGCATCATGGGCTGTTTGTCATAGCGATAGAGAAGAGATGGAGTGTGTGATGGAAGGTATTTCAATTACTGATTCATTTCTGTATAGAATTACACTGGTGTAATTTTAGCTTGCTCATACAAAGTGAAAAGAAGTTAATGCTATGGCATCATCATCATCATCTGCATCATAGTTGTTGTCCATGGTAAGGTTAACCCATTGTGAACATTTTCTTTTTGATACCATTATACATGTACCTCAATATTTTGGTGTAATGAATTTGATGTTCATGGCTATGTTAGCCCCCCCATAAATGTTTTTTTTTATGCCATTATGCTTAAATAATTGGGTGCAATAGTTTTGTCTGATTGTATTTTTCATCATTCTGAACTACCCAACGAGAAAGTGAATTACAACAGCCCATTCTTCTTACTGTAATAACTCATTTGTTACATTGAAACCCAGTTTTAAAGTCTTTGTTTCCTGAAATAACTTAAGATGGCAATGTATTTTTATGTAACCTGGTGCTTATACTATAATATAATGCTGGATTAGAAAAATGTTTATATATGCATTTCTAAGTTAATGGAGATTGTTGCCTAATTTTGAAAAATTCTTTTCAATTGAAAATTTGTCACAATGTGCTATTTGTAAGATCTCAGTATTTGTGCAGCAACATTGAAACAATTAACAATTTATGAAAAGGGGAATGGAATTCAAAGCAGGAAGGAAATGGACAACTTAAAGTAAATACATATAAAACCATGATAATATATATCAGAGCTTTTCAAACTGTTGTCCGCAGATCCCTTGGGGTCCATTGCATGTTGCCAAGGGGTCCACAAGCACAAAAAGAATAAAAATAGTACATTTGCAAAGTTTTCATTATCATCAACAATTATAAAACCAACTGAGTACTGAGCTGTCTAGTCTGTATTGACTCTATCCTATTCTATGGTAATTACTTACTGATGGATTCCATAAAATAATAATAATGTCTATCGGCCAAATTTATTGGATAGGCTAATAGGGTTCCACCATCTGACCACGACATGCTACGGGGTCCACAGCTTCAAATAGTTTTATAACCACTGATATATATCATTTTAAAATGGATTTTTTTTTCCACTGAACAAATTTGTTGTCAGCTTGAAAACACATATGTGCTGTTTTTTGTGCATATTTGCATTTACATTTAATACATGCCCAGATTTAGCATGGTTGGTTTGCCTTCTAGAGAATCACTGGTTGTCAGAATGAGCCACAGTGACCTGCATTTCATGCATGCATGAGTAATGTACATGTTAAAGCAGTATAGTCTTATCTTCTTTGCAGATCTCCAGCTGTAGGCATTGTAATCTTCACCTACAACCTGATCACTGTTGCAATGGAAGGCCACAGTGACCTACTTTTCTTAACAAATAACTTCATTTTTAACAAGGCTAAGTTAACGTTAAGTTTTCTACCATTAGATTCATACATGATGTAAGGAGTTTGAATAGGATGTTCCAGGCAATATTTTGTCTCTTCCATAGAAATGTAGGTCACAGCAGTCTGCTTTTTAGGCCCCCACTGTCCATCAGTATATATCCATAAGTCTGTACATCCATTCTGAATCCATTTGACATTGAGCCATGAATTGTATACATGTTATCTTGGTCATGAGTAAATGGTCTGATAGATTTTCAGGCCATTGCAGCAATATTTCTCAATTTTTTGCACATTTAAAACAAATTTGGGGTCTAAGCCATTTTTTTTTTACATAAACTTAAGTAGCACTTTTAAGAGAATGCATATTTGTATGAATAGACCTGATTAGATTTTCAGGTCATTACACTAATATTTTGTTGTTTGTTATCTCATCTAGCTATCACGATAAGTTAGCTTTTAGTATGGCCATATGTTCATTTTGTGTAGTGCACTCATTTATTGACAATTGCTTGCTTCCACTCTGGAGTCCATATTTCTGATGATTTCAGACAAACTTGGAATATTGGTTTATATCATCAAAATGTCAGATAAACTTGATAATGATAAATATCCATGCTTACTAATGAGGTGATCTTGCATTGATATGGTCAACATTGCTGTCATTTTTATCAAGGTTGGAATAAATGCTTATACAGTGAAACCTGTCTTGAAAGACCACTGCTATGTGAGACCACCTGTCTTGAGAAACCATAATTTTCTGGCAGAAAGGGTGGTCTTTCAAGACAGGTTCTACTGTATCATGATGGTCTTGAGCAAGCTTGATTACAAATGAGATCTATGAAAAATGATGAAGTAACCATGCATCTGATTGTCTTAGCTTGTTACAACTCTGCAGGCCACGTTTCAGAACAGATTTTAATCAAACTTGAAATGTGGACTGATATAAGTTCTTGGGTTCAAAAATAAGTGAAAGACAGGGCCTGTAAAGGGAAGTAACTTTTGTTTTTGTTTAGGTCTGTCTAGTAATATACCTTAGAGGTTAACTTAAATGAGCTATAATTCAAAATTGAAGGATATATATATATATATATATATATATATATATATATATATATATATATATATATATATATATATATATATATTTATATATATAAAGAAAGGAAAATGTCTTAAGTATATGAAATATCTTATATATAATGTTGGGAATAAAGTTGTAGTTTTGTGCTTAGGTATTGTTTGTATTCATTGGATGTGGTGTCAGATCAAAGTCCTTTATACTAAACACATGGGTCTCTTGTTGAACAATTTAAAATTATCAGGACTTTTTTAACATACACTTTGTGGGAACAATTATGGAAAAAGTATGTGAATTAGACAAATTAAGTTTGGTATTTCTTTATGCATAAATAGTTGACCTGACAAGGTTTTCTACCATTATAGCAATTTTCCAAATTTTCACATTTATTTTAGTATTTAGTATCTACATCTGTGATTTACACTGTTGACTTTGTTGTTTACTGGCTAATCCTAGTATTAGAGTGTTTGTTTCCTGTCATTGATTCATGTGTCTTGCCATAATTAGTCAGAACTTTCCTTACATCATAAAGAACCTATCATAGAAAAAAAAAGGTCACATTGACTCACATTTAGTAAATTTTTTACTGCCTTGCTATACCCAGCCATACCTATGGAGAAGGGGCATATGGTGTTTCCCATTTTTGGCTGTCCATCTAATCACATTATAGCTTGTGCATTTTAAATCAAATTTGGTATTTTATAATGCTCTACATTAAAGAGACGTAGATCATGTAGATTTTCACTTTCCTGTCACCATGTTATGGAGTTGTGACCTACAGTTGGACTTGGAACTTGACCCTTCTATAATTTTTGCAATACATAATGGATTGAAGCCAAATTTGGTATTAGACATTACATTAAAAAGTCTTTGTCAGCTTTAATTTTTATTGTTTTCAGGCAAAATGTACAGAGTTATGCCCCTGTTTCACTCTGAACTTTTGCACTTTAATGATTTTGGCAGGGACCATTCATGTCATTCCAATTATTCATACCTACTTACATGCTAGTGGATGCACAGATGGATGAGCACTCTTTGATAAATAATACATTTCTTTAATATATATTCCACACAGAAATTAAGTATTACATTATAACAATTTCACATCACAACAATATGCTGTTTAAATACACTTCAGTATGAAAGATAATATGTCAAATGATTTATACTGTGGCATTTGCATTGCTTCTGCTAGGCTGCCAGTTTAATCTACCTTTTTCATACTGTATAGTATATGCCTTGGTCAAATAAATTCATACATATATATATATATATATATATATATATATATATATATATATATATATATATATATATATATATATATATTGTATTTACTGCATGTTTTTTGACACTGTTTTTGTTGATCAAATATAATATTTAAATGCCTTGTAATTTTTCAGACATTGCTCTTCTATATAATATTTAAATGCCTTGTAATTTTTCAGACATTGCTCTTCTATATTTTTTTTTACAATTTATGTTTTCGGACATATATAAGAATGTCTTCTGCTTCGTTTTAAAGTAAAATTCCCAGTGTGTTTGCCATTAATTTAACTGATACAAAGGTCGCTTCATTTGGTTGGCAATTATTTAATGTGATCAAGAACTTCCACATGGATTGGTTGTCAATGTAGACATCATTACATGCAAAACCACATCATGCAGGTATGGCAGTTATGGCTTTGATTTATATCATCAAACAATACATCAGAGAGTCAGTATCGTTTAGTATATTCATTGGCACCATCCAACAAAACAAACCCCTTATCCCTGAGGCATTATGTACCATGGGGTAAATGTATTTATTGTTCTACAAGTAATAAACCTCTTTGTTGACAATAAATATTGTTTGTGGGTTTAATATGTTTGGTACATCATTAGGTCTTTTAACAAAATCCAGATGGCTGCCCTTTATTTCTGAACATACCTGTCAAAGAAATCTCACAAATTATAGTAGGAACAATTATCACCTAGACACCCTGAAATCTCCAACATGCATCAAAACAATCTTTGGACAGTCAATTTCGAGTGGGCAGGCTCTACTCATTTTGAAGCTACCCTCTGCTAGGTGGAAAACAAAAAGAAGAGAGAACCACAACAAACAGATCACCTTTATTTTTCATAAATTACCAATATATTAATGACTGGTATATTGCAACTTGCTTTTTATTTGTACCCTTCCTAGGCATGCTTACAACACTCACCCCATATGGAGCCTCTCATCCTTGGTGCTCTATTATTAGCACTCGTACATGTACTGATATTTCTACTCTCAATACTAAAATGATTCTGTCATAAATATCTTCAGAATTATAATTCCAAATTTTTAAAAAATTTAGTTTATATTATTATCTTAATTACACAGACATAAAACTTGCATGTGTTTGTAAGCTAGATTTTATTGATCACTGATTAGGCTAGTAAAGGGTTAAACTGGATTGCATGATTACTAAAATGGCAGTCATTTTGGAAAATAAGCACAATTGTGGCTCAAATACATGTATGGCTGCATTTTCTGGAGGATGAACATATATCAAATACACAAAATAGGCAAGTAATGCCTATTTTTCATTCAAAATCCTTTAAATGGTGTTAGACAAAATACTTGTTTTACTTCATGGCAGCACTTCAGCATGTGAGCTATAATTTTGACTTCATTACAGACACCTGGGTGGACAAAAATTTGTTTTCTCTTGTTTGTTTTCAGACACCTAATTAAAGAATTTAATATGTATTAGGACAACAAAAAAGTAATTATTTTTGCCATCCGAAAACATGCAGTAAATAAAGTGTACATATGTGTATGTGTATGTGTATGTGTATATATATATATATATATATATATATATATATATATATATATATATATATATATATATATATATATATATATATATATATATATATATATATTGTCAACAAGATTTATGTCAATTTTACATGTTAAACATGGTAACTCTTCAAAGAAGTTTATTCTGAGATGAATGAAATTTAACAGTGTTACAAAATGGCTCATTCTGTGTAACATAAAAAGAAAAAGTTCACACAACAAGTGCATTTTATGAATTTTAATAATGACAGAACTTATTTACTAGATCACATAAAATAATGTAAATTATTTAAACAAGACTTACGGTTTTAGAGAAATGGTCCAAATTTTGTTCAAAATTAATAAAATAAGTCCTGAAGAAAGTTCTAAACACAGACTAAAGTATGATGCTCGGGTCCAAAATGGTGGTTGTCCGCAATTTCCAGAATTTTTCACAAAAACAATGTACATGTTGTCCCATTTCAAAATTAGCAAGAAAACATCCAAATATGCAATGTTGCTCACTAGGAAAGTTATACAGAAGTGAATAGTTCCTCTAACACGGGTTGTGTTATTTTACATAGATATAATAACGAATTCTTCTTTTGGCACTACAAATTAAAAGTTGTATGACTCGACTCAACTATAACAGTCTGTCCATGATTGTTAACTCTCGAACAGGACAGTTTGTATGTGACTGTGCATGAATCGCAAAAACTCAAAGCATATATGGGAATGCTAAAGCATAGCCTGAACTGCACTCACATGAGAAAGTATGCAATTTCCCAATACTTCTGAACAATGAATTTTCGTCATCATACACAGCACGTGCCAACATGAACTACATCTACAACTCAAGTAAACTTATCAAAAACATGTTAGACGATATAATGAAATAAAAAATAAAAAGATTTATACAAAATTGATTTTCTAACGCACTTGGAACTCCAGGGTCGTAACAACAGAATATGAAAATTCTCTTAAACTCTGTTTTTATAGTCAATTTTTCTTTCTTAACAGATATTGTTGAACCAGAACACGACTCCATGGGTGACCAGGGTGCTCCATCGCCAAGCAACCCAGAATCTTGTGACATGATGTACCAACCAGAAGAAACATATGATCAAGAGAGCAGCCCTATTGTGTCGAGTTCCTCCTCTCTCACTTCTTCTAAGCGCCAAGCATCTTATTGTGAACCATGTGACAGTTTCACACAGATGAAGGTTGTACACAGTCGTGATTTCAGGATTGCAAAAGATGGTTCAGGAGAGATAGATACCACAAATAAAATGGATAATCAGATTAAATTTGACATAACCAGTACTAATAAACTGGACATGCAGTCAGAAAAGAAGATGGTCTACACACCAAACGTTTCAGGTAGAGATATACAGTATATACTTATGTGCAAGTTGAATCCAACTGAAAACAACATAGAGTCTGATCATAATGCACTGGCAGATCAAGGTCTGTGTTGTTTGTCATACTGATTACTTCTAACAAGCTACTGAGACCCATGTCAGTTTGTGCATTGTCTGATGGGTCTGTGCAGTTGAACTTGTCCTATAAGTAAGTAGATATTTACAGAAATTGATGACAATATTTGCCTTGCAGGTTGTAAGCATTGAATGATTTTCCTGGGTATTATAAATGTCTGTAGAGTTTAAATTTTCTGTCACAGCTTTGTAAAACTTAAAAGTTTTAAACATTTTTATTCATCATCTAGATGGGAGAATGTAGAGGGTTTACTTCATACTTAAGTGAGAGAACATAACATGGTTATATTAATAATGTTCTGTCTAAACCTGAAACAATTAGATGTGGAGTACCACAAGGCTTAATTCTGGGTCCATTACTGTTTATTTTATTTATTAATGACCTACCACTTGTACTAAAGGACTCGGTGTCATCTACAGATCTCTTTGCAGATGACACAACATTGTCAGACATCCAAAACACAAAACAAGAACTCGAAATTTCTTTACAGAATGCCCTAAACAAACTAGAATACTGGTGCACATGCAATGGCATGGTGGTTAATACTGGTAAAACTAAAATATTACTTATCTCAACACGGAAAAAAAGAACAAAACTTGATAGCAATGAACTATGTCTGATATGGAAGGATAAAAGGTTGCAAATGGTCTGTCATGATAGTCTACTTGGTGTTTTGGTAGATAATAACCTATCATGGACTGAACATATCAAACATATCAGTAAAAAAGTCAATTCAAGTTTATAGCTTCTCAGTAGGATAAGACACTTTCTCCCAGAAAAGCACAGAAAACTATTTTATAGCAGTTACATACAACCCTATTTAGACTACTGTAATACAGTATGGGGTAATTCAAATGATAAAAACTTAGCAAAGCTGGCACATCTCCAAAAAAGAGCTTTTGAGTTAATATCAATCCAGAAAGAAAGCAAGGAAAATTTAGCTGGTAAGTTAAAAATACTACCTATTAAAGACCGAATCTGTTTAAGAAAAGCCAAATTAATGTACAGGATAGCCAATAATAGTGCTCCTGAATATTTACAATCACTATTCAAGTATAGGCTACCTGGAAATACTCCCCACCTGCGATCAATGTCTACCAAACATTACAAAATTCCCAAACCAAATAAGGAATTATTTTAAAAAAGTTTCCAATACTCTGGAACATTGCTCTGGAATAATATTCCAGTTGAGATTAGAAATGCCCACTGTATTTCCTCTTTCCAAACCCAGTATATACAATGGCTTCAGAGATGAAGCAAAAAAAAAATAAATTCCTTTGAATGAGGGCCTCAAGGTAGATTAGTTCTTAGCTAATTGAGTTACCCTCTTTAAATAAAGTAATAATAATAATAATAATAATAATAATAATAATAATAATAATAATATTAAAACATATACCTGATTATTAGTATAGTATATGCCCACTTATAAGTTGAGTCCACTTGCATATAGCATACACCCTCATCTTACATTGCATAATTTGCTGGCAGATCAGGGTTTATATTGTTTGTTCTACTGGTTATTTCTAACAAGCTTTATTGACCCAGATCAGCTGGAGCATTATGAAATAGCAGATCTGATTCTCAGTATTTTGCAGTCAACCCTGATGTAAAAGTAGGTTTTTGTATTTTGATACAGTGAATTAACATGTGATGTCATAACAATTATGTAATTATGGAATGGTTACATCAGTTAAAGCAGTAAATGATTTTGCATCCATCAAAATGTCTTCAGATTTGCATAGGATTACCAATAATTTATGATTTAGTTATTTCTTTTTAACCCTTTCCCTCATAGAGTGTATTGCTTTTTAGCCCTTCGATGCGCATGTAGGAAAGTTATCTAGTGCAGTCCGCTATGCATAGGCCTGTTAAGCAGTGAAGTGTATGTTACGTTTAACAGCAATTTTAACCATTTTATGTTTTTGGTACACATATATTATGTATGGAAAGATTTAAGAGTAAAATAAGATCATTATAGCTGTATAATTATTTTTAACAAAAGAATTTTGTATGTACTTTAAAATCTTGAGAGAACTCATTCAGTATCAAATCAGCGAAGCCGCATGATTAACGGCAGTGGCAAATTTCCATACTCAAAATTTACAAGTTCTTTGTCTGCGTCTACATCACAAAATAATTTAAATTTATAATTTATAAAAACTAAGGGCTTTCTACCTCAGTCTCAGAGCCTTTCGCAAAGTTATTGAAGCTTGTGATTTACTGGTTCAAGTATTGAACGATATCAGAGACCGCCATTTTGTCGAATGGAGAATACGACCCAGTTACGACCTACTTACTTTAAAAAGCAGATTGCAACCAGATCATCAACAGTGACCACGTGATCTGATGTAATGGTCATTCTTACCAATGAATGTAGTATCTAACAGGGGGTTTTCCCCGAAGGTAGCGTTACGAGAACCTGCTCAAAATAGCTGTTGTTTACAGAGTTGCCAAAAGGCGCTTAGTGTGACATCAGGTAAATTGCCAAAAGGCGCTTAGGGGGACTTTGGGTAAATTGCTAAGAAGCGCTTATATTAGGTAAAGGGTTAAACAGCACACATTTATATGCAATTTTTGAAACAAATAATTGTTTTTGTAGTCTTTGTTTTTTTTATAGAAATTTCAAAACACATAAGAATGTTCATCACACACTGTATGATAACATCTAAATTAATATTTTTCTCTTCCACATGCCTTAGTTGAACACAATTCTGATGAATCTGAGGATGAAAATTTTATGACCTCTGATTATGACGATGAAGAAGGTAATATATTTATTTTGTCAGTCTCATTGTTAAAAACAAGGAAGAAATAGATTTTACCATTGATATCAATGGATTCAAAGTCACCAGGCCTGGAAGTTATAAAAATAAACAGTCTGTTTTTTAGTTTCTGGTTCAATTTCAGAGTTGTCTTTTTAGCAAACCTACAATTTTATTGACCAATCCAACTTAATTAAATTAGAGATTTTTGTCTAAGTTGGAGCAAGAGAATGTTTTTATAACCCAGAGCTGGGTCAGAACTTTTCAATACAATATCAACATTATGCTAATTATATATGCTAACAACAATAGATATGAAAGATAACATGTTAAATTATTTATGCTCATGGTCTCTGTATTGCTTCTACTTGGTTTTCAGTTGATTTGCACTGACTGATATTTTAGAGGAGTATTGTTTTAATAGTTGATTAGCCAGGGTAAGTAGGGTATTTTGTATTTTTTGCTCAAGTCTTCTCATAAGGATGAGTATCAATATTTGATTAAATTTGTTTATACAGAACAAGTTTCATGCTGAGGTGGATGATCTATCAGATTGCTAATTTGTGTTTACTGTAAATTTCTCCAATGAAATAATGCCACATTTTAATCAACTTAAATCATGCAGTTTAATAAACACATAATGCAGTTTGATCTACACATATCTAGGTGAAGAGCCTCCAAAAGAAAAGATCACAAGACAGGATCCTCTCCTCCAGCTCAGAAACTATCAGATAGAGCTTGCAAAGATTGCTGTGGGTGGAGAAAACACCATAATCTGTGCACCAACAGGGTCGGGAAAAACATGGGTAGCTTTACACATTATCAAGAAGCATCTGGAGGCCAAAAGGCCAAGAGGTATTTAGTCTGTACTAGCATTTATTTTTTGTCACAAAATTAATTATTGTCACCATTCATAGGCAACATCACAGTTTATCAGCTTTGTGTATTTTGTATCGCATTAAACCACAGGGGATAGTATACTAAAATCATCACTATACCTTACCCACTCTGTGTTAAAAGTTTTCTTTCAAACCATGACACATTTTCTTATTGAGAGGTCTGTAATGTTTTTTTCATGCTTGTTCCATTCATCTGCCAGTCCAGTTGTAACTCATCAGAGGGAATAATACAGGTTGAAAAAACAAATCAACCAATATTATTCCTTTCCTCTGATGAGTTGTAATAGTAACAAAACTGGTCAGGGACAGAGGGTGACTAGAACACCCCAGCAGACAGGATAGTTTGCTTCCACATCCAAACATGCAACATCTATGCTAAGTTTATATTCTATCAGAAGTGAAGGCAACCCTCTTCAGGAATCCAGTCTACAAGATCCCAACGCCATTGAGAGCTCAGTGAGTATGTACATCACTGCTCTTGTCCAGCTCTTCTGCACATACAGATGCCAGTAGAATGGAGACTTCAGACAAGAAAACTGGAAGAACCAGCGGATGCTACTACCATCCCAATCAATTCCACTTTATGAAAAATCAAGAATACTTTTATCCATAAATGTGAAATTAAAAATGGTATTTGATTACCTCCAAGAGTGTGACCTGAAAGGAAAATTGTTTGAGGATTAGAAATTAATCTACACTCAAGCTTCACTAATTCTCATGATTTTGTCAGTGCTTGGAACACCGTCCTCCATGAAGACTCAAAGAAGCTAATCAGCCAGGCATTCATCCCCACACTTGACAGGACTTCATCTATTTACTCAAAATGTGGAAAACAATATGTAGGTGAGACTAAAAGGGAATTTCAATTGGGAATAAAAGATCACTTGAGGGATAAAGATTCTCTGGTGTTTAAGCATTTTAATTTATCTGTCCACAACATAGATTGTATTAAATATGAGATAATAGGAATTATTAAGTCTGATTCAGAACTCTCCAGTAGCACTATTTTTAGGAAAGATAGAGAACTTTACTGGATATAGTAATTACAATTACTCTACAACCAATAGGGATTAACATCTTCATCAGATTGGGATTACAGACATTTGTAACTTAAAGTGTAGGCTGCCACCAGATTATCCAGGCATATTAATCCCCAAGTCTGTTTGGTCCTAAATGACAATATCATGACTCTAAAAAGTCTTGTTATCATTCATCCTCCTGAATGGATGGTCATATTGATAGGATTTCCGCCAAAAATCTTATTATGATATTTGGTTGGTCCTAAATGTCAGTACTGCCACCATGACAGCCATCTTGAAAATCTTGTAATCACTACTAATCTTGATTGGATGGTCAAATCAACACAGGGTTATCAAAAACAGCTGTCTAATGGTGTCTGTTTGATTCTAAATAAAAATCTTGTTATCAGTCATATCAACACAAGGTTATCAAAAACAGTTGTCTAATGGTGTCTGTTTGATTCTAAATAAAAATCGTTATCAGTCATATCAACACAAAGTTATCAAAATCAGCTGTCTAATGGTGTATTGTCGATCCTAATTAAAAAATCTTGTTATCAGTCATATCAACACAAAGTTATCAAAAGCAGCTGTCTAATGGTGTATTGTTGATCCTAAATAAAAAATCTTGTTATCAGTCATATCAACACAAGGTTATCAAAAACAAATGTCTAATGGTGTATTGTTGATCCTAAATAAAAAATCTTGTTATCAGTCATATCAACACAAGGTTATCAAAAACAGCTGTCTAATGGTGTATGTTTGATCCTAAATAAAAATCTTGTTATTGATCATAACAACACAAGGTTTTCAAAAACAGCTTTCTAATGGTGTCTTGTTGATCCTAAATAAAAATCTTGCAGACCCTAATTCCATATAATTCCACCAGATTGTTTCAACTCAAAGCAGTTAAACAGTAGAAATGGTCTGAACTTGGATTAATTTTGGCCAGTAAAAAAATCTGTACCATTCAAGAAAATCTTGTTTTGTCATTATTATGCATTTTCTGTTTTATTTTGAATTCAGAAGAAAATAATAGATTTATCAGATTTTACTAAAAACTAGTGTTCTCTTCAGCAAGTTTGAAAAACTTAAACTTTTCTCCTTGCATTTAATTTATACATGGTTTTAAAATTTGTCAAGTATATTATCAAATGACTAATTAGTTCATTTGATGACTAATTAGTTCATTTGATGACTAATTAGTTCATTTTATGACCTCTGAACAGGTCTCAAAAGCAGTTTATCTGGTACAATATTTCAGGAAGACTGAATTAAAGCACCTGCAAAATAATTCTAACAAAATTAAGTTTTTTATTTCTGAGGCTTTATTTCCAACATTCCCCATCTGTGCTTGTATTATTTATTTGCCTATAATTTAGGACTAAGAACCATTCATTAGCTTTTATTTTCTTTGACAGAGAAAAGAACAGTGGCATTTATGGCTAAGACCAACCCACTCATAAAACAACAGTATAGACGTTGTACCAAATATTTGCCACAATACAGGGTAAGTTTTTAGCTTATCCATATCAGTTTACTTTTTTTAGCTGTCCTATGTGACAGACATGAGTTCTTAAACTGGTTTCTTTTATCACATAGAGAAGTCTTTAGCTCCAATGACAAATTCAGAATCAGTTTTGATTATATATATTTATGTAAATTGATAAATGAATCATATTTTAAACATTTCTGTGTTTTTTTAATACCATGATCATTTATAAAAGATAATCTTTTATTTTTTTTGAACAAACAGATTAACATTTGATTTCATGCTGTACTAAAATTGTTGATGAAATACTAATCATGGATCTCCAGCTATATTTAAGGCCCCTTGGATCAAACAAAATTCATTGCAATGGACCGACATTCTGCTGGCCAAAGGAATTCCAAGAATCCAAGATTAAACTGTTTTTTGTTTTTAACTGCTGAGTATTGAAAGTATTTCAGTCTGATATTTTTTGGCAATACCAGGACTTCAAGATAGCTACTGTAATGGTCAGTAGTGTTAATGAATGTGTAATCTGCACCATTTATTACCAGCTAGACATTATTCAAAGCTTTTTTTGAAAACCTTATGTTAAAAAGACCATTCTTTCAGTGGGGATAGAAGTAATAAGATTTTCAAGATTGAAGTTGTAGCAGCCAAAGTCTTGATAAAATGACTAACATTAAACAATTAGACAGCAGGATTTTATTAATAAATAAAGGAAGAAATATTCAACAGCTGGTGTTTATAACTCACAATTAACCCATATCATAATAAATCTTGTACTTTTGCCCTTGCATCACAATATGTTTGGTATTACATGCCATGCATATGATATATATCATGGTTTTATCATATTGCAACCCCAGCATCATGAATCATTATATATATATATATATATATATATATATATATATATATATATATATATATATATATATATATATATATATATATATATATATATATATATTATAACAACCAAGCAGAAGATGTACAGCCTAATCCATGTCATATTTAATCAGTTTGCCTCAGCCCTAATCTACATAATACTCAATCAGTTTACCAGTCCTAAATACTTAACTAGAGTAGCAACAGCACTACTCCACATCATACTTAATCTGAGTTTGTGACTGTCCTAATCCATGTCATACTTAATCAGAGTTTGCAACAGACCTAATCCATATCATGCTCAGTTATCCACAATCCTAATCCATGTCATACTTAATCAGTTTGCCTCAGCCCTAATCCATGTCATACTTAATCAGTTTGCCTCAGTCCTAATCCATGTCATACTTAATCAGTTAGCCACAATCCAAATCCAGGTCATATTTAATCAGTTAGCCACAATCCTAATCCATTTTATACCTAATCAGAGTTAGCCACAATCCTAATCCATGTCATAATTAATTAGAGTTAGTTATAGTCCTAGTCTATAGCACACTTAATCAGGGTTTGGCTCTAACTTAATCCACATCATGTTGAATTAGTTTGCACAGCTATAATCCGTATCATAATTAACCAGAGTTTGTTATAGTCCTAATCTATATGAAACTCAATCACAGTTTGGCTCAGCCTTATTTTAGTTTTCTCAGTGTGTGTGTCTATATATATAGATTTTTATATAACACAGACATCCTTGGTGACTGGTGACACTGAAGAATCAACCCATTTGGATGCATTTTTACCAGTATCTGATATCCTTTGCTTTACACCTCAAATTTTGGTAAATAATCTGGAAAGCAAATCTGTCAAATCTCTGAGTGAATTCACACTATTGATTGTTGATGAATGTCACCATACCAAGAAGGAAGATGCATACAACAAACTGATGAGGAAATATCTGATGGATCTGGAGAGAAAAAACATCAAAAATTTGCCTCAGGTAAAATTTTGCATCCATCTTGATCTGTCTGCCTATCTGTGTAGAAGTGAGTGGTACTTATCTGTGCATGTGTATTTGTGTTAGAAAATGTGTAGCATGTTCTTAAAACTCAGCTGACACCCTGCAAGTTTTTGGGCCACCTGAATATAATCATTGCTATTTAAATGTGTTTTAGGGTCACCTGAAAAATATCATTGCTATTGAGTCATGTATTAGAGACCACTTGAATATAATCTGTGCTATTTAAACATATATTTTGGACAATGTGAATATAATCATTACTTTTTAGACATGTAATTTGGGCAATGCAAATATGATCATTGCTATTTAGACATGTATTTTGGACAATGTGAATATGATCATTGCTATTTAGACATGTATTTGGACAATGCAAATATGATCATTGCTATTTAGACATGTATTTGGGCAATGTAAATATGATCATTGCTATTTAGACATGTATTTGGGCAATGTAAATATGATCATTGCTATTTAGACATGTATTTGGACAATGCAAATATTAATGCTATTTAGACATGTATTTTAGATATTGTGCTTATGATCATTCCTATTTAGACATGTATTTGGGCAATGTGAATATAACCATTACTATTTAGACAGGTATCTGAGCTCAATGTTGTAGATTACTTTGCATGCAGCTTTTAAGATTTTCACACAGCTTGTTCAATTCCGAACTTCACATGTATTGTCTAAACTTACTGTAAATACTCATGTATAGATCAAGTCCAGCTGGATACTGCATAGACCCATATCTGCCATAACATATTGCACTGGTAGATCTGGTTCTATACAGTTGTTAGGAGTTGAATATCATTAGAGAGTGACAGTGAGGCAGGTGATTTTTAATGCGAACTCAATTAGGAAACCTTACTATGGTGTACAACAAGAGGAAGATCTTGGACTTTTGATGGAATGCAGTTAATTTATTTTAACAAAATGTAATTGGACCATGTATGTAAGGATTGAATTCTTTTACATTTATATTTTATTTTATATTCTGTTTGTCAAGTCAAACTGCAAACAATAAAGATCCCATTGTGCCATTGCATGTTTGTCCTACTGATTACCCCTAACAAACTGCAATGATCCAGACCTGCCATAGCATAATGTTTGTTCTACTGATTACCCCTAACAAACTGCAATGATCCAGACCTGCCATAGCATAATGTTTGTTCTACTGATTACTCCTAACAAACTGCAATGATCCAGACCTGCCATAGCATAATGTTTGTTCTACTGATTACCCCTAACAAACTGCAATGATCCAGACCTGCCATAGCATAATGTTTGTTCTACTGATTACCCCTAACAAACTGCAATGATCCAGACCTGCTATAGCATAATGTTTGTTCTACTGATTACTCCTAACAAACTGCAATGATCCAGACCTGCCATAGCATAATGTTTGTTCTACTGATTACCCCTAACAAACTGCAATGATCCAGACCTGCCATAGCATAATGTTTGTTCTACTGATTACCCCTAACAAACTGCAATGATCCAGACCTGCTATAGCATAATGTTTGTTCTACTGATTACTCCTAACAAACTGCAATGATCCAGACCTGCTATAGCATAATGTTTGTTTTACTGATTACTCCTAACAAACTGCAATGATCCAGACCTGCCATAGCATAATGTTTGTTCTACTGATTACCCCTAACAAACTGCAATGATCCAGACCTGCCATAGCATAATGTTTGTTCTACTGATTACCCCTAACAAACTGCAATGATCCAGACCTGCCATAGCATAATGTTTGTTCTACTGATTACCCCTAACAAACTGCAATGATCCAAATCTGCTGGTACACTATGCAACAGCAAATCTTAGTCTTTGCAGTTTGCAGTTTGACTTATTTCATAAGCAGGTAAATATAGTGCCTTCTGAAAATGTAAACATCATTAGATTTTAGTTTTATATTTGTTTGGAAGAGTTTATCCTCCTAAAAACCTTTTGGTTGCAGTTCTTTATATTTTCATTTCAAGGACTTTACTTTTAATTGACACAGCTGTATTGTGCTGATATGTTTTTAAATCTTAATACTGAAACCAAGAGGTAGCTTATTCAGGTCATTGGTTTCTTCTTATAATACCACCTTTGCTTTTGAAATTTCATAATCAAACTTTGTTAGTATAATAGTGTTAATAAATTATTGAGACTTTTATGTAATGTAAGGGAATACACCATTTAGCAAAGGAATATACAGAAATGCAAAATTTATCAACAAATAAAATTGATATAGTTCAAAAAATGTTTGAAAAGAGCAGAGAGGGTGAATACTACAACAATATATTTGCGACAAAATCGATTAAAGCCTCAGAATGCCAATGGAGCCTTCCTACGAAATCTCATATTTTAACCAAAAAAAAATTAAAGGTCCCATTTTACAAATGGAGCCTTAGCGATTTTGTCGTGAATACATTGTCATAACCACACTCAAATTGCTGCCATCTACGTCTACAAATTTTTGCGACAGAATCGATTAAAGCCTCAGAATGCCAAATGGAACCTTCCTACGAAATCTCATATTTCAACCAAAAAAAAAAATAAAGACCCCATTTTACAAATGGAGCCTTAGCGATTTTGTCGCAAATACATTGTCATAACCACACTCAAATTGCTGCCATCTACGGTCGCAAATATGTTGTCATTTCACCCTCTCTGCTGCTGATTAATACAAATTATTTGTTAGCTTTTCACAAACAGACTAATCGATAATACTTCACCACGTAGATCAATTAAATTATTTGACTGATCGGTGAGTGTAAAATTAATTCTAGTTAGTGAATCATTTTGACATTGCATATAGACTGGATTAGTCGGATTTTCAACAATTAAAAATCCGGGGGGTGCTGTTGGTGCAAATGAATAAAGAATGTAACCCTGTCGGGCTTGATTTGATTGTTCCATATTAATTTGATAACTTCCTTCGATTACATCACACGTTAAATTAAGTGCGATCACCGATGAAATATCCACATTGTTCGGTGCGATATGTCTACCGTCGCCGTCGGGAGAATTATTATAAGTGAGGATAATAGGCTTCGGCTGGCTATCTTTCCATGATTGATAGATTTTATTAAATCCTTCGTCGATGGCAGTTCTGAGTTTTTTCTTTAACTCGGGAACATTATATCCTGGTAATTTATAATTTGGATTTTCATTTATATTTTTTTTATAATCTTGAGCTGAGCTAGTTTTTGAAATCGTGCTATTTTCATCAGTGAAGAGATTAGTAATCCTCGAATTAAATATTTCCATGTCATCGATGATTTTATTACCCGCGGCGACTACACTAGTAAACTCAGCTTGTGAAAGAAAGCCAGATCTTAACGACGGTAATAACAACAAAAAATCATTATTCATTCTATCAAGGATGTGATCTTTGATATCTACAAATGTTGGACTTGTTTCATGTATTTCCAGAATTTCACCTTCCTGTGGGATATAATCATTAAAAAATGGAATTCTCCACACATCTTCACCATATTGATTCTTATATCGATATCTTTTTGTGAAGTTTATATCCTCGAATTTTTTATAGGTTTTTGATGGATTTTCAGGTCCTATTTCATCAGTGACGTAATCAGATTTTACAGGCTCGGGCGTGGAATTATCAGCACTTCTAGGTGGATCTTCGGGCCATCCTAATACTGTTCTTATTGAACTGTTATAAATATCTACAACGTACCCAGGAGAGCCTATTTCAATTGTAGATGATAGTGTTGGTTCATGAACTGTTATCGCAATTTTTGATTCTTTTTTAGTAATGGATTTTATTCTACGTTGTAATTCATTATTAATTTGCTCAATTTGATAGGATCCAGTTGGTATTGAAACAACGTTCCAATCTGGAGTGTCATCTTTTTTATTCCTATATGCAAATACCAGGGAATTATTAGGTCTCTGACCGCCAAATGGAACCGATCTGATATTAGGCCAACTATGATACACTCGTAATTTTGCCAACGCGATTTCCTTTACTGAAACAGGTGAAGGAAAATTCACACTGAATTTAGGGTTTGTTGACGATATTGATATCATGCTTGTTTTCCGCGGAGTGGTATTTTCTGCTATCCGCTGAAGTAGTTGAATCTCTTGCGACATTATTATTATTATTTACAATGTCTAATTTTGCAATAGATGAAAAAACGCTAGCGTTTTTAATCGTAGTATCATAAATACGTATCATCGCGGAGAATTCGTCTTCGGTAATTATCGTATCATCAATCGATGATGACATCAACGAGGATAATTGTGAGTAACCGTTAGATACTGCTTGATGTTTTACTATATAGTCGTTAAGTTTTTCTTGAGAACACGATGATATTTTTTTAGTAATAGCATTTGCAAGTCCAGCAAATGTTGTCACCGCGGAAATAGCAATTGGGACAGCAATCGGAGCTACCATTGTTACTGAAGATAGTATAATACCAGCACCGGCCATTATACCAGATACCGAGTATACTGTAACATCAATTGCGGTAATTCTCCTGCGATACTTTTTAATTTTTATTTCATATTCATCAATGAGTGTTTTGAGTTTTGTTAAGAAGTCTTTGACGGTATCATAGCGATATTGCGATGATGGAATCATATTATTTTAAAACCTCAAGTGGTTTTTAATTGTTAAAAATTCTAATTTAGATCAGCTACAAACTCCATGTACCATACAAATGATGTCTTATTTAAATTAGGATCAGTGCTTGTTATTGTAAACCGTTTGTATTCACCCACGTCAATAGTCGTTGAAATCACGTTGTTGTATCCATATGAAGTCGATGATGATATATTAAACTGATTCAGTGACACTATTGTTAATCGATAAATACCCTTGTTTGACACAGTGAGGGTTACTGTATTCTTTTTAGGTTCCCAATCTAATGATCCAGAGAGAACTGTGTATATCATATTTATGATATTTCTCTCATGAGGAATCTTTATTCTTTCAAGTAGCGGAAGATTGTCTGTTTTAAATTTTGTAATATCCTCGATAGATTTTTTAATACTATTAATGCTATCTCTAATAATACTAAATCCAGCATCATTAATATTTTTAATACTGGATTTAATTTCATCAAAATTGGATTTAATTTCAGCGAGAGATGGAGAGGTTACCGCTGGTGTTCCAAAGAATTTATTGATAATATTTCTACGAAGGGAAGTATATGTTGTTATATGTTTTTCAAGTTCTTCATTTAAATTTTTTAATGCATCTGTGATTGTAGAAACGAGTACACCCGGTTTGAGTTTTCCATCATTTGAATATAACGCTATTGTATCTTCAACGACGTCACGTCTTCGTATTAAGACATCATCCAATGAAACATTACTAGATTTCAATTTGCCCTGGCGATCTTGAAATACAACTATTTCCCCAGGATCTACACTTGACAAATTTAATGTCTCGGCGATTTCATCTTCGATTATTTTTTTTACACTTTCGACAGCGAATTTGCTATCGGTTTCTGTTTTTTTTTGATTCTGATAAAGGTCGTCCCCAAATATCAATCATTATACGAAAATGCTACGTTTTTCTAAATCATAACGCTATCGTTTTTGCCATTGCCTGCTAGTATATTCATTAACAACAACTTGTGGTGGTTTTCTTGGAAATTTAGATATCTCTGCAAGGAAGTTTAATACTTCACGACCGCATATCGGTGGATCATTTAACTGTTGTGTTGGTAGCGTGGAATAAAAAATTGGAGATGACTTTGTTATTGTGGATACATATCGCATGAATTCTTTTGGTGGAGCTAATCCATATGAATCAAAATAGACAATTCCACGTGGATCAATTGCATATGCGACCCAATGAGTTCCTTTTCCGCTGCTGTTATCGAGATTGATAATACCCGTTTCATTTTTCATTGGTTTTGACGGTAATTGATCTCTCATGAAAACTCCTCTAAAGTTTTTTTATTGATAATGATTTTACAGCATCAATTAAATCAAAATTGGACATTGGTGAAAATCCAAGGGATTTTTCCACTAATAAGCCGTTCCTGGTATTCTTAGGCCCGTGCCCTTGTACCAATTGTGTGGAGTTCCTGGTAGTCTTAGACCCTTTCCTTTTTTTTTTATAGCCTTTCCCAGTAGCTTTTTTCAGGGCCATTCCTGCAGCAGTACCAACGGCTCCTAACGCTGCCGCCTTCGCAACCGCTGGGGCAGCCGCTGCAATCAATGCTGGAATAGCAGCTAACAGCGGGAATATTCCACCCGATTTTATCATACTGGCGATAGCTGCTTTCGAAAAATCAATTTGAACTCCTCGTTTGTTCTTTAGCGCATCATTGAAATGTTTTATTTGACGATCTGTCAGTGATAATTTATGTGCACCACCGGACATTTGAGTGGGTTTCAACGTTATTGTAGTTCCACATTCTTTAGCCGACTTTGATTTCAATTTCTTGACCTGACCATCAGTCAACTGGACATTAACAATACTATATGTCATTCTATTCTAAAATGTAATTTACACTTTCAATTGATCTTATTGTGAAAATCCTAACTACATGTTTGGAAAATCAAATGATTTTTGAAAACATTACATGTTTTCCACTGGTGCATCAATAAGTCTCATTCGTCCGCCAACTCCTTCTAACAACATTGATTTATCACTGAGAATGACAGCAACTGCTCTATAATCGGCTATACCAGCAGGGCGTTGTACCCGAGCTTGGAAGTATATATCAACAACAGATTGTCTCATCATGTCAAGATGTTCCAATGAAAAGTAATAAATCGGATAGTGTTTTTCAAAATCAATTTGCGATATTTGCAAACCAGTATCAACATTTTGATCACGACCCATATACGACAATATTCTATGATATACACGAGCTATGTAGTTGTTATCATAATCAAGCTGTACAATCTCTGCTGGCTCTTGTTGTCCGTTTATTCTCAACGAAACTTCACTTACCCCTAATTTATCAAATATCATATGACTAGATAATTGACGACTCACTCGATTTGCATCCTGTAACGCTATAAAGATATGACGTGGAGCTGAAACACCTTGTTTTGATGCTAAGTGCCATGTAAATGCGCCATTTATATTATCCTGCTTCGTATCAGTCGTTGTTGTTAGCCAACTTAGCAATGATTTTCCACCTGTGTCCATAAACGATAGTAATTCTTGCTCTATTGTAACTGCTGGTGTCAAGACGGGCATCCATAAAGTCAATTTATTTAAAATGACTTTACCATCATCAACACCATTAGCACGCCAAATTGCATCATTGTCATTTTCCTTTCGCACTAACACGACTGTATGTTTTGCTCCATAGATGACTTTTCTGACATTTCTACAGAATCCGAATATATGATGTAACGGAATTGCACATGAAAATCGTCGATGTTGTCCTTTTAATGCTCCTTTTCGTGTTGCAAATCCTAGATTGAAATTATCATTGACCCTTTTTAAAATGTCGAATGGATTAGCGGAACCTTCACGGTCTGGATTAGCTGCGAGTTGTTGATCAACTTCTGCATTAGCTGCCGCAGTTAGTACTTTAACAAATTGATAATGGTCAGCATGATCAGAAGTATCCTTAGCAAACATCATAGACGGACCAGCCGACCTTGTATAATCATCAGAATATCTCGCAAGTCCGATTATTGTTGTTGCAATATCAACATCTTGTTCTATTGATTCAATTTCTTTTCCATCAATGATATATCTTGCACTGTTAAATAGCGCCATAATGCCATTATTTACAAAACCAACTCGGATATTTGGGTTATCCCCATATGGTGTATCAGCTGCAACATTTGTTACAAGTTCTCCTTCTACTTCAATAAACGCCTCACACGGCAAAAAGTATCTACTTGTATCTTGAACTTGAAGTTCAACTCTCCCTCGTTGATTTGGCTCTCTTGCAGGATAGGCATAATACTGATAGTTAATTTTAGAATCATCTTTATTCACCGGTGCCGCCATATCAAACGCTGGATCAGCAATTTTTTTAAATGCCATTTATACTAAAACGTATCGTTTTTCTAAATCATTTTCTTTTTCGATTTCCTCCAAGACCGCTTCCCGCTATCATACTTGCAATATTACTACTATCTGGTGAAGTCATTGCTAATGATGCTAGTTTTTGTTCCACTGCGTTATTTATCACTTTACTGACATTTGCAGGCATCATTGTTGTTGAAGGTAGCGGTGGTGGTGGTTTTCGTCCGAATCTAGATTTCACCAATGACGTTATTCTATTCTTTGCGGTAGAAAAGGCCGTTCCTGCAAGATCTCCAACAGCGTTAATTCCCTTATTACGAATAACATCAATGGCTTTCATCGCTAATTGTTTAGCAATTGGTGCTACTTTTGGGGCTATTCTTGTGAATAAACCAGCCATGGTATTTCCAAGGCCGTCACCGTAGTATGCCTTATAAACGGGCAATCTTGAGTTCACTACATACACGTTTGTTGGTTTATTGTGATTATAGTGTACTATCATCTTATTTGAAATGACTTTGCAATTTCTAAATACAATTTCAATCGCTAAATTCCCCCGGAATTCCGTCCATTAACTCATCCAAGAGTTCTCGATACGTATGAATATCAATTATCCCACCTTGGAATAATCGTCTGCAAATATCAAATGCTTCATTAGTTATTTCGACTGAGTTATTCCCAGCTCGCTTACCTCCCATAAGAACCTCAAGTCGTGATATATCATTAATGATATTACTAGGACACATATGAGAATCATGATGAGAACTTCCATAACCCTTTCCTGAAGTACTTGCTGATTCGGAAACGTTTTGAATTTCTGGAGCTGGTTCGGAAACGTTTTGAATTTCTGGAGATTGTCGACCTCGACCTCGACCTCGACCTCGTCCTCGACCTCGACCTCGACCTCGTCCTCGTCCTCGACCTCGACTTTGTTGTTGTTGATCTAAACCATACTTATTAACTCCCATTTGAAAAGCTAGGTAATTCAAGTTACCCTTATTTAAATTTCCGGGTTCATTTTTATTAATTTTAAATAACCAATCCACCCATTGATCTCGTTTTATTATGTTCTTTTTATACTCGTCTTTTAAAAAATCCTCCCTGTTATAATAACGTTCGGCAGCGAATTTACCAAATAACACATAGTCTTCAGGTTTCAGCAATTGAATTCGTCTGATTTCTTCTATAGCTTCATCAGTGAATTTCTCGTTAAAAGGAACACTTTTTTTAGTGGAAACACTAGCATCTTCAACGGGGTTATCATCAATATCAATATTACCCATTTGTTGTATTTCTCGCTGAGTTTGTAACTCACCTGAAAGCTGTTTTATTCCCTCGTGAGTTTTTTCAGTTTCTGTAGCAATCTTTCCTAATACATCAATAATAGGTACTGCTCCCTCTTTAGGGATGTCGCCGTATATAGCACGTTCTGTTGCAAGTTTCATATCTTTAGTGGCTTTAGTTACAGGGGCAAAAAGTTGTTCGCTTCCAATAGAAAAGTCAGTCTGCGCTTGCTGTCTAAGTTGTAGTTTATCTCGCACGTTATCTCGAATTGGTATAAACTCTTTCAGTAATGCTAACCTCTCACGGGCTAGTCTGGTACTTAATGCTTCTGAAGTCATTATTGGAAATGCTAACGATTTTTCAATTGTCGGTTTCAATGCTTGCATCAATCAAACGTCTTATAGATTTCACTTTCAAAGCAATCTCTGACCGAACTTGGTACTGTTCCCCGAGTTTCTTTCTAATGGCTTCAACTATACTAAATAGCCGAATGAATAAATTAATATCATTGTTATACAAAGAAGCATTAACCGCTTTTTGGATTCTTTTTATCAGTGAATACATTTTAGGTAGAACATATCTTCCATGTTTCAATTGTATATCAATTTGTTCAAATTCATTCAAAAGTCTGTCTTCATTCAAAAATTCAGAAAGTACGATTCCTTGATTTCTTAAATTTGATATTTCTGTGATGATAGATGTAATATCTTGAAATTCCATTTATTATTATTACTAATGTATTCTCTTATCTTTAAAATATTTTTATATACAAAAAAACAAAACATATACAATGCCCGTCTCTTCCTCATTCGAGTTTCGAGGCAAGAAAGGGCACATACATTAAAGACTTATACAATACCCTAACCCCCCAATCGAGTTCAAGGGCGGGTTATATGGGTATTAGACGTGAAATCCAAGTGATTTCTTTACAAACATTGAACATATAACATAAAGCCTCATTTGGAACCTCTTTCGCGCCAAACGACGTCAAAGAGGCCCAGAGGGGGGACAGCACATTCTTGGAACTCATTTAGTGCCTTCGCATTATATAAGCCCAAGGGCCACAAACATAGATCTCCCAATTGGAAGCTCTAACGTAACAAATGCTATATTAGGTCTTCCGGAAGATATGTTGTGGGGGGGACAGTACATTACATATAGGATGATATATATACAATGAATGAATATTTACAATGAATGAGTATTTACAATGAATGAGTATTTACAATGCGATTATAGGTTATATATACAATGCGATTATAGGTTATATATACAATGCGATTCAATGAATGAATATTTACAATGAATGAATATTTACAATGAATGAGTATTTACAATGCGATTATAGGTTATATATACAATGCGATTATATAGAATGGTTATATGATAGGATGGTTATATGATAGGATGGTTATATGATAGGATGGTATGATAGGGACAGTACAGGACGATACAAACATGAAACGACGGGGCGGACCTACACCCAATCTGCCAATCAAAAGCAACCCAAGAAATTAACCCTGGTTGCAGTTGAAAAAATTCAACCACACACCATGTCAATGGCGTGGGAGGTTTGATTGGCAAAGTGGGCTTCGTTTTAAAGCCCCAAACTTATTACGGCTCATATTATATATAAGGTGAACTAATACTGCAGTGTCAATGTGTAGGTGTGTATTTATTTTTCTAGCATTTCATAATGAATATTGTGTAGTAATTTCAATGGAAGCTAAGTATTTAAATAAAACATTAAAACAAGAAATACAACTGTTAAATAATAGCAATTTTTTTATTAATTTCTATAATATTACGATTAAATAATCGTAGTAATAATGGATTTACATGACAAGATAACTCCGTAATGGGGATCCCTGTCAATTCAGGACCTGCTATTTCTTGAATCGAGAATGATATTTTTCTGAATTTTATTACACATAGCCACACTAAAAAAACTAAACTATATGTAGCGCGTTTTACTACCCTGACCTCACATACAATCTATTTTAATTTGTAATTTTAAAGTAATTTCATTTTCATACAAACGCTGTTAACGCCGTCTTTGTAATTGGGATTTTTAAAAAATCTATTAATAGACCCCTGGCCTTGGATCTCTGTCAAATAAATTGTCTACCCTGTATAGGTTTTTCCAACAAAACCCTAACTGCTGTTCTCAATACAGTCTTTAGAAACAAGAAACAATAACACAAAATCAAAATCCGTACATACCGAGTTAACCATTAAATACGTACATGAGATCACACACATCATTAATTCAATCCAATTTCACATGTATTCTCGGACGAATTACATATCCGGGAATCAATATCGAAAGTAGGATAGTCACGTGACGATCAGTAGTAATGAGGGGAAATACGGAACAAAATAGTAATTATTAAGAGTTATCTTGTAAATAAGAAAACTTTATTCTATGTCCATTTTTCTTTGAGATAGCTGTTTGACAAATCCCTTCAGCAACTTTTCGTACTGAAGGCATACATATTTCAAAATATTTCCCTGCAGCATTCATTGAATGAAAAACTCTTTCTTCATTCGTCGCTGTATCAAATGATTGTACTGGTCTCTTTCCAACTGACTTATAAGTCCCTGTCTTTCCTTTTTTTATATTCTCTCTTTGAGAAATACACTGTAAATTGGAAATCGCGTTATTTTGAATATTAGAATCAATGTGATCAATAACACAGCCATCTTTAATCGGTCCCATATAACACTCAAAGACTGCCCTATGACAGAGATATCCCTTTCCTCCAGCAGTAAATTGCAAGTATCCCTGATTATTAACAAAACCAATTGGTTTCTTTAGTCTACAGTGTCTAACAACACCATTACGAGATATTTCATAATTAACGAGTATTGGATGTGGTCTGAATTCTTGCTCCATTTATATAATAATACTATTTGTCTAATTCATTATTTGCTTTAATTATAAATCTATTAATGTAGTCTTGAGGGGTTTTTATGATTTTGTCTTTGACAGAGTCATGATTAGGGTCAATGATGGCGTTTTTTATTCGTTTATCATAATAACGTTTCAATTCTCTAAACCGCTTACCCCCACAATTGATACATAATTGTGATTTTCCTCTCACACCCACCCCACAATTTATGCATGGGGACGGGCCTGTCGAATTATTTCTGACACTCTGTAAGTGATATCCACAGAATTCACCTCTACACGATTTATTGCATGGGGTTACTGATCCGATCATAAGCCATTTGCAGTGATTCATTATATATAAACAAACTTTTCTATTTAAATACTTGTCTTATTTATATGAATGAAGAATTCAAGAGATTATCGGCAATCAAGCCTCGGAAAAATATTAAATTCAATCTTGATAGAACTCTCGAAGACGTACCAAAAGAGAGAATAACTAATAGAAGTCTGATTAGAAAAATACGAGATTGTGTTCATGAGTTTAAACAGGATGGTGCATCACACACCTGGTCAACATTTAGAATTGATGGTGTTGTTGATGCTAGAATGAATGATGAAACAGCAGCTATGATACTATCACAACTTGGCAATAAACGGTATTTTATCAGAGTGAAATTCATTATCAAATTAGAATCGGGCGAATATATTATAAGAGACAAATTTGTTCCAATTCTCAAAGATGGGACATCAGTCATTGTTAGCCGTTATTCCAGACCAGGGCTGTTAACTGGAATTGATAAACCATACTATGAAAAAGCGTATCCAGAAACAGCAGTCGTTTATGGGATGTATCCGTTAAATAACCCTGACATTGGAAAACTAGCACCAATGAAACAGTCAACGTCAGCGGAAAAACCACTCAACTGTGTGGCACAAAGAGTCTTAGAACATTTTACAAATGCACTCCGTGGGAATAAATTAACCGATCTAAGACATAAAAAATAGATCAATGGGAGCTAACAGTGAAAGAGAACGGAGCAACTATTTCCGATATAGCTAGATTGGAAAAGTCGTTGAGATTTCCGATAACCGTTTTAACGATAACTGGCGAAGTATTATACGAATCAAAATACAATAAAAACGGAGCTCCAATCAAAATTATTGATCATAACAAGCACGCATGGACATCCGCGGTTACAATATTCCCGCGAGACAGAACAGTGAAGTATATCCCAGAAGAATTCACCAAGGATGGTATTCTCACTGAAGAAAGATTATTCGATGCTATTGCTAGTTTGTGTAAAAACGACCATGTATCAGTATGGCTACTTCATAGTTTTGAAGATGAAGAATGTCAATTCAATCAATTTGTAAAACCTAACGGTGAATTATATCGTACTGAAAGTCTACATAATAGGATGAAAAATCTAGCAATAAGTCTCAGTGAAAACGCTAGCGTTTTTAATGGAAAATCCGAAGATTACGAACAGTTACTTACAAATTGTTTTACAATTCCATCGGTTGCAGCTCATTTTGCAAGAAAGAAAAATAATTGGAAACCAACACGAAAAGAGTTTTTACAGGATGTTCAATCCAGCTGTTTGGAATATTATCATGGCGGTCTATGGAACGTTAAGTACAATCGTGAGAATATGATATCAGTTGATATCGTTGCCTGTTATCCAGGAAGTTTTCTAGGATATGGATTCGCTGGTGAGTATTTTAAACGGTTTGGACATCCCACACATGAAATGACTCGCGTTGCTATTAATGGACCACTGCCTGATTTTGATTTGACCGGTTTTGCTTGCGTAGTATCATTTGAATTTGCTGAAGGACTTCATCCGTGTTGTTATGTTTGGATTGGTAGACACATGGCTGAAAGGATGTGGTTACCAATAGTGTTATTGCGATATATGATTGATTGTAAAGTGTTAGTTTCGTTGATTGTCAGCGAAGCGATTATCTCATATCGAAAACAAACCAATGTCTGGTTACCAGAACCAGAATGTCTTGATAGTATAATCGATAAGTCTAGAAAACATATTGATGCTGACGAGGAGTACATTATTGAATGGTCAAAAAAGATATTTAATCAACGAAATAATGAAGCAAAGGATCTCGGCCGAAGAATAATCGGTAAATTTACACAGGGTGGAAAAAAATTTAACTTTAAAAAACAATCCTCACGATTGATTATAGATGATGCCGAATACGACTTCGTTATTAAAGATGCAGTAGAGAAAAATAGATACGCAAATTGTAAAACAGCCTTTTTGTCCAATAAAACAAAGTTAGGTAGAATTGTTACTTACAGTGATGGAGAAAGCTCTGCATATCTACATTTGAGAGCTTCTATGCTGGGTTATGCATCTATCAATTTATTTGCAATGATAAATAGATTTCCTAGTATAGCAGTCAGAGTTGCAATTGATTCAATGTATGTCGATAAAAAATATATCAAAGAGATAACTAAATTTACTAATAGCGAAGAGACTTGGGGAACATGGCGAATTAAACAAGAAATACAACGCGATTATTCTGAATCAGCAGACGTTGAGATTAAAAGCAGTTACCTGAAGAACGATAATTCTATCAGTGAAAAATCTATGTCTAAAGCACCACCGATATCAGATCCAATTTGTAGATATAAAACAGTTTATTTAAACGGTTGTGGTGGATCTGGAAAGACAACACGTGCGATAGAATTATATCGAGAGAGAACGTCCATGATTGTACTCACACCAACCCATAGACTAGCGAGAGAGATCAAACAACGAAATGTTGAAGCTTGCACGTATCATAGTTTTTTTCGATACAAGGGCGATGCTTGGACTCCTGAGCGAATGGGTGAGAAATTTATTCCAGCGGTTATTATTTGGGATGAAGCATGTACTGTTTCAGAAGATGTATTAAAAATGTTTCTTGATTGGTTATTGCAAAATAATACAAAAATTATATTGTGCGGCGATCATGGTCAACCACCACCATTTGTTGGTAGAAGTCCACATAATTGGTTAAAAGGATTTGTTGATTATTACGAAGAAATTGATACTGACTATAGAGCACTCGATGAGCAGTTACGTGAGTTTAAAAAACTAATTAGATTACAACCCGATAGAATTCAATGTGAAGTAGCGCGTGAAATAATTTCTGAAACGCCTATGAATGATTTTTGGGAAACATGGAAACCAAATGATTTTGTAGTAGCAAGTAGAAAGATAGTCAGAGACGCACTTCAGAAAAAGTTGTTTGAGCTACACAAGAAAAAATTCCCAACGTTTCCAGTGCCGTTGTGTTATAGACCATTGGATACACGAAAGCAGAATATTGAAGTTGAAATTCCAGGCCAGACGGAGAAACAGATTCTAGTGTTAAATGATATTGTGCTAGTTGATATCAATACTGTAGAAGATGCATTATGCGCTGATAAATCACCATGGACGCTTGGTTATGTAACAACAATACACTCGTCACAAGGATTGACCATCACGGATACAATTGTTTGGATAGTTGATAATCGCATTGAATGGTCAAATTTAGTCTATCTCGCAGTGTCCAGAGTACGACGAATAAATCAACTACGAAGGATTGTTTTCGATGATGATTTTAATGCAAACGATGATAACACTGATATTAGCATCATTAATAAAAAACTCTCTGGCTACAAACAGCAGGACAAAAAAAAACAACGAGAATTTGATATTGATGCTGAAGTAATAATTGCATTAAAAGAACAACAGAATAATCACTGCGCCAGTTGCAATTGTATAATGCACTGGCAGTATTCGGATAAAGACCCTCGACAATTCACCGTAGACAGAAAAAATAACAGTCTTGGTCATGTCAGAAACAATGTGATGTTGACCTGTCTTGAGTGTAATAGACGTAACGGAGCTAGTTAAGACCATGTGGCGGTAATTGAGTATCGTCCGGAATGACTTGTAGTTGTTCGCGTGTAAAACCACGCTGAGGTGCAGTTGAATCCAATCTGTAGATTGGAGGTCTACCAGTTGATCGCGTTATAGTTGAAATTTTATGCGTAGTAACACTCCATATAGGATCAGTAGCTCTTCTTTTACCGCCTTCAAGCTCTCCTGGTTCGTATAAATATCTCACAGTAACATCACCGAGAAGTGGCTGAGTGCTAACCCGCTGCGGTTGTTCGGGAATATATTCTTTTTTTATTGCAATATTTGGTTTCATATTAATAGTTCGAGTAATCTCGTTATTTAACGCTGCAACTACACTCGGTAACCTTTGGACCCATTCACGAGATCGTTTTTCTTGGATGAATTCTTTTGCATATTGATATCCAAATAACCGTTCTGCAAGAGTTCGATTAAATCGTTCTACAATTGCCTGATCACGATGTAACGCAGTATGTCCCCGTCGTATTGTAACACTATGAGTTTTCATTGTTGATAGAACAGCACCTTGAAACTCTTTGCCAGGATCAACTTGTAATAGATTTGGCCATCTTAGAGGACCTCGTCGATAAATCCTTTCAAATGCAGAAGCGACTTCAGAAGCTGACTTTGTTTTCAATGGTTCTGCTTGTTTAAATCGACTCGCAATATCAACTACAGTTAGCGCGTATTTGTAACCATGGTCATGTGGTAAAAACAATAAATCAGCCTGATGAACTTCATTGGGTACGGTAACATCAAAATGAGAATAATTAATTTGTTTAGGCGGTGGTAGATAAATTTGCCATATAGCTTGTTTGGATAACCAATCTTTTGCAGTGGATTTTTTCACTTTTGCAGCGTTAGCGAGTTTACTGATTGCTGCTTTACCCCTCCAGTATCCTTTCGGAGAATAATAAATAGATTCCATACTATAAAAACACTGGTGTTTTCAATTACCAGCACCTAACACTAATTTGCCTTTCATAGCTGATTTGACCAACCATGAAGCCAATTTTTCTTTGAAGGATTTATCGGGAATAGCATTTAAGGCATGAATTAATTTTACATCCGCGATATGTCTTTGTTGCAAATTATTGCTTTTATATGCAACATCATGAGCATGACATGCCTTATCAATAGCATTTATCGGATACTCACCAGGCCGGGGCTGATTTTGATCATCAAGTCTGATATCTAATCTCGTTCCGGGACCACAGTAGCTATATCCTGGAAGGTGTTTTTCTCCGGAGTATTTTGCCCATGGGGTTCCGGGGAGTTTTCCAAGTTTTGCGGCAATATCACCTCCGAGTTGCTTTTTTTTAAAAATCTAAATTTTTTTGTACCACATGTTACACACTTACCAGTAAGCGCTAGTCTATTGTTTTTAGTTGTAATGGTTGTCTGATCGGTTGTATCAGTACGCTGTTTACATTTAACACAATATAGATCCATAATTTATATATAGCGTTATGAATATAATTGATTTTTCAGCGACTAAAAGAAGAGAACCGGTAAAACACCACGCAGCGCTTCCGAATTCTGTCCGTGCCATTATAATCGGACCATCTGGATCAGGCAAAACACAATTACTGCTTAATTTGATAATGCGATTTATGAAGTGGGATAAATTATATTTAGTTGCCCCATCCGTAGATGATCAACGGTGCTATGAAGTGCTAAAAGATTATAATGAAAAAGCATCAGAAATTAAAGGTGAAAGTGTAATCGACTTTATTACTGATATTGATGATGCACCATCAGTAGAAGATCTCGATGGAGACATAAACAATCTTGTAGTGTACGATGATGTAATGTTAGATAATCAAAAGAACCCTGCTAGAATATTTTCCCGAGGTAGGCATAAAAACACTGACGTGATATATGTCACTCAACGATATACTCAAATTCCAAAAGTGATTCGCGATAACTGCAATATTCTTGCTGTATTCAATGGCGTTGATACACATACGCTACGAAATATTTGGCAGACATGGTGTTCCGATATGGACTTCAATGGATTTAAAAATTACTTTAGTCATGCTCAGTCTGTCCCATATGGATTTATAACAATAAATTTACACGACCCTCGGTCACGATATCGTATTGGACTTGATCAAATATTTGGTTAAATAATTTGTATTAATCAGCAGCAGAGAGGGTGAAATGACAACATATTTGCGACCGTAGATGGCAGCAATTTGAGTGTGGTTATGACAATGTATTTGCGACAAAATCGCTAAGGCTCCATTTGTAAAATGGGGTCTTTATTTTTTTTTTGGTTGAAATATGAGATTTCGTAGGAAGGTTCCATTTGGCATTCTGAGGCTTTAATCGATTCTGTCGCAAAAATTTGTAGACGTAGATGGCAGCAATTTGAGTGTGGTTATGACAATGTATTCACGACAAAATCGCTAAGGCTCCATTTGTAAAATGGGACCTTTAATTTTTTTTTGGTTAAAATATGAGATTTCGTAGGAAGGCTCCATTGGCATTCTGAGGCTTTAATCGATTTTGTCGCAAATATATTGTTGTAGGATTCACCCTCTCTGCTGCTAAAAGAAAATTTCAAAGAAGGGGGGATTCTAAAAGAAGAATACAAGTTAATAATGGACAATGACTATAGTTAATGGGAGTCAGATCCAGAATGGAAACTCTCACACTACAGCCCTTGTTTGGTACATTAGATAATTTTACATTTCAGTATTTTTTAAGGCAGAATTTGGTGACTGCTAGGATGATTATAGTGCAGACCTAATTAGAACTTTTAAAAACTGTTTCATAATAGATAACATTAATAATATATTTCAGGTAGTTGGACTTACAGCATCTGTAGGAGCAGGAAAATCATCAACAGTCGATGAGGCTGTAAATTACATATTAGGCATCATGGCCAACATGGATGTGTACAAGTTATCTACTGTTCAGAAATACAGAGAGGAACTGGAAAAGCATGTCAGTGTTCCAAAGGAAGGTATGAGAATACAGTATTATCATACTTCTTTCAGGTCAATTGAATGATTTTTCTTATGAATTATAGCTGTGATTGCATAATATGAAAATAATGGCTTATTTACTCTAAGATAAGTAGTTTGGTGACATACGGAGGCAAAAATCAAAATGGCTACATAATACATATATTTGGCTTTAGTTTAAAGTGACAAAGCAGTAATGTACCAGCTTGTTTCGGTTTTGACATTTTCCATTTTTAAACTTGTTCCAAATTTCAGAATATTTGTTTCAATAAAAAAGAAATCCAATGAAACTTGTTTTCTAAATTGAGAAAAAAAAACAACATTCAGATTAGTACTGTGAAACCCACTTATCTCAACCTCTGTTATGTCATGAATTTGTGTATGTCAAAAGTATTTTGGTCTGGTCCAGAAAAAAATCCTTTGTTATGCTGAAATTTCCCTGCTTATCTTGACCCCTGTTAAATCGATAACTCCATTATGTCAGGCACAAGTTCAATCCAGAGTAAAATGTGAACCTGCTTAATTCATCAAAATGCAACTTTTAATGTCAATATCAGAAATTTTGCAAGAAATGAACCAGTGCTTCCACCACTACCAGTACCTCATAGAAGCAAGGATGGAAGAAGTTGGTACAAGACCAGATTTTAATGATACAAATACTAATCAGCCAATCTTGTCAATGCTTGGTTTATCAGTTGCACAGAGAGGAGAAAATTATTTTGCAAACAATACTTTAGAGTAAGGAAATTGAATGAATGCATTTGAAATCTTTACAAGAGTTGCATTCATAATGAACATCATCACATGTTAACACCACAACAATATAGTTTGTTGAACACAGCATTGCAAATCTTATTTTATCTGTAACTCAGTAAATTATAAGGTCAGCCTCATTAAATGTAGCTGAATCTAGCTAGTTCATTTTACACTATGTATTTTAAATGAATTAGGTACTTTTAGCTACATTTATTGATGGTAACCTGGAAAATGACAGATTTACATATAGGATAAAATTTATGATGCTTTAAGGAACAAACTAAAGTGTAATCCCATTCCAATATCATCAGTCACCATTTTAATCCATATATAGCTAACAACTATGGTTCAGCGTTCACTTATAAAGTAAATAGTTAACCTTTACTCCCTAGGTACACTTTTCTATACCATTACCTTTACCTACCATGTACTCATTTCTATGCTTTTACCTGTCTATGCATTTCTAAACTTTACACAGTGTATACTACAAATAGGTAATATCTTCAGTTACATTTTGCTACTAGTTGAAGTCAGCACTAACAGAAGAAAATACTTTCTAAAGTACTATAGTCCTGCATGTATATTTACTTAAATTGGCCTAGATGTTGCGAAAACTATAGCCTTACTGATGCTACCAAAGGGATGAGGTTATTCACAGGGAAATAAAAGAAACTTTAAACCACTAACAGGGTTGTAAACATGTGTGACTTATTTTATATATAGGTAATAAAATTGTTTGTTAGTTTTACATTATTTTATTCCATTACATGTTTTTGCAATGATAATTTTATCTACTGGATTTAACGACTTTTTTTTAGAAATTCAGTTCAGTTCTGTTTGACCTGATAAACAGCCAGTAGTAGAAACACTGTATCTATTTGCAGACCGTGATTCAAAACCAGTGTCAGTTTTTAGTAAACAAATTTTTTTAAAACATTTTCCCCAGAGTAAGAACCATCGATTTTAGCTAAGGCCATACTAGAGTATGTGATGTTACTACGCTGTTCTGGTAAGATGACCATGTGACCCTCATATGGGAATCTGTATTGCATTTTAGATAGTCTTATAACACATTGTCATAAGAAGAAATTGCTAGATGGCTTTAAACCTTTGACACTCAAAGGTGTTTTGTTTTGACCAGTTTGAATTAAAATTTCATGTTTTTGAATCATTGATTCTTTCTCAGGAAAATACTGGTGCTCATCAAAATTCTTGGACAAAGGCATATATTGAAATTATTCAAGATTCAAAAACTGGAATATTATTTTCTGTGATTCAACAGGGAACTGTTGACACTACAACACTTTGAAGGTTATGACATTTATCATTGTCTCCCATTTTGATTTCATTGGGACTTAAACTCAGATTCATTTAGGACTTTACATTCAGAGGATGTCTGTTTTTTAATTCTTGGATTATTTTTGGATTTGATTAAAAAACCATAAGTTCTTTGTCTCAATTTTTCCTTGTTTTTCTAGGGAAATAAATTAATTTGTTAAATTTTACAAAGCTTGTTATCTTCACTCTTTTCTTATTACTTTTTGTATGGGCTTAGACATGTAACACTTGTTACTTAATCTAATTTAAAAGACTCAATCTTTTTTCTGATAGCTGACATTATTATTATTATGAATTATTATTTTATTGTGTATTATAAATGCCATTTGTTTTTTAAACAAAACTCCTCTTTTTCGGGACCCAGTTATGTAAACCATTTTTTTATAACTCCAATGCAATTGAGATAACTGGCCTTGACTGTAGTGAAATTCATACCAGTATTTTTTATGCATACAACACATTTTCATTCATAAGTCCAAACTAGTTTGCCTTGTGCATCTAAGAATGGATGCTAGTACCAATTCACTACAAGCATTGTTGATGAGCACTGGTTGGGTGCTAGTATTGTTTCACTACAATATTGAGAAATGATTGAATGCTATAGTACCGATACACTACAAGCATTGATTAAAGATTGGATACTAATGCCAATTCACTACTTGCATTATTGATGAGAACTAGTTGAATGCTATAGTACTGATTCACTTCAAGCATTATTGATTACTGGATGAATGCAAGATAACCGATTCACTACACATATTATCGATTAATGGTTGGATGCAATAGCTTGATGCACTAAATGTGTTATTTATAACTTTTTGGATGTTAGTACAGATTCACTCAAGTGTCATTGTAGTAAATATATAGTGTCAAGTATATTTTAATGTCAATATATTTTTGTTTATAGAGAGAATTCCAGAAAATTAGCAAGAAAACTTGAATCTGTGATTGATGCTTAATGCTTCTTATAATTATGGCAAAAGATATTTGTGCATCTAAATTTGCTAAGTTCTCTTTTGATAAAATTCGGTGTTTTACATTGCAACAGGCAAAAGAAACTCTAAAATCAAGTTTGATTTCATTTATTAAAACCATGAATTTAACTTCATTCTTTATTCAAGTCGTCATTCCCATGGTAACTGGAGTAAATGGGGAAAGCCAGGGAATGATTGAAGATATTATGATGAAGATTGAAGAGGAACTGCAAGGTACGTATTAGAAAACAACAGATGAACTCCATTACTTCACTAAAATTTGATTGCTTGAAACAGTTCGTTATAAGTATTGTTTTTTTTTATCTCCATAGTGATACTTCCAGATCTATATGAGTGCAGTAGCACTAAACGTTAACATCTGTGCCATCAAAGTTTACAGACTTTATCATGGCCATAAGTAGAGGACCTGATTAGATTTTTAATGTTGTTACATTTTGTACATCACAGACTTGGACCTTGCTTTCATTTGGAGTAATAAAAAAGCCTTTTGTTTATTGAATTCAAAAGATCAAAAAAGTACAATGTCTGGGTCACCAAGACTGGAGGAAGAACAGAGTTTTGCATAATAACTTATTCTCAAGTAAATTCCTTGACCCAAACTTTGTGACTGGCTTCAACTTAGATAGATGATGCCTTGTTGGTCTTAAAAGAAATTGTGCCAATCTTGATATTGCTAAAGAATATTGATGATAGTTTCAGCACTCAACAGTGAAAAGGAAGAAATGATCTTTATCTTGAATTTTGGGAATTCTTTTCAGCAAGAAAAGTTCAAGTTCCTTCAAGGGACTCTTGTTTTTTTAAATGCATTATACATTTTTGGAGGCTAAAGAATAGAAAATTATACCAATGATAGTGCCCACTTTTACTTTGGTTTCTTATGTTACTCTATTCTCAATATATTTTACTTCCATGTATATTGCAGTACCAGGTATAACATGTTTGATACAAGACATGGTTGGCAGTGCTAGGTATAACATAGTTCAATACAAGACATGGTTGGCAGTGATGGACCCTGATTGCATTATAACAAATGAGAGCTGTGCATACAAAACCATCTTAAACTGCCTTACCTTAGTTAGTCACTGTGATATATATCATTCCACAGACACTTGAATAAGTTTTGAGTTTATTAATTTGACTTCATTATAGTGTGTGATAGTGCTGTTCTGATTAATCAAGTACAACTTTTCATGATCGAGTTTCCTTACAATACCAATAAATTTATTAAATTATTATTACCAATGAGCTGGAATAATGTTCAAATATATAAATTTGATAATATCTTTATAGAAATGATAGTATAGGCTATGCTGAATTAATGACAATACAATGAATATTTTTTTTATTCATGCTATTTTTAATATCTGAAATATAATTTGGCCATGATGTAAGCAACCCACTTTAAAAATGGCAAGTAAAAGTTTCGGTGAACTTTTTGACTTTCCTGGAAAGAAGAAACTATCAAAAGTGGGGTTTTACTTTGGGTTCCAGGAAAAGGAAGATGATCTGGCACATAAAGACAATCTAAAATTGACATAAGTGATTTGAAAATTGTGCATATAAAAGAATACACATTCATTGGGTAGTAAAAGATGTGTGTACATGATCTTGAATAAAATCTTTTTTCTTTTGATTTTACAAGCTTTTCTTGGCTAGTGTTGTGATATTATTTATTAAAAAAGCCCAATATATTAGTCTTAAATGGTCAATCACTCTACACTTACTTACATTTTTATAAAAAACACATGTGAAAGATGTCAAAATCAAGCATTAAATTTTGGAGTAAATGGGAGTTTTTGGCATGATTTAAATTCATTTATTGTTTTAGTCTAGCATCTAGGTTTCCCTCTGAGAGGACTTTAAGCTTAGCAGACAATCTTATAAATACAAAGCAGTTGTTCAAACCAAAACATGTATGTGATGGTGTTTCTCCATTAGAAAATGAAGTAACACAATGTTGTTCCGAATGTTGATTGAATGACTCATTGGTACCTGCATGTATTACCATAGTCAACATGTTGAATACTTTTCAGTTAAAAGTTAAAAATTCTAGAATTTCTAGTTATAAATGACTACTGTTAATGTTAATTAAATTTATCATCTTATTATAATCATGATTAGGTGGTTATAGTCTTGGATCTACTATCTAATCATTAGATCATTTACATGACAAGTGACTTTGTTCTTAAATTCTTGTTATAAACATATAAAGACAATTTTGATAATTTCTTTTTATTTAAAGAAGTATAAACAAACAACAATGTTAAAACTTTGATTATATGCTAGATTGACCCAGCTAAAACTGATGCTCTACTTTGATTATTTCTCTCATGTGACAGCCATATTTAATTGTTAATAATCGATCATTGATCGGTTGATGTAACCAATGATCTGTCATGAAATTTCAACTTTGTCTCAAAACTAGTGTTTGAACTCAGTTCATTTTTTAATTCAAGGTCAGTTTCTCATGAATATGTAATTGATTACAGGGTCATACAAAGGTGGGTGACTCAGAATTCTCTGAATACATTTCTTATTTTCATTAATGTTAATAGTAGATACCATTTTAGATAGTTACAATATATAGAACATGTCTAATCCATGCTGGAACAATTGCCTTCTCTGTGCTATAACATTCTCCTCATCTGTGCTGGAACATGCTTCATTTGTGATAGAACCTAATTAATCTGTGCTAGAACATGCCTAATCTGTGCTAGATCATGAATCGTCGTGCTAAATCAGTTGCCTCATCAATGCTAGAACCTGACTCATGTGTGCCAGAACATGCCCTCTCTGTACTAGAACAATTGCCTCATCTATGATAGAACATGCCTCATTTGTCCTAAAACCTGACTAATCTGTTAGAACTTGACTTCATCTGTGCTAGAACATATCACATCATTGCTAGAACCTGTCACATCTGTGCCTATTTTTTACCTTATTTGTGATTGGCAAGCAAGAGTTCTGTCATCAATAAAGTAAATGCATTCAATTTCTATTGATCTGAATCATCAAATGCTTTTCTGTCCACCTCATTGTCATTAGAAAGTAGGCAACAGTTTTTATATCGTTGCTATAGTCTGGATGCACAGCAGTTTTGCTTGTTGACATGTTGCTTCATGTCACAGTCACATTTTGACAATAAAGTTTAAGAATTCATTTTTGTGGCATGTCCTTATACAGACCTGCCATGTCATTGTGTTTGTGCTACCCATCTGAACTAATTATATACAGATGTATTTTCATTGGCCCTGTAAACCTATAAAGACATAGTGTGTTGATTCCATTCTGTTTGAAATATTTCATAAGAACCTCAAAATATTTTAATGTCCTCCAGGCATTTACACAACACCGACAATATAAACTAAATATGGCAGTAAACAGATTCCAAAAAATGTTAACAGAAATATGGTCATAACATGTCATAAAATGTTATTGAGTCAGGCCTTTGTTTAAGTTTGTTGCAAATGGCAAACAAGCAAAATTTTTATTGAGGTTTAATGCACTTGTAGTTTACCTAGGTCTTGTTAACATTTCATTGACTTGTTTTCATGTACAATGTTGTTATTTTTGCTGTTTATTCTTAAATTATTGAGATTTTACCATTAATTATTAATAGACCAAGCTTTAAGTTAAATAAATCATAATCAGTTAGACTGCCTTATTGGTCTAAAAGGTTAGATTATCTGCCTCAGATGTGGGAGGTTGTGGTATTAGCAGCAGCCTCGCTTGGTACTCAGCATTAGGAGGTTAGTGTTAGGACTGGTCAGCATGGTGTCAGGGCAATGTGACTGGGTGGGACATCATGCTTCATGTCTGTGGCATGATGCCCCAGTGCTAGACATCACTATAAACTGCCACACTGCAGACATAGTTGCATTATGACTTTAAAATTATTAGAGCTACTGTAAAAATACACACACACACACACACACACACACACACACACACACACACATTCAGTTACAATACCAAAATTTTATTCACTACAATCAGCTTTGCTTTTGTTTAGCAAGATTGATATAAAAAATTTCATACCAAAACCCAGCTCTTCAAAGAAACTGAATATTGTTTTTATAACATAATATGTTGTCATTTATTAATTTCTGCACACTTTAGATCCATGTCTCTTTGAGCCGGCCTTGAATTTGTTGCTGTCTGACAAGCCAAGTGATTACAAGGCACAAAATTACATGCAGTGGGTGAGGACATTGGAGAAAACAACATCTACTGTGGTGACTGATCCCAACACAGCTAGACACATCCTTGCCTGTGCCAGATACCTTGTGGTAAATAGTTCAGTTAGATTATCATTGACACATGACCATTCAGCTGCCCAGCACATACAAATATATTCAGCAATGATTTCACTCTGATTAAACTGAAAAATAAAATTTGACATTGAGAAAGAAAGTTTCCAATTCTTTTCTTCTAACTGCTTTTCATAGAATATGGGAGATATTAAATTGTTTCTGAATGCTTTTCAATCTAGCTAAATTTAACATCCACATAAGTTTCTTATTAATTTATCTACTTCAATTAAAGTTTGCATGCAGCTTTTATCCCCTGTGTGTTGGGCCCATTCACTTCAATTCTACATAGTAACTCCATTAATTAAAATTTGGATGATTCACACAACTTCAAATGGACAACAAAAATACTAAATAGGCCTTAATGTACATGAAGAGTTAAATCATGAAATAATTCCATTCCAGATCTTGCTCTTGTCATTTGGCTTTAGTGATCACTCTTTGTCTACCAGTGCTTATTATAATTTTATTTCCAATTTTCTGAATTTTTTGTTTTCTTCAAACTTACAATTCATTAATTAAATGCCAATCCATGTATTTCTTAATGATTTTTACCTTATATGCTGGCTTATAAGTCAAGTCCAACTGCAAACTACACAGGCCCAGATGTCATGTTACGTCATGTTTCAGCAGATCTGGCTCTTTGCAGGCAGTTAGGCATAATCAGTAAAATGAACAACACAGACCCTGATTTGCAGGCACATGATGCTATGGTAGATCAGAGTCTTTGTTGTTTGCAGTTTGACTGGACTGATGAGCAAGTATGATAGTCCCTTACACAATAATTCAACATGAAAAATAAGTTAAATTAATAGTCATCAGTGACTTTGCACTGCAACTAATTCAAATCTTACATTCTTAATTGCCAAATTTGTTGTTTTCAAATGAAAAGATCAAATTGCCATCTAAATTTTTTTTCACTGATGATAAAGCAACTGCTAGTGCCAGCAGCACTAAAGAAAAAGAATAGATTGTTTGATTTCCATCCCACCCCACCCCCTGAGATAAAAAAATCACACGGAGGGGGGCACTGAAGTTAAGATTTGGGGGACATAGTACACAGTATTGTGGAAAAATCTGCAATCCCACACTTAAGGTGCCATACATACCCTGGCTTCAATCTTGATAAAACCTAACAATGATTTGATTGTCAATGTTGAAAGTCATCCATAATGTATCCTTTACAGATGCATGTAAACTTGTTTATTGTATTATCATCACCTTGTCCTTTCTTTTTCAAAATAGCACTGGTCTGCTTCAAATGAAAAGTGGGGAACATCAATGGTTTATTGTATTATCATCATCACCAAGCCCTTTCTTTACAAAAGTGGGGAACATCAATGGTTTATTGTATTACCATCATCACCGAGCCTTTTTCTGTACAAAACTTAACCGATCTGCTTTAAGTGAAAGGTGGGGAACATCAAAGGTTTATTGCATTATCATCATCACCGAGCCTTTTCCGCTACAAAACTATGCTATGCTGCTTTGAATGAAAAGTTGGGGACATCAATAGTTTACTGTATTACTATCATCACCTAGCCCTTTCTTTTTCAAAATAGTAATGGTGTGCTTAAAAAAGAAGTAGCAGACATTGGTTTTAGGAGTTTGCTTGGTTTTTCAGCTCAACAGGCCATCAATCTGTCCATTAGCACAAATTTGTTATCATTACTGTAGCCAACCAATATCCTCTTGTTAAGATGTGATTTATAGAATAAAATCTTTTCATGGTCTCCCGTTTCTTTTTTACTCAGATCCTGAGTGCGGCATTGGAGATGAACAGTTTATTGACAGTTCAGGATGTGATGACATTTTTTTCCACAAGTTTAAAGCCCATTAGTCAACATCAAGAAAAGCAAACAGAAGAGGAAAAGAAGCTGTTTCAGCTACTGAAAGGTAAGCTTTGATCTTTATTATTCTCAGCATTATTCTGAAGCAACCTGCTCAGAGAATTTATGATCCAGTTCTTGGCAGTTTGAATCATTTGGTTATCGTACAAAGGTATTCACTGTTCAGCGCTACAAATAGCTTGTGTATCGGAATATTTTACACATCTTTGGTCTAAATAGGCAGGTATTGCCAAATCTACATGTAGAAAGTATGAGTGCTATTTGTACTCTCACATAAGTCAGATAAAAAAAATTGCATAGACCCAAGTCAGCCACTGCAAACTGTGCTGGCTATTTTATTACGATATATATTCATTATAGGCCAAGTCAAACTGCAGGCAGCAAAGATCCTGATCTGACATAGTATAAAGTGCTAGCAGATTAGGGTTTAGATTAGGGTTTATCTTGTTTGTTATGTTGATTACTCCTAACAAACTATGCTGTGTGCAGTTTGCAATTTGACTCGTCTTATAAATGAGTATATAAAGCATTTTGTGGTTTGTTATTTTTAATTAAACATTGGTTTAATACTACAGTTTGGTTTTAATAATACAAAATATGTTTGCTTTAATTTGTAGTTTTATTAAAATACAAAAAATGGATATTCTTGTTTTTACAGAAATGCTAATTCAGGATTTTATGTATATATTTTATCAATCGATACCTGGAGTCCTTGGGTTGCCTGATACTTCATTGATAATGTCAGAGTAGTGAGCTGTCCTTATGTTTTTAGATAGTTCAGAACTGCACACACATATGACAGAAGTTGATACAGGATAAAGGGGTGGGTGTGATTCTTGGCAAAGATAATAGTAAAGAACTTGCGAAAGATTTTAATTTCTGTGCCATAGTTTAATAGCAAGAAGAGTTTAAAAAAGCAAATTGAAAGTCCTGTATGCAAACTCAAAGTATACTCAAAAGCCCATTATGCAAACAGATAACACACTCAGAAATATTGTATAGAAACACATAACACACTCAGAAATATTGTATAGAAATACATAACACATTCAGAAATATTGTATAGAAACACAAAATACACCCAGAAATATTGTATAGAAACACAAAATACACTCAGAAATATTGTATTTAAACACATAACACACTCAGAAATATTGTATAGAAACACATAACACACCCAGAAATATTGTATAGAAACACAAAATACACCCAGAAATATTGTATAGAAACACAAAATACACTCAGAAATATTGTATTTAAACACATAACACACTCAGAAATATTGTATAGAAACACATAACACACTCAGAAATATTGTATAGAAACACATAACACACTCAGAAATATTGTATAGAAACACATAACACACTCAGAAATATTGTATTTAAACACATAACACACTCAGAAATATTGTATAGAAACACATAACACACTCAGAAATATTGTATAGAAACACATAACACACTCAGAAATATTGTATAGAAACACATAACACACTCAGAAATATTGTATTTAAACACAACACACTCAGAAATATTGTATAGAAACACATAACAAACTCAGAAATATTTTATGGAAACATATAACACACTCAGAAATATTATATAGAAATACATAATGCACTCAGAAGATCTAATTTTATTATTAATTATTATTAATCTAATATTATTTTATGAAAGATATGATCTTCAAAGTCTTTAGTGTAATAAAAAAAAATAAGAAATGTAATAAGTGTGTATCTGTACCTTTCCTAAGGGTGTGTCAACAATAGCAAACAAGTATAGATGATGTTTATTATTTATACCATTTCAAAGGGTAAGTCATTGATACAAACAAGTATGGACCATGGTTTTTAAGTATAATGAGTGTACAAAATGTGTACAAAACTATTACTCATGGATAATTGTTCGTAACTCATGAAAAATTTCATAATGATATGTTACTTTAGAAAAATTATCTTAAGTTCTTAATGTAGGTTTGCATTTTCATCACCAAGGAAAGACAGATCTAATATACATAGCCAGTTTTGGAATATATGTAAAGCATATGAGAGAAAGTTGATCATTATATAATAAAACTTTATTTAAAAGATTTTAATAACTTAGGTCAATGCTGTTTTGCTTAAGTTGTTGCCAATAAACTTGTCTACCTTAAACAGCAGTGAGCTTTATACATACTATATTAGACAGTTTCCAAAGGTCAAAGCAAAGTTGATCACGCATAATTTAAAACCCTTTATTGGGCGGAACATGGGTATGGGTGGTCAAAAAGATCATCCTTGAATAGAACAGTGACCCATTTTAAATCAGTGTATATAAAAAAATCAATGTATATAAAAAGAGAGATAATGAAAACACATTATGTAATAGTAAAGTGTGATTTTATACAGAGTGTCATGAATTGGTACATACATGAATAGTATGAATAATATTGATACATGGATTCAACATATCTCATTGTAGCCATGATAGTCAATCCATAATAAGCCATTGAACAAAGTTATGTATCTGAGTATTCCAGCATAGACCATGGTGTGAATTCAATGCTAAATATAGCAAGTAATAAAAAAAGGAAAGATAACTCATATTTTTAGTATGATATATATGTATGTATGCTTGTTGGGGTCATTAACCATATGTTTTTTTAAGCAGACTTATAAGTTCAAGAACCTTAAGTTTTTTGAATGACATTGATAAATAGTAGTTAGGTAGATAAATAATTTTGATTGATAAAATCAGGTGAGAAATCTTTTTTGACCACTGCATTGTTGTTTGTTTGGTTTTATTATGCTGTCAACTGAACAAACATCTGTAGACTTGTTTACTCTAAACTACCATATTTACTATATATGTTGGGACACTATATGTTGGGACACCATAAATTAATTTTAAAATTAATTTGTTTCTGCACTTTATGTTCAGGGACACATCATTTATTTTAGTTGTAAGTTATGGGACACCATTCAAATCATTTGAAAATTACATGTCAGAAAATGCACTCCAACTGAAGTTTTATTTTTAAAAATATAAAGCTATGTACTAGAGATTACGCTCTTTAATCTACTGCAGCATTAACAAAACACACGTATGGTCCGTTCTTTCAGTGCATGAATAGGTTTCTCATACTCTGAAAATTGTTAGAGGCAACAATTCTTCTAAAACAGAAACTGCAAGGACTAAAGTCAGTATAATACTCACACTTCTGAACCCCATCTTATCATTAGTTAGTCCAGAAAATGCAATCAAGGTACATTAAAATTTTATCCATGTTAATGATCATACTGTCAGCAAAATCATTTGCTTCTCTTCTGGCCTTTATGAAGTCATCACATGATTTTATTTCTCCAAATCTTCTGGGCAACACTGGGTCATCAGTGTCCATACATGAAGCACTATATTTGTGTCACTTTAAAGACTGTTCCATTGCTTCAATTTATTTTACAAATTACCAATAATACTGGTGAAATGGAACCAAAGTTAGTTTTGACTATATTGACCATCTTTGTATATTCAAAAAAAAAATATTTAAAATTTGGCACACTTAAAATAATCCAATGTTGGCTTCAAGTTCAGCTATCTTTGCAATAAAATAACCTTGAAGTTTGTATTAATATCCTTTTAAGAACAAAAAAATGGCTTTAAAGGATATAATGTTTGCTCCAAGGTAAGCTGGCTTTGTAATAAAAATAACCTTTGTCTTTGATGTCCTTTTGGTAAGTTCAAAGAAGAAGTGTTTTTTTTTTCACCACCCAGGCTTCTATGGGCTTGGCATCTGTAATAATAATTAATACAAAGGAGCATTGATATCTGTGGGTGAATAGTAATAATAATTTTGTAACCAGTGCTTGTGAAAGGATTGCACTTACTCTCAAATGAATGTGTCTTCAAATAATGATTTTTATTTGTGAGTTACTATCATAGAATAGACCTAGATATAATTAAATCTTGATTATTCTGCCCCTTACACAGTGTCATGTGTGAATGACAGTTGTCTTCAAGATATCAGTTAATTATTTCCCTCTTGTTTGCACTTTTTTTGCTCCAGTTTTCAGTCAGATAATACATTGAAACCTTTGAGCACAACCAAGCACAATTTGTTTCTCAATGTTCATGTTAGTGAACAATATGGGACATAAGCAATATATACTACAGTATGGAAGCCTACGCTACATATATGGATTTTGTGGATATATTTAATTCTTTAATGCTGATGTTGATAAAATGAATCAATGATAACAATACAAAATTGGTTTCTTTCTTTTTATTATCAAATAAGCATTTTGTTTATCTATTTTTTTGCAGTGTGCACATTGGGAGAGGGACATTTGCAATACAAATTTATTTTGTTTCTTAAGTCTTGGAACATATGACCTAGGTGAAAAAAAGTTTGACCATAAGTTCTGGGACAGGAAAAAAAATAATTATGTGATCATGTCCCAATTTTTAATATATATATATATATATATATATATATAGTAAATATGGTACTAAGCAATGATTATACACAGGATACATTAAAGACAGAGATTTAATGGCTTCATTGTTGATGGTTTAGTAACAGTTAACAAATAGAAGAGGTTAGGGATTGACTATTGACAACATTGAAATGAATGTTCATAAATGGATACTTTTGGCATCACTATTCATGTAAAGAAAGATACAGTAATAAGACAGTTTTCTTCAAGAATACATCACATCATAAATCAAATTCTTATTTATTTTGAACTGAAAACCTTTTAGTACTTCAAGAAATTGGTGATATTATTGTACAGTTTTGTGAGTCATGCCACAATCATATTAATTTGTTTTGAAACAAAACATGTTACAGTTGGTTTTCATTTTAATCATTAGCATAGTATTGACTTTCCTTTATAAACTTTGACTATTATAATTAGTCGATTCAGAAAACTTCTTCTGATTGGATGCAATGTTTTAAAGTTATTAGGAAACAAATTTATAAACATAATAAAATGGAAACGTTCCAGATGTTTAACCATTGGGCAGCAGGCAACATCTTCAAGTTCTGCATACAGGTTGTATTTAGTAACAATTTGCATGCTGCCCAGGGCAGGGATTGGTTATGAATAAATTGTTTAATATTGTAATTATACTTCATCATGGTTGCAACTGTATTATGTCTTGGTTCTTATTATACACTATTATGGTTATCTTTATTGGCAGGTTTACTTCAGGACCTCAACAGATGTCACAGAAATAATGCACATAATCCCAATCTTGTGAAAATGAGGGACACTTTAGAAGAAATGCTGTTGGCAGAGATAAAGGAGAGGAAATCACCACGAGCTCTCGTCTTTGTCAAAACAAGGGCAACCTGCCTTGCTTTAGCTAGATTTATGGGCAAAGAAATGGCAAAGAAAGGAATTAAAGTTCATTACCTTACAGGAAAATCAGCCAAGGAGGGTGATGATGGTAGGTTTAAATTTAGAGAATTATGAAGTGTCACCTGTATGCCACCAGGCACCATTCACTGTTGACTTATTCAGATTACCCAGCATATCTGGCATCATTTTATGTGCAATCATATTTGTACAACAGATCATTAAATTTGTCCGACTTTAATCCCAGATAAATATCTTAGTTTTCGGAATCTTCCATAATTACATTGGTTAAAACAGCATAGCTGCAGTGGCTTTCATCCGTGTTTTGATTTTTGTAATCCCACTGCTTTCTTGATTGGTCCTGTTTATCAGTCAAACAAGGTAGAACAACAGGTGCAATGATTCACTTGTCAAGAGTGCCCTTAAATCAAAGCATCAAAAAAGTGAAGCATCAGTTTTAGCAATGAGTTTGGATTATTTTGGAATAAAAACAGACAAAATCAAAACATGTGCTAGAGACACTGACATTATATATCTAAGCCAGAGTGGCATTCCAATAAATTAATGATGGGATTGATGGTACCCTCACCCCAAGACCAACTTGTAGGTCTTTTTTTTTTTTCTGAAAGCAGAGACCAACATTCTTGGACAATAGTCCATACAGAAGTTTTAACATCCTTTCAATTCTGAAGTGTTGAAAATTCTATTGCAAGTAATAAATTTATTTTGACAGACATTGGTATGTGGATGGAAACTAAAATCTCTTTTCTTTTGACCAATGGCATCAAATCCTTCAGAACACTCACTTTTTAGCAATAATCCCCGTCAGAACAGAACACCTATGTATACATCTATAAATGACCTTATATTTAGATTGTTGATACATGCGTAGAAAGCAGCATCACCCCAAGACAAGAAAAACTGCTGGAAACCTTCTAGCGAGGAGTAAATCACAAGGAATTGACTAAAGCTTGGGACAGAATTGAGGTTGCATCTGGTCATCACGGCAGAATTTTGAGAGAGACAGACTGACGGATGTGTCGGAAATTCAAGATCTAGAGAATGATAAATAATTTAAAATATAATTCAAAACTGTAATGAGCAGTAAAGATATGCCAAATAATAATAATAATAATAATTATTATACACATACATACATGCATGCATGCATGCATAAATACATACATACAATTTATTATTATTATTATTATTATTATTATTATTATTATTATTATTATTATTATTATTATGATTAATAAGAATGCAGTTTTGATTTTTTTAAACATTTTGTTTATTGTTATACTTGTTAGGTATGGCCATCATGGCAGAATTTTAAAGGAGAGAGAGAGAGAGAGAGAGAGAGAGAGAGAGAGAGAGAGAGAGAGAGAGAGGCTGGACAATTCGAGATTGAAAACATGACAAATAATTTTTAAAAAAGTATACAATTTGTAATGAGCTGTAAAGATATGCTAAATAATAATGATAATAATACATGTACATTCATACATACATATATACATGCATACATACATACATACATACATACATACATACATACATACATACATACATACATACATACATACATACATACATACATACATACATACATACATACATACATACACATACATACATACATACATACATACATACATACATACATACATACATACATACATACATACATACATACATACATACATACATACAATTCGTTATTATTTTTAACATTGCTGAAAATACTGCTATTAATGATAATAATAATAACAAATAGTATTTATGTACGTATGAATGTACCATTATTATTATTATGGCATTTGTGATTGAAGTTTTGAAAAAGATTACTGTGAAGTTCCCAATCACTTATTCAGAAATATGTTATCTTTGTATCTAAGGGAAATGGCCAGACATACAAATCTCAGCTGAGACAAATTTAAGAAACTTATGAAGTTGATTATTGTAATGGCAAGAATCAATGTGCTTTTGATGGTGAAGTCATCCTGCAAAAATATAATGACTTTCTTGACATTATAATAGTTTTTGGTACCGATAAATTTATATACAAGGATAGACTAGACAAATGTTTTGTGGAGCACATATCACATGCTAGGTATGGGAAGCTGCTGGGGATTGTTAAGCTTTTGTTGACCGTCTCCCATGGACAAGCAACAGTAGAGCATGGATTTTTTTGTGATCAAGGAAGTAGAGTGTGAAAATTTGAAGGGGCAAAGTGTAGTTGCACAGAGGATCATATGTTATTATGTTGGAAATCTGGGAGGAGTACTGAATGTTCTAATTATTAATCAGCTTCTTGTAAGCACAGCTTGAAAGCGACAGAAGTATGAAACTTTTTTAGAGAAAGAAAGGGAAGCAGTCTGAGTCTGAGAAGAGGAAAAGAAAGCATGTTCTTGATGACATTGAAGATCTGACAAGAAGAAAAAAAGCAGGCCAGATTAGATTATGAAATACTTGTGAAGAAAGCAGATGAGCAGTCTTTAAAAGCAGAAAAGACACTAAAGTGGCAAGTTCTTGCCAATGCTAATAGAAAAGGAGCTGAGGAGAAACTTGGAATTTATGAAGGTCTTTGCAATAAGCTGGATGCTATGATCAAGGAGCTGAAGAGAAATTAAGTACAGAGGAAGGACTTGTTAATAGACTTGAAGTTAGTTTGACTTTTTGTTTATTGTACCTATGTTAGTGAACTTTATTGGGAGAGGAAAATGCAGTTACATGAGCCACAAGCCTGTCTGAAGGTTGTTCTAAATGTAGATATCTATGGTGAGTATAGATATAAGACTCCTTGAAAATCAGAATAAAGTTCTTAAATTGTGTCATATTTTACCTGTATGAGTCATGTTTTCTCTCAGTGAGTATTTAATGATCATCCCTCTAATTTTTAACATGTGAGTGTCAAAAAACAATTTATTGTCTTCAGAAAAGTCTCAAGTCTTGAAATCTGATTTTTGTTTTGCAGATCATACAGAGAATATTGAATGATAATCTCATATTTGCATAATTTTATTATTGTAATAAATTCATTGAAAGTGAACTGTTAAAGCATCTTCCATTTTCAAAAGTCACAACTTATTACTGAATGTCAGCAATCCCCTATGTAAAGATTGCATTATACAGTTAAAACTGAAAACTTAAAACAAAGTTAATAATAATTGTACTGTGTATTACTTCAAATATTCAAAACACAAAAATAAAACCTTTAATGGGGAGTAGTTTAAATTAAAATCTGATAATTAGGGCTATAGTCAGTCTTTCTAAAATCACTATTCTATCCTACATTTCATACTTTTTGAATGATATCCCTATTTTATTTCCTACTTGTTTAATGAAATCCATATTTTTTTCTTAACTTTTTACAGGAAAAAAGCACATCTATACCTCACTTGTTTAAAATCATATATTAACTCACTGGCATTAAGACTACATGAGTGTACAGTATTGTCCAGTCTTCATTATCCATCATGGAAAAGCCACTAGACCAATTTCAAACTTGGAAGAGAGCATTCTTCAAATTATATTTATTTTTGATATTATTTAAATAGATTCTTCCCTATTATTTTGTCTGAAATACACCTTGTTTTGTTCTTGGTTTCTCCATACTATTTAATGCTAATTCAGCCGTACTTTATCCCAGCCTATGTTTTTCATAAAGGGTGCTGGAGGAACTGAAGATTACTATATAATTTGACAAATAGTTTGTTTTATTGAAAATTAAGATGAAATTTGCATTTGTAATAAACACCTGCTTTCACTGCAAATTCAAAATGTAATAAGGCTTGTATAAATCATTTACATGACAGGAAATCTAATCAGACCATTATTCTGTGTACATAAGAATATATTTCAAACCTCATTTGCCCAGATTTAAAGGATTTTTATTACATGCTTACAATGTTTCATCAAAGAAAGTGAAATTGAAAAGGTAGAGCAAATTTAAAAAATTATGGACAAAAATTATTCAGACACAATAAAAACTGTCTTGAAAGAACAATGCTTCTGCCAAAAGGAATGGTCCCTTAAGAAAAGTGGTTTCTCCTTACAGGGCAAAAACACCATATAATCAACCACTCAGTGTTTTAAGAACCTGGTATCTCCCGACATGTTTTACTATATATACTCCCAAGTTGGAGTCCAATTGTAAACAACATATACCCAAAATTTCCATAGCTAATGGACTTGCAGATCAAGGAATATATTGTTTGTTCTGCTGATTACATCTAAAAAGAACTGCATCAACTCACATAATGCATCTATGCAGTTTGAAGTTGTACCTGACTTGCATGCAAGTACCATAGTTCATGTATTTTTTCATACCCTTTAATGTTTCGTACACAATCCAGTTATCAAAATAATAATTATTTAAATGTATCCTATTTTTTGAACATTTTTCTTTGTATTTTTCAAAAAATCCTTTAAATTGTCAATTATAAATTTTCTACTAAGAAGATTTACATGTGCTAATCTATTCTTTGATATATCCCTATATTGTTATCATTATTGACAAGTTCGAATAATAAGTAATATGTATGATCACTTGTCCTTACAACATCTGCTGTATGGACAATGGCCCCAACAGCATATTGACATATTTTCATTTCCTTAGAAAGAGCCTCATTTTCTTATTTTCATCCTCACAGATTTGATCTCTTCTGTCAAATCTTGCCCTCTGTCTGGTTTGAACTGAATAACCAAAGCTCAAAGTATATCTAATTAATGTGTAAATAACATTTCATAGTCATATGGTTGTTGTGACAATAATTAAAACAATAATGAATTGTTGATTAGAGGTGTTAATTGATAATGGAATATAGTAGTGTGGCAATACATGAGGATTATCATGATCATCAGGTAACTGAAAATAGTCTTTTTCCTCTCTGCAAAAGCTTCAAATAAAAGCTGTCCTGAATAAATAGTCTTGTACACTAACAAATTTTATATCTCTCTCTTTCTCTGTCTGTCTGTCTCTCTCTCTCTCTCTCTCTCTCTCTCTCTCTCTCTCTCTCTCTCTCTCTCTTACACACACACATACACTCACATTAGCTAAAATGCATTTTCAAGTTCTTTATGCTTTTTAATTGCAATTTGATAATGAGGTTTATGTTGCTGTAAGAATACAAGTTGCACTTAATTTCTTCACAACATGGACTTGTATAAATTGCCAATAAATAATACCTGTAACTAATACATGTTCAAACCATCTTAATCATTTTGCAAACATCACACAACATAACAGCTACAAAGAAGAATGCCCTACAGACAGACAAGCTTGCACACTGAGACATTATCCTTTCTCCCTCTCACTCTAATAACCACAAAAATCTTTTTGAGCACTTTTATTTTTTATTGTACATGGATTCTTGAGAGCAGAATGGGGCAGAACATATATGTTTATTTTGTACATTTGTATTGTCAGGTTGTTGAGTAGCATTTGTTCGTTAGAACTTGTTCGGGTATCATCCCTTTATTTTTCATACCCAGTCAATACTACAAATTGGTAATTATTTATTTTACATATACTTTTTCATACACTAAAATTTGTAAGTATTTTTTCTTGTACGAAAAATTACATCAAATACAGTATGTACAGTAATCAGGTCATTGACATGCCTGCAGAATATCATTGGCCCATGTCAGATGGTTTATACATGCCTGCAATACTGTGGGGCTTAGTATGTTTTGATGCCTGCTCATCCTTATGCCTGTTTCCCTTGCCATTTCTACACAATAACCAAAGTTCTCCATCATCTACAGTTATCATGCTTCTGCAAGGAAGGAGCCTGATATCAGTTTCAAGCTCAGAAGGTAAAAATGGCCAAGTCACTTTCACTGAAGGAGAAAAATGGTTTTAATACAGTGAGTGATATTATTTCTACTCACAGAACAAACTTTGTGAATTGCTTGTATATTGGATGAGAAAGAAGCTTTTCAGTTTGGGGGTCAAATGTCATAGTCTCAATGATTGCAAGAAGAAGATTTGTTTCTGCACAATAACATTTTCCTGCATCACAGACATAGACCAAACTGTGTGGATATCTAGCACTTGAAGTAAGAGTATGCCTTTTATTTTGAGGTCAATACATTTAAGGTCAAGGTCACTGTCTAGTGAAGAAAATGGTTTATGCACAAAATTTCATTTATCATCCATGTACCTTGGCTAAGATTTATGCATATTGATAAAACAGAATTTGATGGATTTGGAGGTAACAAGGTCAAAGTTAAAGGTCATTATGACAACAAAATTTGGTTTTTGCATAAAACATTAGTTCTATATTTTATAACATGATCAAAGTTTGTGGAGAGCTTGTAAGGATAAGGCCTATTCATTTTGAATTGCAGGTCATTTGTATTTTGGCTTAAAGAAAAATTGGTTTTGCAAAATAACATTTGTTTTAGGTTAAGTTCCTTAACAAATTATGTGGTTGGCATGCACTTAGAGTAATAAAGAAACCAAAAGAATATGTTTATAGAGGTCAAGGTCACAGTTATGGTAAGTTCAATAGCAAGAAAAGGGTTTCAATACAGCATGTTTAGTTTAAGATTGCATACCAGATGTTCAGGTCATTGATTTTTAAAAAAATGATTGCTCAGTAATTTCCTGTATCAACCATGTCCTACTGGTTCCTAAATAGAGGATTGTTAAACACAGGGTGGGCATTTCATATGCCATGCATGGTGCTCTTGTTGCACAATAGTGCCAATAAGGGTTGTACTGAAAAGTATCTAGTCCATACAGCATGAATAAAAGATTTATTAAATTAGTTAAATGTCGTGAAAATGTAATCACATTTGATTATATAGATATGAACATAGGGTTATCCAATTTCATTTCTCTGTGTCATGTCGTTGTTATATAATTGTGATAATGAGCAGATGGATATGCTTATGGTTAGACACATGGACAACTTCTACTATGTATCATGCTTAAATTTAATTCATATTTATTTATTTAATTGCAATTCAGTATTTTAATGAAATTAGCGAAATTTTCACTGACAATCAAGAACATATCTGTAATTAGTATGGTCACATAGTTAAAAGAAAAAAAAACATTTTTTGCAAAGAAATGTGTTTTTTATGAGCACAGGTGGTTTTCTTGGTTCCAGCAAATTCACATATCGGAACAGTGAATATACCAGAAATGCCTGTCATGTTTATTTTCTTAGAAGCAATTATGTGAGCAAATCAGAATAGACAAAATTCAGAAGTTTTAGTAACTTTCTAAATAATAATACACAGAGTTTTTATATGTAAATATATCCAGTTACACTGTTTATGTATCTTTCAATTTATGTTAAATTCCAAAATATAATCTTAATATTTTTCATAGATCATGGCCTTTACACATGTTTACATCAATAAATTTTTTGTTTAACTTATTTTGTCTGCATCAAGTTTTAACTTCTTTGAGAATGATAATAATATTGTATTTATTCTAGGCATGACTGAAGCAGAACAAACTGATGCCCTGAATAAGTTTGAACAAGGACATTACCTTGTTTTGGTGTCTACATCAGTTGGGAGTGAAGGGATTGACATTCCTGACTGTAATATTGTCCTAAGCTACGATTATGCAGGAAATGAGATCACAAAAATACAGATGACAGGTTAGTATATATGCACTGGATGGCTTCTGATTTTAGTTATCTTACTACATTTGATTAATGGCATTCTTCACTTACTTTTAAGAGAATTCATTGAAATGTTTTCTTGATTTGATGTTTGTACTTCAGAGTATGTTATTTTATCTTATTTACCCTATTCATAAGCAAAAACTTGAGCAAGAAATTCTTTTTGTATCAGTGATTACTGCTATGCAAATTAAATGTAATGTTACCTTTATGTTTGACTTCATTTGATCTCAACAAGTAGTTTCATTATGTAGCTAGCACTCTGGTGGCTTTAGTGATTAGAGCATATGCCTCAGATGTGGGTGGTTGCAGGTTCAAACCCCAGCTGAGTCATACCAAGGACTTATAAAAATGGCTGCCTTGCTTGGCACTCAGCATTAATAAGTTAGTGTTAGGACTGGTTGGCCTGGTGTCATGATAATATATCACTATAAACTGCCACACTGCAGACTTCATAGTGATATGACTGAAAAATTGTTAAAGCAATGATTATTTAGTGCTCATGCAGTAAAGTGCATTGCCCAAAGACACAGTCTAGTATAATGGTAGGCTTTAAACATGCACCCATTGATTCATGAGTCTGGTTTTCTAACCAGCTCTTTCCTAAATGGATGGTAAGATCAGCGTCTGGTTTACAACAAAAGACTTCTTGGTATATTATGTTTAGTTGATCCTAGATCAATTGGTGGTCAGCTTGAAAATCTTGTTAAGGATCCTGTTAACAGATGGTCATAACAGTGTGAGTTTTTCATTGAAAAACTTCTTGTCATGTCTAGTTGGTTATAAATAACAGTGTGAGTTTTTCATTGAAAGACTTCTTGTCATGTCTAGTTGGTTATAAATAACAATGTGAGTTTTTCATTGAAAGACTTCTTGTCATGTCTAGTTGGTTATAAATAACAGTGTGAGTTTGTCATTGACTTCTTGTCATGTCTAGTTGGTTATAAATAACAGTGAGTTTTTCATTGAAAGACTTCTTGTCATATCTAGTTGGTTATAAATAACTGAGTTTTTCATTGAAAGACTTCTTGTCATGTCTAGTTGGTTATAAATAACAGTGTGAGTTTTTCATTGAAAGACTTCTTGTCATGTCTAGTTGGTTATAAATAGTTTTTCATTGAAAGACTTCTTGTCATGTCTAGTTGGTTATAAATAACAACAGTGGTCATCTTGAAAATCTTGTTACTTCTACTCCTCTTGAAAGGATGGTTTTATCAACATGCAGTTTTCACTAAAACAATTCTGACTATATTTAGCTGGTCCTACATGAAAATGATGAAAAAGTGACCTCCCAAAATTTTGAACAATATCATAGTAGTTAACTTCTCCTAAAGAAGCTGTCATGCCAGTATTTAAAAAAAATGTCTTTCTTACAAAATATAGTTTTTCCAATATTAAATGGTGCTAATTTAACCTCTGGAATGGCTGCCTTCATCGATAAACCTATTTCCATTACATGCATGGCTTTAATGACATTGGGTTTACACTGAAATTCTATTATAACATTGCCTATATGTTACAAATGAAAATGGTGCCCATCTGACCTCCAACCACCACAGTGGCAAGCTCTTCTTACATAGAAGGTGACATTAATATAGGGTTCTCACTCAAACACTTCTTACATAGATGGTGAAATTATATGGGGTCTTCACTCAAACACTTCTTACATGGTGGCAATTATATGGGGTTTTCACTCAAACATTTTTTGCAAATTTTGATGTGTTCTGAATAAAAATGGTGCAGATCTGCACAACCAAAATATCAGCATTTAGGTGAAGGAGTTTTGACACAACCCCACACTGCATTACAACCCCACACTTCATTTCACTTTATTATTTACATTATGTTGCCATCATATATAGCATGAATTTAACATTTTAGTCACTGTTGATGATAGCATTTTTCTAAATCGCAAATGTTTGCATGGGCAGAGCAAGGTATGGTTTGACATTTGTAAGGTACGAAGGGATTAACTGATGACATTGTACTTATTTAAGGTAAATATGTTCAGAGATTGAAAGATATGTAGAATTCAGAATAGGTATAGAGCCAACTATTCCTCAGTAATTTTTGTTCCATTTAGGTTCATTTAGTCTTTGGAACAGATCTTTGGCAAATTTTAGTCACGTTATCATTTTCTTCCATTGATCGTTTTAGGTATAAAATGTAATTATAAAAAATCCCATTACCATGCAATTTAACAAGTAAAATGTGTATTGTCCACATTTTCATTGAATTTGTTATTTTATTTCTAGACAATGTCTCAATTTGGAGTGATATAATTCTTGAATTCTTTTTAAAAATGGAAATTTTTTGTAAATATTTAGGTCGTGGAAGACAGAAGAATAGCACAAAGATAGCGCTTGCATCAGAGACAGTAATCAAACAAGAGACAGTAAGTGCCTATCGTGCTGCTATGATGTACAAAGCAATTGACAAACTAAAGTTGATGAATGAACATGAAAACTGTGGGAAAATAAGGGAGATTCAGAGAGAGCAGCTCATTAAACAGGAAATACGAGAAAAAAATGCACAGAAGAAGGAAAGCATGAAAAAGGAAGGAGACTTTACCTTGCAATGTATTAAATGTTCAGTTCCTGTTGTAAGCAATGATTACATAAAATGTGTAAAGAATTCCCACCATGTAGTAACTGACAAGAAATTCTTTGATAAAATTGAGGAAAAAAGTCACCCTAAACCCAAGAAAATAGAGGGAATAGAAGTGAAAAAAATGATATTTTGTAAGAATTGTGGACAAGAATGGGGGATTTATTTTGAATACTGCACTGTAGAATTGCCAATCATTCAAATTCGTTCATTCAAAGTTATTAGCAGTGATGATGGTGAAGTTGTTACCCCCAAAAAGTGGAAAGATGTTCCTTTTCAAATTCCAAATTGTGAATTTTCTGAAGTGTTAACTTTGCATCAAGAATAATCATTTATTATCATCATAAAGCATGTAAAAGAACTGGTTGAGCTTGCTTAAATCTTTGACTTTATCACTACAGCTTCATATTTTATTAGATTTTAAATGTATCTTTTGAATTGTATTCTATGAAAGCATTGTTTAATTATTAATAACTCATATTTTTGTATGGTTACAGATAAGTTAACTTGATAAATAAATTAATTTTTACAGTGTAGAACTGCTGCATAGTTAACTTTTGTATTCAGAGAAATATGCAGACTTCATACACACACACACACATACACACACACAGAGCTGGAGAAAGTTTTATCAGTGGCAGTGGAATTTTTTAAGGTGTCAGGAAAAAATATTATTTGGTGATGCTATTACATAAGCACCTAATGGCCATGTTTCATTATTGTTACCCCTACTTTGTTATAGGGAACCTCTTTCCTGTCCCAAACCTAAATATAGTTTTTTTGAAGAATTCCCCATTAGACTAAGGTGAAGGTGAAGTACTATGAAAATATCAGAAGCAAACTGTTGTCATGATGGTGTCCCTCTCCACCTTTGGCCCCTTCCAATGCCCAAGCCTTCTTGCCACCATTGTGTTTTATACATGTGAAAAACATTTACTTAGCTCACAGAATTTTCTATAGACCCAGACCTGGATGACACTGTTCATGTAAATGTGTTGAATGTATATTTTATGCTGATGCTGAAATTTCTGTTATTCATCTGATTGTTGCTGATCACAGGTCATGTTATGCCATAGCAAGAAAATGACATTAATCTCTGGAAAGAATCTGCAAATTAAGCATTTCAGGTTGAAGCATCTGTTCTGAAATTTCATCATAAAATAGACTTTGAAGTCAATTTCAATTCCTATAATCAATAGTACAGCTATTAAATGAGACACTTAAGTGAGCCAAAAAATTTCATTTCTCAATTTAAAAAAAAATATTCGGGAATTAAATCAAGTATTTTACTCTACTTTATTGGACAGCACAACAAATTATATATATATATATATATATATATATATATATATATATATATATATATATATATATACACACACTGTTCCATTGATATACAGCAAGATCTATAAGGCAAGGCCTGCCAAGTTTTCTTTTAATGAAAAATCTATTCAGTGGGTGGTATATCAAAGATACAGTATACATATTTTTCATATATTTTATTTATACAACATAAAAATTCACATACATGTCTTTAGAACATTGTTAGGATTGACTACAGGCAACAGTGTATAGATAGAGTGTATGAACTCTTCACACCCCTACCCATTGTATATATTATAAAAATGTGCAACTGTGTCATTTGTTTCTGTTCACGATTCTTTTAGCAGATTTTATTGAGCTTCTATTTGATTTATATTAAGTGAATATTATAATAATATTATGTTAGTATTTAATTTACATCATCTTTATTAAATATGAAGTCGAAAAATCCATATGACAAAATTTTAACATCTCCAGTATTAAAAGTTGAATTGAATAGAAATAGAGAATTTTATTATTACCAGTTCACTATTTTGTGTGGGTTGCCAGTATTTGGGGGAGGAGGATTTCAAACCATAAATTTAAAGACACAAAACAAAAGGTTTCTTTCCAGTCATCCAAACCAAAAAACCCAAGCATGATAGCCAACAATATACAGAATTCATGGCAACAGAAATGAGCTATAAATTACAATATATGGTTCAGATGGTTTCAGGTTACTGAATGGCAAATTCATTTTTTTCTTGTATAAAGTTATCTTTGTTGTATATATATATATATATATATATATATATATATATATATATATATATATATATATATATATATATATATATATATATATATATATATATATAGTTTTTATCTGGATTGCAAAGTAGTTTTGTTTTATTTTTACAATTGATGATGTTTGTCCAGAAGTCCATATACAATACTGGTATCAGTATTGGGATTAGGCTGTTTTTGATTAGCTCATTTATGCAGACACTGTCACTGAGGCTTATTTTGCATAATTTACAGTCAGACCATATAACTTGTGCCATTAGCAGCTAAATTATTTAATAAATTAATTAATAATTTAAACCATTCATCTTGTCATAGTGATTTAACTTTACTTTGTGTGTCATTAATTGGAAATGATTCAGGTTGTTCTTGAAGTCAAATTTCAGAGAAAAAAAAATTCTGTATTACTCAGAAAATGTTGGTCATGTGGGTAATGCTCATTTTTCATATATATACATGTGTTGTAGTTGAAATTACTAGTGTAATTGATACTAAAATATTTTTTATTCTTAAGGTAGTGCTTTTGATAAATTATATTAGGAAGAAGGATATACATGTATCATGGAGTCATTCTTTTATTACATAGGTATATATCAACGCCTTTGCTTTATAAATCAAAATCATACTGCTTTTTCCAGTGATGTTTCTATAAAAAAATGTTTACGGGATAGTTGGGTTTCCTACAACAAATAAAAATGAACTGATGACATGTACAGTTTCTCTTCTTTGTGTTCTTATTTATGAGAATATGCACATACTGCATTAATACACTGTGTAATATTTCATACCCTTTAACATTTCACACACCATCAGTCACATAAATTAGTTATTTTTTGCCTTGATAGTTTTTGTACTGAGAACTATGTTTTTTGGTCAAATCTTTTGTCAGTTTGAGGAAAATAATAATTTATTTTTACCAATAGTTATTTTTGAGACTTAAAACGTATTAGTAAAAGGTGTGCAAAACAAAACTGTCCATACATAAAAACAAAGTCCATTATCATGATTCCCAAATTTTGTTTCTTGAGAAAAATCCCATGAGCTGTCCATTCTTTTTACTGATAAAAAAGAAATTCAATACTTTGAGTTATCATATGAAAACCCCACCCAGTTTAAAATAATTGTGACTACCAGTATTACATTTATATTGGTAATTGTGTTTTTGCTCAATATCTTGTATAACCAACCTGTTTATTTCATCTAGCTGTTTTATGCTTATATGGTTTAACTTAATATGCAGCATTACCATTAGTTGAAATATGGTATCTATAGAAATACACTTATGTACTAATTGACCAGCTTTACTAACCTGCCACCAGCTGTCGTTGGGTGTATGTTTATTCCAAATCATTGTGAAAGGTTGAGCACTCATGTCATGTTGGGTCCAATAGGGAGAATTTTATAGGAGGGCTGATTTAAAATAAAATTTTTATAAAACTTGTTTAATAATTTTTGTCTTTCACAAGACATTGTAAGAAAAGATTAAAATTACTCAACAGTTTATTGTCACATCTAAAAATGTCAGTTTTATTCACTAATGATGCCCAAACAAATATATTGAACTGAATTTGAAGAAGATTTGGATGCCATATACATTTTGCCTTGCATTACATAACATCATAATATGATAAAGTATTATAAGTGATAAATTGTTTATAATGACTGGGATATTAAGATATCTATGAGAAGAATCGATTTTCATTGATTGTCTGATACCTAGGTGATTTTCACTTGATAATATGAAAACTATTTCTAAATTTGTCTAACTTATTCACTACTTTAATTTGATCTTTGTAAAATTTTCACATGGAGGTTAAAATTACATTTTTATAAACAAATATTTTTATAGAGAATGTTTTATCATGTAACCACTGAATTATTTAGGTTAATATAAACTTCTAATAATTTTTTTATTTGTAACCTCATGGACTTGATGTTAAATAGTAATGTATAGTTACATGTACCAAGGTACATGTATGAGGTAAAGCATAGTTACATGTACCAAGGCATCTGAATGTACTTAAAAATCATTTAACTACATATTTTCATGGCATTGTGAACAAAAATATCTGTAATTTTCATCATGCAATAAAGCGAATTATGCATTTTGCTCAAATAGTTTCCTTTTTTTCTCATTAAGTCTCACAAAAGATGCTCAATTTTTGACTCTTTTCATAAAATTTAATTTTTGAATAATCATTTTGTGTAAGCTCCCCAATAAAATAATAAGTATGGGAGTTTGTCTTGACTTGGTAATCCATTAATTAGAACCCCTTAATATTATTATGTATGAGCCCCTGGGTAGCAGTCCTTTCTTCCCAGTTAGTCTGTTTATCCATCCATCCATCCTTCCATCCACACCTTGTAACCAGCATTATTCAATAACAGATTTTAATTTTCAACATTATACTAGCTATCACAGTAATAAGATAATAATTTAAAACATTCTTCGTATTTCTTTGCCAGACATATGTACAGAACATGCTCAGAATCCACACAGAATACAATATAGTATGTTTTATGGGATGCAAACTTATGCAGACATAGTTGAGTTTTCAAGTTCTTGATGATTACTTTGAAATGAGCTTTAACTCATAATTCTAGATAATTAGGTATATTTTTATGCCGTTTCATGATTTCAGTTGTAATAGCTCAGCTTGCATTATGTGTATGTTGATGCCATTTTCTGTTTATGCTTTTAGTAAAATTAGAAGTAAATATTTAAGATAAAATTTGAAGTAAATGTGCCTTTGAAGTGCAATGACTATCAATTTGAGCCATAAATAATATATTTTAAAAATTGCAAAAAAAGTGCAAAAAAATTATTCATCCTGTTTATTTTCATAAGAATATACATTCAGGTAGTTATCTCTTAGTAAATTATTTTATTATGTTATCAAATGTGTACTCTACTACAAGCAAACAATTTGACATTATTCTCTATGCATTAATTCCATATTTAAAATATTTTTCACTCTGACTATTACAAACTCCAAATTTTACAGAGGGCATATGTGACTGAGTAGTCTAAAATGCTCACCTTTATATGTGACTGAGTAGTCTAAAATGCTCACCTTTATATGTAACTGAGTAGTCTAAAATGCTCACCTTTATATATGACTTAGTAGTCAAAAATGCTCACCTTTATATGTGACTGAGTAGTCTAAAATGCTCACCTTCAAATGTGACTGAGTAGTCTAAAATGCTCAAGACTAAATATGATTGGACCATTGCTCCTAAAGGTAGTTGCACCTGCAATCTAGAGTATAGCTTTCATTTGCAATGAAAGTATTAGGTCTGAATTTCCACAAACATGGAAAACTGCTAAGGTTACACCATTGCATAAAGCATGAACAAATTATGTTGTAAATATCTACAGATCCATCTCTATCCTTCATTGTTTCTCAACTATTCGAACACTTATGATCTTATTCACGATAATCAATCTGACTTTCAACAGAATCACTCCTGTGAATCTGCACTGGTATCTTTGATTAATAAATGGCTGAAAGCATTAAGTCAAGGGGAAATGGTAGCCACTATTTTGGTTGATTTTCATGAAGCTTTTGATCTTGTAGAAAATTAAATTTTGCTTGGAAAACTAAAACTCTATCAGTTTTACTTCTTACTTAACTTATAGACTGCAAAAAGTACATTTATCTTTAAATGGTCAACTTTCTGAAAGTAAAACTATTAATTGTGGAGTACAACAAGGCTCAATCATTGGACCTTTGTTATTCATTCTATTTATCAACAACTTACTGCTTAAGATTGGAACTTCAGTTTCTTCCACTGACCTCTATGCAGATGATGCTACCCTGTCTGAGGTGGTTAAAACCAAAATGGTACTTAAAATAAGTTACAAGATGCTCTAAAAAGACTTTTAACATTGTGCAAGGAAACCTGTGCGATCATAAATAAAGAAAAAATGAAAGCTCTACTGGTTACATTGCAACAAAAATGAGCAAGTTAAGATAGTGACAAACACCAGGTTCTTTTTGATAATGTGAGCCTTAATATGACCTCTCATGATAAATTCTTGGTGTAGTCGCAGATAACAATCTTGCTTGGTCTATTCACATTAAACATGTTTCACAAAAGGTTAATTCTTATCATTGGCTACTGAAGAAAATCAAAAGATATATTCCTATTCAGTATAGGATCATCTTTTATAAAAGTTATATTCTGCCACAACTGGACTATTGTAATGTAGTTTGGGGTAATACCTCTAATTCAATTATACCAACACTTTTAAGACTCCAAAAGATGGCTTACCATTTAATTTTATATCAATGTATAGACAGTTTCCAGGACACAATGAATAATAAAAATGTTTTAACAATACACGAAAGAATATTTCTTAGAAAGGCCAAATTGATGAACACCACTCCATCGATAACTCGCGCCCGAATAACTCGCGAACCTGCTTATAATGCTGTGTCCCGCATGGCTCCCGATTTTTTCTCAAAGAAAATATATTTTAAAATGTTCTGAACGTGAAAAAATCGCGATAAAAATTGGTAACTTGAATCTTGATGCCTATCGTGTATATATTTCAGGTGTTTATAATGTTGTCATGATGTACAAAATTCAGAGGTTCCTACTGTGGTCATGCATGTACATAATTCAGCTCATGGATGTACATAGTTTAGAGGTCATACGTGCTCGTGGATACACATAATTCAGAGGTTCATACTTTTTTCATAGATTTACATAATTGAGAGGTTCATACTTTTGTCATGAATATACATAATTCAGAGCTTCATTTTTTCATGGATATGCATAATTCAGAGGTTCATACTTTTGTTTTGGATTTACATAATTCAGAGGTTCATACTTTTGTTATGATATACATAATTCAGAGGTTCATACTTTTGTCATAGATATACTTAGTTGAGAGGTCCATACTTTTTCATGGATTTACATAATTGATAGGTTCATATGTTTGTCATGGATATACGTAATTGAGAGGTTTATACTTTTGTCATGGATATATATAATTGAGAGGTTTAGACGTTTGTCATGGATTTACATAATTGAGAGGTTCATACTTTTGTCATGGATATACATAATTCAGAGGTTCATACTTTTGTCATGGATATACATAATTGAGAGGTTCAGACGTTTGTCATGGATATACATAATTCAGAGGTTCATACTTTTTGTCATGGATGTACATAATTGAGAGATTCATACTTTTTTCGTGGATTTACATAATTGAGAGGTTCAGACGTTTGTCGTGAATATACATAATTCAGAGGTTCATACTTTTGTCATGGATATACATAATTCAGAGGTTCATACTTTTGTCATGGATTTACATAATTGAGAGATTCATACTTTTGTCATGGATATACATAATTCAGAGACGTATGCTATCGTTATCTGTTCTAAAACAATACTGATAACATAAACACTCCTTAAATCAAAGTATCTTGTAGCCAAGTATGTCCTAAATGGTTAACTTTAAAATATTTTAGTTAAATATGGCGAGGAGCAATGGTATTATAGCCAAGTAAGTCTCAAAATTGTTCGCTTAAAAAGTTTAGATTTAATATCACGATGACTAATCGCTACTTAACCTGCTACGAACAGCGATATTACCTCACACTATATTGTTTATATTTTTTTCACTAAAAACTGACGTCCAAACGCCTAGATTAACGTAATATCTTCACGATGTACGAAATGTAGTTCACAAAGATAAGGCTGCACCTGAGAAGACAAAGATGGCCAACGCTGCGAATATACTAATAACCTGTCTTTGTTTTGTGATAACTGTTAGCAAAGGTAAGGTTATGATTTACCGAAAACCGCGACAGTATATGTAATGTATAGTTCCTATTGCATACTTTAGCTTTGTGAATTAAATAATATATATATTTTCTTTTATAAAGCCATCATTGACTTCATAGGCTCAATGGCGGCGCGAGGGGTCTATGCGCAGGGGTGGGGAATATTCTTTAGTGTCACTCATACCAAAGGCGTCCGGAGGGAGGGGGCATTGTTCTATAGTGGCGCTCTCAGTTTGCTAAAAAGATCAATTTTATGTCAATTGCCTATCCCTCCTAAATATACGCTTTATGAAGAATTGCCCGTTACATTAAGTTGAAGGTGAAATACAATGAAAATTTCAGCTGAGAAAATAAAAATAAAAACTCGCCTGCTCTTCCCTTCCAACTTATTCTCACTACTTGCGTCATTCTCTCTCTAGCCCCACCCTAAAGGATTAAAAAAATTTTTAAACTACCGTGCTTGAATGCATAAGCAGAAGTTATGCCATGACCTGCCTTGTATTCTAAAAGTGCAGCTTATATAGCCGGATAGACTGGTTAATTGATTGGTTTAATGGACACCGTCAAACCTCCTTTCCAACTTCTCCAACTTCATATATATATATATATATATATATATATATATATATATATATATATATATATATATATATATATATATATATATATATATATATATATATATATATAAATTTGTCTTTGTGATCGTAGTTAAAATTATATCTGGAACGTAATGACTGGTAGTACAGACAAAAATGCCTATATGTTTAAAGAGGCAAGTAATTAATAGATTCAGGTAAATCACAGTGCCATGGTGCCTCCATTGTATATCAGAACTTGTTTCTTCTACTCATATTTAGACACATAGGTACTTATGTAACAACTAGGTGTTTTGTATTCATAATTTATGTGAGATTGTTAATTCTTATGGTGATTTCAGTTGATACAATTCTTGTTTTTTTCGTTTGGGTTCTTTTGGTTGTTTTTTTTCTTCTTCACAAGCATTGAAAATTGATAATTGCGTATCAGTCTCGGTATTTGAGGCCAGTTACTAATCAGACAATATGGTCCACATCTGTTAGTTTTGTAATATGTGTGTTTATTTTCTTACTCCTCTCTTTATGATGTGTGTGTGTGTGTGTGTGTGTGTGTGTGTGTGTGTGTGTGTGTGTGTGTGTGTGTGTGTTGGGGCGGGGCTTTGTCCTGTTCTCGGTAACTGGTGGGCCAATTGAGAATGGATATATGCCGCTTTGCGAAGTTAATCTAGGTGACATTCGAGGACGAATATCTAGGTAATGAAAGAGGACTGTAGTAATCAATATATATATATATATATATATATATATATATATATATATATATATATATATATATATATATATATATATATATATATATATATATGAGGTCATTTACTAGTCTTTCCAGACTTAAGTGACGTGATGTGATTATGATTTTAAAGGTAGCTTTAACAATTTTTCATTCATATCGCTACGATGTCTGCAATGTGGCAGTTTATATTGATATCTAGAACTGGAGCATCATGCAGCAAACATGTAGCATGTTGTCCCACCCAGTCACATTATCCTGGCACCAGGCCAACCAGTCTTAACACTAATATCTTAATGCTGAGCGCCAAGCGAGGCAGCTGTTAGTACCATTTTTGTAAGTCTTTGATATGACTCGACCGGGGATAGAACCATCGACTTCATTATTCCGAGGTTACGATCTAAGGACTAGGCCACCGGAGCGGTCCCTGACTTCAGTCTAGTGGTATGTGCACCTAACTGTGAGATAGACGAACCGTTTTCAACTCCAAGCAGTGTCAATTTTTCTAATTGTAGTGATACTTCATATGACCTTTTAATATTGTACTACGTGCAAAACAAAACTGACTTAGATTAAATATTCACTTGATGAGAAAATCTAAGCTTCCAACATTCGTAGACTGTAACATGTACAACAATCATTTGTTTCTTAGCAATTTAGGTCTGCAGGAAACTCCCATAACCCTCGTTCATCTGCTTCGACCCAAGCAATAGTTGAGATGGAACTATATTTCAAAAGGATTCACCAGAATAAATTAATATGTTTATTTTGACCTGTTTTATGCATATTAGAAATTGAATAGTATATTCTTGAAACCCAGGATTTTGCTGGAAATGTGATCTAGTTTTCATCACCGCAGTCGTCATCATCATCATCATCTTATTATTATTATTATTATTATTATTATTATTATTATTATTATTATTATTATTATTATTATTATTATTGTTGTTGTTGTTGTTGTTGTTGTTAATAGTAGTAGTAGTAGTAGTAGTAGTAGTAGTAGTGTCAGTATAATAATCACGGTTGATTAATTTTTGAATCATGAAGACAAAACTTAACACTTTCATGAGACCTCTAGCATCCGAATCTGCATCAATGACGTATAAATTGTTTGTTAAACATCACACTTTTGTCCTTATTTTTACTCATTCTTGTGTCCCTTTAAAAAAAAAAAGGCCAGAGAAACTGCCCTGACGGGTGGGTCCAGCATATGGACAACTGCTATCTCTTCAGCCATGACCTAGAAACCTGGCCTGGAGCATGGGTAAGTTGGCATGCTTCTAAAACATATCTTGTGCAACTCGCGCAAGAAAGGCTGCTAGTACAACCGCTCTTTCTCAGCCATTTTTCCTACTCCGGAGTGAAATCGGTGTTAACGAATCGGAACCGTCAACTAGAATTCTGTTGAATCACGGGTGCATCGCGCTGCACCTTTAATCTAAATACGTATAAAATGTGGCTAATCGTGTTTTCATGTACGTGCATCCAGCCTTGATGTAATTTTATAAGACGTCCATTTCCATTTCACTTTGCTTGTTCTTTAATCTTTTATAATTTGAAAATAATTTAATGCAATATGCTACACTATTCCTTTTGTCTGGCAAAGAAGGCGGAAATATATTATATGTAAGTCTAATAACTATTGTACCTTATTAATGACATATTTTCAACAAAGATTTTTTTTAAAAAAAAATAATTATCAGATGTAACAAATCCTTTCAGGATGTAAATTTTTGTCATACATTTCAATTTATTTATTAATTATTTTATTTTATTTTTAGACTATATGTCAAACTGTGGGCGGATACTTAGCAGATATACATGATGCTAAAGAAAATGCATATATTTATAACCAGATCAAAATCCTTGGTATTGGTAAGTGAAGCTGATACACAATTTTTGTTTAGGGGTTCGATATCGGCTAAGATTAGTACAGCGATTAAAACATATCATGTCTTTTGAAGAGAAAACCATCTTATTACAGTGTCTATCTTTTGTAGACAAAACAATCTTATTGCAGTATCTATCTTTTGTATACAAGACCATCTTATTACAGTATCTATTTTTGAATACAAAGCCATCTTATTACAGTATCGATCTTTTGTATACAAGACCTTCTTATTACTGTATCTATCTTTTGTATACAAGACCTTTCTATTACTGTATCTATCTTTTGAATACAAAAAACATTTTATTACAGTATCCATCTTTTGTATACAAGACCATCTTATTACAGTATCTATCTTTTGTATACAATACCTTCTTATTACTGTATCTACCTTTTGTATACAAAACCATCTTATGACAGTATCTATCTTTTCTATACAAGACCTTCTTATTAGAGTATATATCTTTTGTATACAAGACCTTCTTATTAGTGTATCTATCTTTTGTTTACAAGACCTTATTAGAGTATCTATCTTTTGTGTACAAAACCATCTTATTACAGTATTTATATTTTGTATACAAGACAATCTTACTGTATCTATCGTTTGTATACAATACCTTCTTATTACTGTATCTATTTTTAAATACAAAACCATCTTATTAGAGTGTCTATTTTTAATTATAAAACCATCTTATTACAGTATCTATCTTTTGTATACAAGACCATCTTATTACAGTATCTATCTTTTGTATACAAGACCATCTTATGACAGTATCTATCTTTTATATACGAAACAGTCTTATTAGAGTATCTATCTTTTGAATACAAAATCATCTTATTACAGTATCTATCTTTTGTATACAAGACCTTCTTATTAGTTTATCTATCTTTTGTGTACAAGACTTTATTAGAGTATCTATCTTTTGTATACAAAACCATCTTATTACAGTATATATCTTTTGTATACAGGACCTTCTTATTACTGTATCTATCTTTTGTACACAAGACCTTCTTATTACAGTATATATCTTTTGTATACAAGTCCTTCTTATTAGAGTATCTATCTTTTGAATATAAATCATCTTAATATAGTGTCTATCTTTTGAATATAAAACTATCTTATTACAGTATCCATCTTTTGAATACAAAACCATCTTATTACTGTATCTATCTTTTGTATACAAGACCTTCTTATTAGAGTATATATCTTTGTATACAAAATCATCTTATTACAGTATCTATCTTTTGTATACAAGACCATCTTTTTACAGTATCTATATCTAAAGGAAAATATATTCAAATGTATCTGAAGAGGAATGGAAATTCCAACGTTACCTGTAAATTTACAAATGTTATTTTCTTTTCATTTCATGTGAAGTAAATGGAGTTTTTTATATATAAAAAATGAATAAATGATGTGCATAAAATTTATTTCTGGTTAATATATAGGATTAGTATTTTCAAAATGTTCATTATGTCTCTGTTTCAGCGGAATTTTTAAAAATGGTCCAAAGCTGCTTAAGTTGGGCGGTTTTCTTTTCAAAGACGACTGGTTCTATTTATAGGCGATTGATTCTTTTTATAGGCGATTGGTGGTTGGGCGGGGCTGATATTGAGGTGGAAGGTGACTGGATATGGGTGAACAGCCGAGCAATGTTGGACGAGTCGTACACCAACTGGAGGGCAGGGGAGCCAAACTCCATGTTCAACAACGAGAACTGCATGCAAATGGAAAGCACAGGCCTGTGGAACGACATCGCTTGTATCCAACTGATGCATTACATCTGTAAAAAGGGGTAATTTCATCACCTTCGAAGTCCTTAGACGACTGATGTAGCTAGTGCAAAGAAACCCTGCTTGATATATTTAACAAAACGGCAGTGGTCTCCTTTATCACAGAATTGAGAAAATAAACAAACATTTAAAAGGACGTCATTCCTGTGCCATCTAAGTAGTGGTCTAAGTAGTTTACATGTAAAGTAAGGCAGAGAATAAATAAAATAATAATTTCATCAATATTAAAGATCAAAAAATACTAATCCATTAAAGTTTAATATCAAAGACCATCTTACAACATCTGTATAAAAATACGATACCATAGAAATGTTTGATCAAGTACAATTTTAAAAGAAGAACGAATCCTAGTGATCTACCAAAACATTTCATGCAATAATGATACATGACATCTAAAAAAATGGTAATAATAGCATCAAAATGGTGAGAACCCATCAACTACAACCAAGGAAACCTGCAAGATAGTTACAGACTTATGTTTATTCTGTATGCTTACAGTTCTGCACAAATTAATATACTGAAATAAACATGCAAAATATAAATCTATATCGCTATCAAATCTCTCATATGAAATTGTCCTTACAACTACTGCTAAACAAGATTCTTTCTTTTTCAGTCCACAAGTGAATGGACAGACTATTATTGGTTAAAATTATTTACTGAATGGTTGGAGGAAATGGTGATCTACCAGAAATATGCCATTGTTAAATATCTACCAAGAAAGCTTTTCGCAGATGGCACAGCTTCCCTGAATATACCTAATGTAGATTTCAATAAAAATATTTTCATCATTTGAACCTTTCAGTATGTAACAACTGACATATTACATTTGCCTAGTAAACATAAAAAACGTTCCAAAGTACAAATTAATTTTCCGGTGTGATAATTTCTGACAATGAAATAATAAAATTTATCGATGTTTTGTTTTAGATCCAGACTAAAATATCTCTGGAAATGCAAAAGTTTCTCCAAGCCAAATTTTTTGAACGCATTTTGTTCTTGATCTTCTTTGTAGAGATTTTCACACCTTGCATACCAAGCTTAAATTATAACAAAATGACACTACATGTAGCAGATTTTGTTAAAAATTATATTGCGTATTTGACAATAGTTTGTTCGCTCAAAGAATGTTCCAGATGTCGTTCATACGTCTTTTCATCAAGACCTTTTGTTTAATTACACCAAATCAGCTTTATATGTGATCATGTTTTCCATTGGTTTAGATACCCAACTGAGAAATTATTTGCTAATTTCAAACAACATCATATATTTCTTTAACGTTGCGAAACTCAACAACACAATATGTAACTTAGGCAATTTTGGCACATAATATCATTTGAAAATAAACCTAATGATTTTGGAAAATATGCAATGCGCCTTTTTGTCTTTTCATCCTATGTGTAAATCATAAATATCCACACCGAACTAAAATGGCGGATACATAGAAACTGGTTCGTCTGTGGGTCCCACTTACAATTTCCATAGCATGGCTTCAAACGAGTTCAAGATATATCCATGAAATATGATGCCTGTATTATGATCGTCTTCCAGATGTGATGTTCCTTTCAAAGACTTTCCGTTTCTGTATTTAGAATGAATCCCTTGTTGTTGTTTTTTCTTTCTTCATTCAGCCGTCAATGACACTTTCGTTATAGAACAATTCTAAAACCGCACCAAAAAATCTCTATAAAACATGGCACACATATTACATTTGTGGTCTAAATGTGACTTTTGCTATTCACATCACTTCAGATTCAAACTTTAACTGGTTCTATCTGTTTATTTATACATCCATCTATCCATCCATCCATTACTCAAAAATTTCTTTCTGGGGCAAAACACCAAAACCGTTTATGATATCACTAAAAACAATTGGTGCTTATACCAAACTAGTTTCATAGATCATTTGCTATTCACAGTTATACTATACTAGTTTCATTGATCTGTCTATTGCTATTCACAGTTTTTCAGTTTAATTAGAATTTGCTCTGGTCCTGTGATTGGTTCAGGGATTTCTCAGGAGAGTTCAGGAAAGCTGTTTTCCTTCAATAAATAAAATATCTCGCAATAGACAATAGGTCACATTTCCAAGTATATCTGTATTTTTACATTAATTCGGCTCTGAAAACAAAAGGCATAAATGCTGTCGCATTCAGGTTAAATAACTCCTCTGTTTACATAGATGGTCAATGCCTGTCCTGACCTTAATTCGGGTCACGCTAGGACTGGTCATTAAATTCTACTCGGCTCAGCCGTATGTGCCTGTATTTAACACTCCTTGACTTCTTACTCTACTATCTAGCAATGTTAAATTACAAATGGCTTAGACCCTCAAATCTAACTATTCTAAAATAGTTTACTCGTTCAATTAAATATTACAAACTAGTATATGGATATACACTTAATATTATGTCGTACTAGACAGAATTAATCCATAAAACTACGAAACATTACCCATCATTTATTAAGCTTAATTCATGAAAATTCCTAAGCACTCCTATGTGTTAAAGATTCAATTAAATGCAATCTTGTCAATTCTTCTAACGATCATTCAATTACATGCAACCTTGTCAATTCTTCTAATGAAATTTTAATTTCATTCAATCTTGTCAACTCTCCAAATGAATTGATAATTAGAATATCAAAGAATTAAATGTCATGACTAACATTTCAATAAAACCCTGCAAAATGAAATCATACATACATACATCATATTATGAATACATTTGCAAATAAATTAACAAATGAAATAACATATTAAAATAGGGAAACTATGATTGCGTACCTTTTGCCGTTTCTTTATACGTCTCCGACGCACTTTCGTATAGTCTGTCTCCTATCTGCGACAACTATCTGGCCCCTTACTCAATAACGAAAACGTACTTGCTACGAATTGGGAGTCCACTTAACTTTCCTCGCGAAAGATAGAAGACTGAATGATTTTTCTAAAGTAAAACCTTTAATTTCTTACAGAGTTACGCCCATAAATCCATATTATCCAATCATAATAGACTGTTTCATAAATCTGTTCCATAGAATTTTTGGATTGACAAGACAACTAATCATGCGTTAATTAACTTTTCTTTGAACAATCACTTATGGCAAGCTTAACCGGTCGATTTTGGGGAAGGGTCTTATGTCATTCTCTTGTACCATAACATGTGACTCGGTCAAGTCACGTCAATTGGAATGAATTCTCTTTTGACATTCAGGGATGAAATGAAAATAATCATATAACTATCTCCAGCCCTTTCTACTTTAATTGAGTTGACTTTGACACAATTCCTTTAACCAATACTTCTAAGAGTTTTAAAAATTCGACACATCATATATATATATATATATATATATATATATATATATATATATATATATATATATATATATATATATATATATATATATATAAGTCATAAGCTTCATTATATGTAAATTTGTCGATCTTTTTGTCAATACATCTATCAAGCATATTTCTGAAACAACAGTGAAAAACCATTCCAATCAGGTTGCTCGTTACATTTATGTTAATATTTTCTTATAATCGTAGCGACCTCTACATAGAACAACACATGTTGCATATTAGTTGCTCTTATTTAACACATGCAAGTTTTACTTTCCAGTAAAGAAATGTTGTCATTTTGAAGTCGCAATATTAAATACATTGCTGGTAAAGTAACAGCTTTGGGCCCCGAATGGCCAAGTGGTCTAAAGCGCTGTCCGTTACGGATCACTGCCGCCACCTCACCTCTGTCTGCGTGGGTTCTGGTCTAGAATTCGGCTAATGTGGATATGTGAGAAAGCCAGTAGCTTCTCGTGGGTCGATGGTTCTTTCCGGTGATTTCCCGGTTTTTTCTCCACTATTAATACTGGCTGCCATGTATAGCCTATCGTGTGCTGAAAAATGGTGTTAAGCCCAATAATAACAACAACTAACAGCTTTCCTAGGTGATTTGATTTCACTTGCAAAGAGCAGTAACTCTTGCGTCAGCAAGAAGGCATTTGTTCAAGACACTTATTTTGGCTAGATAGATTTGCCACGGATCAAATGTGGACCAAAATGGATAGACAACTCTTAGCTAGCAAAAATGTATAATATCGTCTAATTATCTTGATGTTTATTGCACCGTTGATTTTTCTATTATACATCTGTCACAATCTAGAAAATCAATACATTTCAAAGTCTTAGATTCTTCATCGTTCTTAATGCTGTTATTTATGCACTGTTCTTTCGATGTCTCCAGTACAGCAGTGTGTTTTGGTATATAGTTTCTGGAAGAGGAGTGTACTTTCGGTACTTGTATTTCATATTTCATTGTATATTATTTTTAGCAGGTTTCTACCTATTTAACGGCTTATTATAATTATAATATTTACATTTCTTGAGTACATACCATTTGCGGTTAATTTCAAGATTTTTTTTAGCATGGTATATGTCGTTTTCTTTCTTGCACAGAGATAACTCTTGCCCGCAAAAAAGTGCCCTCTAAATGGTTTCTATTTACGTTGTCCAGTTTGTATACAGCTGGGTGACCTAAAATTGCTTGCCTAATTTTAAATGTTTTCTCGATAAAATTGGAAACTTTGGCCTTTCGTAATAGTGTAATATTTGAAAATGCTATCCGTTAGGTGTTCGAAATGTATATGTTGTTGGCAGATTAAAACTTAGTTTTGATATGTTTTCTAACTTGAATGTTTTATTTGGAGTTTTTATTGATCTGTGATGAATGTTACACTATCCCTCAATTTGGTAAACAGTGAGCCCATGTCCTGGTTTAATTTTGCCTAAAATACTTCCACGTTCTAGTCTTTAGAGTGTAGTCAAACCCTATCCTCTATTATAGAAAAAATATTTGTCTGTGCAAGTTGAATATTATCATATGTATTTTATTTTCCATAGAATATGAACCTTTACTATTGTTGAACTTTGTTCTCAAACCCAACTCTTATTTTCTTTTCAGGCTCAACCTCTCTGTATATTTCTTGATCCGCTTTTTGTTTCGTTTTTTACTTGCATTTAGCACAGGTTTTATATGAGAAGATTAATATAGTTGTCAAAATGTTTTATAACCTGGTCATTCACGTGACAAATAACGAAGAGTTTTCTGCGGGGAACTCTTATTCACGCTTTCTTTTGAGATTTGTAAGTAGACTATTCAGGGAACCTATTTTCAATTCAGTCTATTTTCTTTTCGTTTTGTATCTTATAATTTATTCCCACAACTTCCGTGATCGCAGCGAAGACTTGTTAAGTACCGTTCTTTCAAGTCTAGATAAATTGTCTTTAGTTATTATCAACAAATCAACAGGCAATCCACCAACGACAGGTCATTTTATTTTCCAACAATTTTTAACTCTTTGTGAACTCTTTTAATTTTAAGAATGAGTTCCTATTTATGTTGAATTTTTTTTCTTCATTTCTATGGATGAATCTAAGGCAATTGATTACTTCATATCCGTACTCACCATACTGATTATTTCAGTGTCGTCACAATAAGCTTAATCAATAGATGAGTATATTTTCTGAAGTATTTATGGTCACCACTTTATTTTTGAAATCAATAATTATACCTTTGTATTTTTTTATATATTATTTTGCTACATGCATAGCTTTGACCACACTTTTATCCCATCCAAACTGATAAACGTATTCGCATTTTCTCTTGACATCGTCATTGCTTCATTCAAATTAAACTCATGAACTATTCCTATCACCTATCTGTATAGTGTTGAATTTAACATAATGTATCTTTGCGTCATTATTTATGGTGTGTAAAAAAGTGAAGAAAAGTGTTTCATAATAGTCTTTATTATAGCTTTCTTGTCTCCTAAGAAGTTTCCTGAAGGCATTTGATTTTAATATGTATTAGTTGACAAGACAATAATATATTTACCTGGAAGTTTTATTTAGTGTTCTGCCATCCCTAATCAAGCTGTTAAAACTCAAATACTAACAAATACATATAGGGTGACTTGCTTTGAAAGTAAACTGGTCTCATAAAAATATTTCATTATTCTATTGATAATATATACAAAAACGTGAAAGTCAGTACAGTTCACTGTTTACTTTTAGAAAGAGAATGGAAAATACCCATTAATGTGTGCACATGACAGATCATAACTTCCTTAATTGTTGACAGAATTGGATGATAGGACAGCTACGTAATCTAAAAGCATGGCCTATCCTCAAACAAAATATTAGCCGTTAGTTTCAGAGTTACTTTTCAAGATTTGGAACACAAACAAGTATTTTCTTTAATATTCTACATTGCTTATCATTTTCCTGGATATGTTCAAATATTTACTATATAGACATAATCATCATTCCTATCGATAGTTTGCATCTAATATTAAAGTTTGTTTTAAAATGTCATGTTAAACTCTTGTGATTTTTTATTGCATTTCATAAACCTAGCAAAACTGAAAGAAAGTCGGTAAGTGGAATTCGGTAGAAATGTTGATAATATCTGAGATGTGATATTAACCCCTTAGAGTTTTTCATTGTGTTTTTTTTTGCTGAGTTAATTATTATTAGAGACAAATATAAATTATAAGCAAGATGAAGTCGGCTGAAAGTAATTCATCTTCTATTTAATTATTCATAGTACATTTTTCATGGGCGCTCATGTGTGGTGTATACAATTAACCTTTTTACCTGGTTTAGAAACTTTAGAAAATACCCGAGAGAAATGTGGTACATATTTAGAAGGAAAATATTGTAGCATGGAGTTATCTTAAAAGAATGACTAGTAATTACTCTTAGTAACCATTTTGACATCTGACACACCTTTGCGACATCTGACCTACTTATGCAATGTCGTATAGATAGAGCATATACACTGTAACTGATATATTCCTTAGGATTATACACCTAACGGAAAATGCAGGGAAGGAAGTCAGCCTATATTTTGTTCTTATTCACGACAATTTTTACAGGTAAAGAAAAAATAGTTTTATTGAAGACATTTTAAATGTGCATAATAGGTAAAAAGCAAAAATCTTTGAGATGATTTTTATTTTCTTAAAAAGTATATTCTCGAATTAAAATATTATAGAGGAAATTTCTATAAGAAATCATGGCAAAACAACGTAATTTCTGCATAGATTTGCCTATTCCCATTTATCTGTACTCGAACATGATTCTAAACATTGTTTAATGTTGAATGGTTTTGTAAGCAGCCGCAGAAAATTACCTGTATTGCTCGTTGTAGGTGTCATTTTGATGTGCTGAAGGAAAGAAACAGATAGATTTTGTGTGGATGGATAGAGATGGAAGAGTGGATGGATAGGTAGATGGAAGAGTGGATGGATAAATAGATGGATGTTCAGTGCATATGTACTTCGCATTATTTGCTTATCCTGTAATTGTACTAGAATAATCTTGAATGACTGAGCTTCATCTCCGTATTAAAGCACTTACAGCATTACAATTTGTTAATTATGTTGCTGTATCTATAAAACCGTCTCCACATGAAATAGATAGATAGATAGATAGATAGATAGATAGATAGATAGATAGATAGATAGATAGATAGATAGATAGATCTCACTTATCAACAAACTAACAGGGATATAATTAAGTGAAAGATTGAAAATAACAAAATAAAAGCGGGATGGGTGTCCTCGAAACGAGGTATAAGAATCTATGTTATGTTGACGATGTCAGATATAAAAGTTTTCATATGCAGTCTCCAAAACTGTATTGTTTAGTAAGAGTTATTTTGAGTCACATGGCTCTTTCCGCTACTTCCGGTTGCTACTAAAATGGCCTAGCGGTGTACCGATTTTGTTGTTTTAGTTGATGGATCATGCCCGGATGGATGGATATCCCATATGGAGTCTTGCTACCTCTTCAGCCATGACGTGGAGTCTTGGTCAGGATCCTTGGTATTACATACATACATACATACATACATACATACATACATACATACATACATACATACATACATACATACATACATACATACATACATACATACATACATACATACATACATACATACATATGTATATATTTATAATTATTTGTAATACAAAAATCCTATATACCTTGATTTCTTTCATAGGAATCTAGAACGACTCTGTGTGTGTGTATATATATATATATATATATATATATATATATATATATATATATATATATATATATATATATATATATATATATATATATATATATATGAGAATTATTACTAGGTCGTCATGCGAGTGTGTCTGCTACGCACGAGCTTATATAACAACGATTCAGTGCCATCATTTTCTGGTGATGCGTGCTTAGTCGTGACGGTGTATTGGTTGGTGCGTGCAGGCAAGGCGATGGGTGCTATTTACTCGCGGACCTGGGTTCCAAACTCTGTAGAGTACAAATTTAATTTCTCTAACCTGTATGATAGTATTGTTTGTATTTAACTATTATTTCTGCCCACTATTATCAAGATTCTACTACAGAATCCATGGATAGCACAGTCTGATATATATATATATATATATATATATATATATATATATATATATATATATATATATATATATATATATATATATATTACAAATTTATGGGACATCTATTTTCAGGGACGATAAATCCAATTGGAACTGGCACAAATTTAAAGCCGTATATAGGTAACTTAAAGCTCCCACTGCAGGACTAAACGCCATGAAACACATGTGCATATTTATCTGATTTTATTTCCATTTTTAGACAATGTGCAATGTTGTAAAGGGAAATCTGGTGGAAATTACCGATGCGAGGGAAAATAACTATATTTACAATACCATCCATGGTTTTAGCAGTAAGTACTAGTCTTACACAACCGCAATCGCTGTATTGCTTTATTGTATTGTTTTTCTTTCTATTTATTCATGGTGGGAAACGCGTAATTTTGTTGTCCGCAAGCAGAAACAAAACAAATTGCGTTAAATCTATCTTATTCTTAAAAGAAAAATACGATAAAAGTGCTATTGAAGAGAAGTAAGATTGTGATATGCAGTTATCTGAATGGGCATAATTGAAACTTTTCAACGACTCATTTAAGAATAAACCAATCTCATTTATTCCACCAAGTCTTTTATAATTTTTCATCATAAAAATGTTCACACTTATTGTTTGCAAACAGCTCCCAGTTTGTAAACTTTTAAAACAATTCATCTTGGTAATTTATGTTTATCAGTCATGCGATTATGTTTTGATGAGCATTTAGTGATTGAATACGTTAAATAACAACAAACTTTATTTCAAATAACGTTAAGAGTTATATTATTTCCAGGTTGCTTTAGTTTTGTCCTTTCGTCACGTAATAGTATCACGTATTTTTATTGGCTTTCTTTTTTGTAAATAATTCATTACCTGATATGATTGTATGACAAGTATGAACTTTTAACGATGCCTTCTTTATTTCCAGTCATTTGCAGTATTGTATAAGAAGTCGTAATTAAACTGTTTTGTTATCGAAAGGGATATTGAAGAAGCACAAGACTGTGAACTGGATAAGACATTTATCTTTAAGTTGCAAAAGCTGTTGTCAGTCATGACCATTGTTACTACCATAACTTTTGATCTTTTCATGCCGGACTTTTTTTTGTTATTCTTTTTTGTTGTTTTTGTTTTTTAATGTTATTCTTTCTTTAGGCATTATGCCTACCTTCCAACATTGTTTTTGTTTTGGTTTGTTTTATTGAATTATTTGGGGAGAATAATTAGGAAAAGAGCGAGTAACTTTGCACGAGAACGGGGCGCTAATGATATGTTTTAAATTGTATATTCTATGTTGATGCACATAGTACAAATGAAATCCCTCCCCGTCTTTTTAAAACATTTTGCATTTTCGGCTATATGAACTGCGATGTTTGAAATTTCCGTACGTTGTCATTATGTAGAGCAAAAGAAATGAGAACAATGTCATCGTAGCACGCTCAGTACAGAAACTGTTTGTGACTTGTATCTGATTTCCTATTTTCTAAATGTTAACTCAAGACCAGTTGTAATGATTGCAAGGGGAGATACATCAAATATAGAGGGTTTGGGGACCTAAGATTAGAGCTCTGGACACGATAGTTTTAAACAAAAAGATTTGTATTTTTGCACAGGTCATCAGCATACAACAAAGAAGGCTTTCTTTCCTTTTGCACTGCAGTCCAAATCATTGGAAGCATGTTTGGAAAATGACGTAATATTTTAATAGAGCAAGTAGATTAAACTTATAAATGCGTAGGAAAAATGTTGAGCCCATATATTGTTTCATTAATAAACATATGTGCTTTTGTGGTTTATAACGCAGTATGGATAATGTAAACAGGTGAATAAATGCCAACATCATGTAGCTATTTATTCAGCTAGATATCAGCCTTATCCAAATTGAATCATTTACTTTGTGGGTATTGCCATTAATGGTAGCCCGTACATTTACAAAACTGAGTTCACATGAGTTCGTTTAAGTAGAATGCATAACGATGCATTCCCTTACAAGCAAACTTATCACATCTGCATGAGACCAGCTCCGACAGTCCTTTCTGACTAGGATCTTTTGCTATCAACACAGATACAAGTGCACGACCTACTTCACGCCATCCCTGATCCGTTGGGCGTCAAAGACAATATTTAGAAACACGTTCACACTTCCAATTAATGACTGAAAAATAGTCCCTTGCGTGTGATACATCAAAAAAACCATGTTATGGGCTAAAGGGGAGTCTCTCGTCTTTTTTTTGTCGTGTTAGGACAAACAAATAGAAAAGTCTACTGTCAACTGTCTATCCAGCATTCTCAGAACATGAATAGTGTACCACTATGAAGTGCGCATCTAATTCTGCTATTTCCTTTCTTATCCTAAAGCAAAGTGCTAAATAAAACTTCGCAAATCAGGTTTGCGATTTCTTTTTCCCCGATACGTGACAGACAGCTTATTAAATCAGATCCAGTCAATGCAATAAAATCAAGAGAAGTCTGGATGTATCTGAACCTAAAGTTTGTGCATTGATGTGACTTTTCCCATATAAAGGCCGGATTTTAACACCTGTATGAAACCACATCTCATTGCATTGCAGTGTCTCAGCAAAATATACAGATAATCTGGCGCTATATATGTCTGGCGAGACTATGAGTAAACGTGTGAAACTTTGGAAATCATTTTAGACACACAGCAACATCAGTTCTGTTATCCTTCTCTTGGTCTGGCTTGGGAATGGATTGTGCTAACTTTATTGCTGGTTGGCAAAGATACACTTATCAACACACTGAAATCGTACAGGTAGAACAAATTACTGACCATGATAAAAGTGATGGTCAACATGTTTTGACTATACGGTTGCTAACAAAATCAGCGAGGTTTACTTTTTCTCAGAAATTAGAAAGCATTTTACCTTATATATTTGGCATTTGGACTTTAGAATATGATTCAAATGATTGGAAATCTCATTTTAGACTAGTTAAAGATATTGTATTGTAGTCTATCCAAATGTAGACACATTGCTCCATTTGGCTATCTAAATCACTGCCATACTATCAAAAAATATGACAGGTTGGATGGCGAGACAGTTAGCCGACAGTTGACAATATTTCTCAAGCTGCTTGTAGAAACAAAACAAAAACAACAGTTTTGTGTTTTTCATAGGGTTACAGCTGGATAATGAGGCTCAAAAGGTAATTCATATGAGGAAATTCTTTTTGCAACGACTGCCAACTGGCTAAAGAGATCATGGTAGCGAGAAATGAATTAGCTTGTGGATGTATCAGAAAATACCTAAATTTTCAAGTTGAAGGAGTCTTCAAACATGTACCTGATGTGAAATCAACCACTCTTCAATACTTCTTCCCAGGTACCCCTTTTTCATCCCACGAGATTGTAAATTGTAAACGTCATGATGCCATATTACGAGACAGTAGTTCCCCTAATGCTAATTTTGTCAAGAGTAACGCATTTTCCCCATCATGCTTAAGAAGGCTGAAAGGATTTGGCAATGTTGTTCATTAGCAGTAAAACCTTTTATCAGCATTGGACTCTACTGAATAGGACAAAATTTTAGAATGTCGAGATTTAACGTACGCAATGTTATCTGCACTGTAGCACCGCTTGTTACAATTTCAGGATCAAACAATCTTCAAACAAGGTCAAATTTGGACGGTGATCTTATGACATAAATCATCATCGCACAAAATAGTGGGTGAGATTAGTTTTTTTTAATACAAACATTCGTACCTTGCCGTATAGGCTCTTTTAGACGATCGGTTCATTTGCTCCAGTAAGTTTACTTGACATTTTTCTGGAAGTTAAAAAATATGTATTGTCATCTACGTCCTTGCTACGGAAAGAATTGTTATTACCAATATCGCACACTATTTATTCAATGGAATCCGTTTTATTCACTTTTTATTCTTACAGCAACCATTGATATCGCAATTTGAATCAATATAAAACGAAAAGTTTGAAATTTTTTATCATTATATTTTACAACGTTTTAAAGATCTTGGTATTTTATCTTGAAGCACTGCGTATTTACGTTGTTACGACTCTAGGTCTAACATAAATTAATAGAAAGAGGTAAAATCAACAAATTTCAGTAAAACCAACAAACGATTTCTTTCTGTAAGTTACAGGGTGAAAAGTTTAGATATCCCTTCTGTATTGTAAATTGAATCCCAAATGATTATAAATGTCCAATAACAAGTCCAAAGATATAACCTGTTCCGAATAAATTTAATATACAGATGTACCACAATGATGCAAACCAGAATGTCTTTGAGTTCACAATAATGTAAAACAATTTATTAGTCCAAAATCAATGAGAACTTAGTAATTCCAATGAATATTTTTAATAAATAATTCCTTTCAAATTATAATTGAACACAACTGTAAATTCTGATAAAAACTGGATTCCAGAGACTGAACTATTTGTTTTCCAAGAACATATTTATACATTTTTAACTAGCCCAAGATCAGAGTCATTGAAATGGAAAATTTCAATCAAATTATAAGCAAGTTTGTTTCTAAAATATTCTAGGCTCAGAAACAGCCGATTTATATCCATATTATATTCTATGCCCAATTATGGCAAAGGTTAGTAATGCAATCCTACTGTTTACAAAACACCACTGTCTTAATGTACAGTCTACAATCATATCAATGACAAAAGTTAAGCACACAATATAAAAACATTCAGTTGAAACGGTTTGCCTTTCTAAATCCTTGCTGCAATTATTCCGTTTATTTTTTGTGAACTTTATTTCATTAAACCCTTTCTATATCCAGATAATCAAAACCATTGCTAATGATACACGAACAATTCAAAACTTTTATAATTATTGGATTTGATGTTGCGGGTTTTTGCAATTCTCAGGTATGACTCATATGTTCTTATTTAGTTCGACATTGACTTAAACCACATTTTACATAAGTTTTCAGATTTATTTGTCGCTAGCTATTCAGATTACAAACCTGTTTTCTTTCGAGTCTCTGGTACAGGATTTAAAATTGCTATGAATGAAGAGCTTACTTTAAATGATCCGTTGTTTTTTCTCACTCAAATCAATAACGTTTCCGCATATATGGCTTTAGTAAGTAATCGTTGTAAAGGCTTTTGTCTTGGAAAATACGAACTCTGTGGCGGAACATGCCATTAAGAATATTGTAAATCGCATTTGCTCGCGTTACTTGTTGGTATCTGCGTTCGACAATATTATAAATGGGGTATTGCAGTAAAGTCGCGTAATCAGCTTTGCCTACCGTGCGGATCTGTTAGTAAGTATTATCGCGCGTGCACCGTTGAGGAAAAACATACAGAAGCCTGTGAAATAATAGCCAGAATATTGAACAAGTAAAATAAAATACTGCAAGAATTGTCAGTTACACGATGAGGTTCCCTTATATAAGCAGGCAGACCGTAAACTAGCTAAAGTAACAATGGCGAGTGCGTGCATCAGAATACTAAGCGGAATGAGAACAGTCGACATACTTGTAATGTTAGTACTATCTCCAGAGGCGCCATAGTTGAATGTGAAGCAACTCAGATAAAAAGCAATGCAGTATTATGTTAAGATGTCTATACGTGCCATGCGGACTAAAAATAGAAAGTGGTTGGCGATGAACACAAGTGTCGCCGCTGTATCACAACTGATTTAGCTACTAATGTTGCCCGCAAAGCACGACCACTACAGATCCCCGAGTTTGAGTTAGATATACGTCGTGGTGATTCACCAGATTATCGGGCAAATGCATTGCAGATAAAAGGAGTAGCAGCAGCATAGAATGCACCAATAAGAGCAATCTAGAACGACATGGAAAAAATGCATGAAGTTTATGCTCAAAAAGCTGCAATTTATTAACTCTCAGCCGGTTTTAAAATCCAGTCTCGACAAGTTAGTCAGTAACCTGGCACCGAGATCCAATGATCGATTTAAAATCTCTGGTTGATATGTATCGCTAATTCTGACAAGTTAAAGTTGATAAATTAAACAGTAGTCTTCCCATACGAGTACTTAAGCGGATGAGAAGCGCCTTTTACTTATCTCTATCTCTTGAATGTCCTTCGCCCAACGAATAAGAACATGAAACGTCTGGTTCACATCCGAATCCAAAAATATCACGATACGTATTCGAAATTCGATACTTTTACAAACTGATGTATTTGACACTCTCTGTAGGACCGTCATGTGGATCTACAATCTATAACCTGCACATTACTTCTCAACTGCCAGGAATTGCCAAAGATATGCTTTTATGCAACACAAAAATTGAATTATAATTGTTGACAGACAAAGAGCAGCATTTGTTTGTCCAGCTTAGAATCGGGGACAAGATTTCCATCGCGAGTCAACATACAGTCAATTTAATCGGTTAGGGTACCGCTAACGATGTACCGCTAACGATGTACCGCTATCGGTTAGGGTACCGCTAACGATGCAATTTGGCCTCCCCATTGTGTTGCTGCTGGCCAAGTTAAGACGTCAGCATTAACATTGTGGATGCATACACTCACCCGTTAACTCACCATAGAATACCGTTGCAGTCAGCGTTGTTCTATATGAACGTAATACCAGACACCAAAAAGACACAATTACAGGATTTCTTTAAGTATGTATTCTCTGACTGCATGACAGTTGTACCAGTAAAAAATGTTAATTGGCTGGAAGTGCGCGTGCGTGTAGCACCTGAAAAATGGAATACTGTCTAGCATATATGCTTCGCGATTCCATTATTAACAGAAGATAGACTTTCAAAGGTTACCGACGAGAAAAACTGAAGCGGAACAACAGTTATGATATGAAATTGCTAAGAGTTCCGTGCTACTCGTGAAATACAAAGGTGTATGTGTGGCCAGGACGCTATTTGTAGAATTACCTGATGTCCTGACAGTGCAAATTGAATAAATCTTTAGCTCAGTTCGACAATTTGTTTGCAGAAATGGAAAACCAGTCTACTTCTTGCACAGATATGGAAACGGGGCATTAGCGACCCTGATTTTCAGTCAGTGAAAATTTAGTAAATATTTTCCACTGTACTGAGAAGTTCACTTATGGGGCTACACACTTATGGTTGTGGAATTTGGGATCATAATCAAGTCGCATGATGCTAGAAATTTGTTTTGTTGCATATCTAGATTGAAGTCTTCTACGCCACATGACTGTCATCTGGCATGGACACCTTTTAGTAACTGTGTTTGGCTAACTCGCGCGTGGCCTCGAATGCACTCACATGTGATGAGAAGACAAAGTCAGGTGTCGCAGAAGGCTTTAATCTAGATCCTAAACTGCTGTTATTATAGTGCTTAAGTGCTTAAGCGTGTCGAAAGCGATGACTTAAAGATATATAAATTACAAATCAAAAAGAATAAGAAGAAACTAATTATCTATTATTTACAGCATCAACGCTATGGTGGATGGGCGGAAATGATATAGAATCTGAGGGAAAGTGGATGTGGACGGCTAGTCGAACTTTATTTAATGGCTCTTATACCAATTGGCGAATAGGGGAACCCAGCGATTCGTGGGCTAATAAGGAAGACTGTCAACACATGTACAGTTACGACGGTACATGGAATGATGCGGACTGCACTGCTACGATGCACTATATTTGTGAGAAAAGGTCCGTTGTTCATTCAGCTTTATATTTTGAAGCAGTAAATTTTTTTTTCATTGTTAGTATTTTGTACCGATTATTATGGCATTCTCTAGAAAGGACTCATTGAAAAGCATCAAGCATGTATATTATCTTTATTATGATTAATCTAGATATTATTATCTCAGGTGTCAGAATACCACTTTAAAATCTACTGCTCTGCTCAGGTGGCCTAAGTGGTTAGAGCGTCCTTCTGGGATGGGGATGTCGAGGTCGAACCCTCAAGAATTAAGAATTCAGAATTAAAAAGTGCTAGACATCAGCACAAACTGCAACACTGGGATGGGGATGTCGAGGGTTCGAAATTAAGAATTCAGAATTAAAAAGTGCTAGACATCAGCACAAACTGCAACACTGGGATGGGGATGTCGAGGGTTCGAAATTAAGAATTCAGAATTAAAATGTGCTAGACATCAGCACAAACTGCAACACTGGGATGGGGATGTCGAGGGTTCGAAATTAAGAATTCAGAATTAAAAAAAAGTGCTAGACATCAGCACAAACTGCAACACTGGGATGGGGAAGTCGAGGGTTCGAAATTAAGAATTCAGAATTAAAAAGTGCTAGACATCAGCACAAACTGCAACACTGCAGACATCGTAAGGATATGACTACAATTATGACAAGCTACTTTAACAAATCTAAATAACACAGAGAGAGAGAGAGAGAGAGAGAGAGAGAGAGAGAGAGAGAGAGAGAGAGAGAGAGAGAGAGAGAGAGCTTCTGACGGAAGGTGGACACAATGTTGATGAAATATTAGGTATAAAAATGAAATTCTGGCCATATTGTGTTAATAATATAGCCATTAAATTACTTTTTTCTATTAATTTGGTCCTTTAATTTGTTTCAATCATGCATATACTGGAAGTCGTAAGACCTTGCCTTTTTAAAAGCATTTTCATATGACTTTCTTTTGTAAGTATTACATGCAAATAGAAACGTCTTCTATTGCTAAAATGTTTATAATGAATGCTTTCCACATTGGCGATTTTGCAGCCCAATCTTGGATGGTGGCGAAATAGTGGGTTGAGGATGCCTTAAAGTAATCTCTACCCTATTCTTTCAACGAAGTCATTTTCTTTTGGTATTTACGTGTAGCGAAGAACTTGTCAACTTCACTAGTTTATTAAAACATTACAACTTCAATGTTTGACTTTTATCAAAATCACTGTTATAAAACGACAGTAAAATGATGCATTCTATATAAATATAATCTTGAGCTTTAAAGTTACAAATGTTATTTATATGTTGCTGCATTTTTATGGGAAAATATGAACGAATTTTCGGATGGTTATACTGCACGACTTTGGGAGTGCAGTATATCCATTAGACAAATTACGAGAACTGTGTTCATTGAATTGGGGGTCATCGTGTGGTGTGTGACTATGTGACTACCGTTCTGGGATTTCGTTTACCAGCCGATGTCTTGTGGATTCTTTACGATATGTACTGTGAGGTACCACCATAACAATGAGAGTGGTGGTACCTCTATATGTATACGAGAGACTCATTCTGTTAAAAGCCTTGCAATTCATCTCGATACTACTCGACCTCTACGGGAAAAAAGATTCGTCAAGTTTTAGTCGATGTTCACGAAGACAAGTATGTAGCTTGTGACTTACAACCTCACTGGAAAGATGTACGGTACTGCAAAAGTATGGGTTTTGAGGCTTGCACAAGAGAAGCAGAAAATTAAGCCAAAATGTATGTTATACACACAAAGAAAAAACTGAGCTTAAAGTGTCCAATGAAAAAGGTAACCTTTAAACCTGTATTATTCACAGCACTAGAAGTAAGAAGAACCCGACATCAATAAAAACTATCCCATTCAGGACATGAATGTCATTGACATGGACATCCCCATAAGACCATTCCGCGAGGACCCTTATGTGACTGTGCCAAGTGTTGAGCCACTGGGAAAATTACAAACTGTTCCTAGGACACCACACCTTCGTCACCAAAAATGTTGTTTAAATTCTACTTTGATCATTGTGATATCTATTTAACCATGTATGTGACCCTTTGGCTTTTATTTATTTTTGTCTTTTGTGTTTTAAAAGAGTTTTTGGACAAAACGTGTCCTGAAAAAAGTATAAAAACTTTTGTTTTGTCGGTTCGTGTCAAAAGCTACATTTCCTGCACTTTGGCTACTTTGCTGTCTAAGTTCCCTCTTCCTCCACTTTTAAAGTCATCGACGAAAAATTAAATCGTGCCAATTGGAAGGACTTGTATCTTCAACATCCCTTTAACATGTTAATTGCTGGACCCAGCGATTCATGCAAGACCGAATTTTTCAAACGTTTGATCGAACACAAACACAATCTGATCGAATGTCTACCTCAACGAATCGTGTCGTGTTACAAAGAGTGTTTTCGAAGGACATTCCTCGCGAAGACGACGGGATCATGTCGAACTCCAGTCAAATATAACTGGGCATCTTCGACGACTTGTTAGGAGAAGACGAAAAAGAAATTAAACTGTGGTTTACACGTAAAGGGCATCATCGTAATACAAGTGTCATTTACATAGTCTAATATTTGTTTCAACAAAGTTAGGCCCATCGCACCACCAGTCTCTATGCGTATTCTGTGGTCTCGTTTAAAAGTCATAGAGTTAAATCGCAAGTGCAAGTCTTAGCTAAACAGTTAGTAACACCTTGGCTAATTCATGCGTACGACGATGCCAATTTACTTGTGGATTTTAAACGCACCCATCCTGATTATTTGCGATTTCGTACCCATATATTTCAACACTGATGCTAAAACGGAGTTCTCTCGTGTACACGTCCCCGTCGACTTAACATCAAGAAATACAACAAATCTATAAAATTTTGGAGCGCTTTTGGTTTGTCTCACATATCGATAACATGATGTCCCTTCAGTCTCATCTTCCCGTCAAAATGATTCGTACCTTGTACGGCATCAGTCACGAAAAATCCAGATACTAGATCGTATCTTAGATGCCACTCTCAAAGAAGTCTTACGATTGTTTACGATGACAGCACATAAATGACTGCAAGGCATCATTAACATCCCACAATTTTGATAGAAATAAAGTAGCCCTGGCGCAACTTGCAGATCTCCGAATCGACACCCAAGGCAAAAGAAAAACATTTTGAAACCTGCAGGTAGCGTTTCTCTAGGAGGTTTTATCGTCCGCTCCGTCTTAAAATGGTATTATAACGACCCCTAAGTCTTTCCTAAAAAGAAAGCCTATCCCCAACCCAAAGGTACCCAGAAAAAGAAAAAGAGCAGCGGTGACAAGACCAGGTCACAGTCACAGGCAAGAAAAAAAACCCTAAAACAGCTTCTACCCGTAAAAGAGACACTTTCGCCAGAGTGCAGCCTTATATTCCCAAACCACGACCAGTAGCTACGGTTAACACGTCTCCAGTAGCCTCAGGTTTCCACTTCTCTGTTGCTGGTGATGACAGCCAAGCCCAATTTGACACCCGTTCTTCCTAATTTGATGAAACAATTTAGATTGTGTCTCTAAGAACTTCTCCACCAGTGGTAACACTCTCCTCCTCTATAGCAGTAGTGACAGCTGAGTACAAAGAAACTGCCTCCAAAATCAAGGTCCAAGAGATATCAATCATGTTATAAAGTTTACTGTATTTATCCAAGCACGAAATGTATCGATTAAATCAGTCCGTTGCGACCCATCCACAATACGTGATGCCTGTCATCAAGTTGATACGACATAAAGACAATTAGTGGGGATCAGTGTCTATGTGCTTCTGAACGCCAAAAGATGTCCCCTCAAAGAAGTGCACACCACCATCATCGTCGTTTTCCTGTCCAGAAAGGAAAAAGGAAAAAGAAAATGCAGTCTAGTCATCCCAACAAATGCTTACACCTGAACGTATAAAGAAAAATGTATGATTATTTGGCGATAAAGGCAAAGTCCTCACATTTTTCACAAAGCAATAGTCCAAAAAATTAAGATACAATGGCTTGTGCCAAGTCATCAACTCAGTGTATTTTGTATGTGTCCTGAAACAAAGAAACAAGGATGTCACCCCGCATAAATCATCCCTCTTCTACTCCCCCAAAGTAAGATAAGGAAAGGACTGCCTCCTCGTTTAGCTAAACATTGGGACGTGTTGTCCGTTCTATCCAAAGCCTCTCCACCCATGAGAAAACAAATGATTCAAACTACCTCAAAAGACGTCGTCGATACCGTGTGCGATTATTGTTTGAATGTCTTGAAAGGAACGATACCTTTGTCTCCATATCATAAAGTTTATCTAAGCATCCACACGTTCGCCGCCAAATTGTCAAGAAGAAAAGGATGTCGGTTCAACAAGGATGATTTATACAAATGTTGAAAGCACTCTAAATAAAAGTAATAACGGGAGCCATGCTGAGATTGGGAGGAAGATAAAAAAAGGTCCAAGAAGATGGAAAGAACATCTGGGATCAAATAATCTCAGAAGTGACCATTGAAATCAGATGGAAGGACAAAAACTGACTTTGGTGCTTTACAAAGGATGGACAAAATACCATCTTTGGTAAGAAAGGACCTCGCATGTACCTCCCAATCCTCATTTGACCGAAATGTCCTAGCTACAAGACAAATTGCAATCGTTGATGGATCTCAGCTATTTGTACAGAAACGGAAATATCACAACCGTACGGGCAACTTTTATATCGACTTTAACAGCTTTAGACGAAACAGCTATGCCAACCCTGAACTCTAGTTCATAAAACAAAGGGGTCGTCACACTCTCCGATGGCAAACCAACAAAGACACTGAACATCTGAACCAAACTTTCCCAAAACAATTGAAGAAACGAGATATTCATTTTTCACTACCGAGATACCCGAAACCAAATTCATCATCGTTAAACGTTTAAAACAAGAATTGAAAGAACGCATGTGGAAATATTTTACACATCACAAGACTCTCAAGTACATCGAAGTCTTACCAAGTGTACTCAGCAGCTGCATCGGTTACCTACTTCATAATCCGTCCCTGATATACTCTTCTAACTGGTACGACGAGAGCCTTGTGTCCAACGTTAGTCAAATGTCCCAACAGTCACCACCCCAACAACAATAACATCAATTCTCTTTTTGACACTCCTCTGATTTCTAGAGTGACCCCTCAGACAGTAGAACTCTGAAATTATGAATAATTAATTTTACTTAAAGTTAACCAGTGACAGTTCCACGGAGGTGTTTCCTAAATAAACACATGCTGATTCACGGAAAATTACCTCAGTCCATCCAGTTCTATTACGAAGCCCATTGCAAAGTGGATTTGTTGGAACTGATTCACCTAAGATAAATTCTAAATATCATCGAAAATCAAAACACTTTTGCGGTCGAAGTTTATGACGAACAAGTGCAATATTACTTGCAAAATCACTCAGGTGCTGCAAGTTACTCTAAGATACAATTACAGACAGAAAATTTAAATGGTATACATATCTGTTGCACATTCCTGCAATCTATTATTTTATTGGTCATCATCTGGTGAACACGATTGCTAACAAATTCAATACCATGTTTAGCAAAGCCTTGGACAGAAAAAATGTCACCAGTGAGTACTATAAAGTAGCTCGTCGCCTACTAATGAAATTTTGTCCTGAATTGTTTAACATGTTGGTTGATACGTCAAGATGCTCCAGGATGGACCCATACCAATCATTACCAGCAACTCTGATTTTGCAAAGCGGTCTCGTTCCCGGCAGAACTGAACCAATGACTGAATTTGATATTTGTGTACTCGTATATGGTGAAGTACAACGTGGTGGGACACACCTGTGTACCGTTACTGCGTGTCATTCCTTTCAAAGTGCATTCATACACGAACGCTGAAATATGTACATCCTCACTATTTGCCCGTCAGTAAGTCGCATTTCGACACTGTCAACATTACTACAAAAGGATATCTAGGACAAAAAAATCCATTCACCATAGGGAAAGTTACAGTGAAACTCCATTTTCGAAAAAGATTCTCTAATGACTTTGACATGGTTTAAAAGATATGTTGAAATCAGCCTTTCGTTCGGTGGCTCGTGTTTTGAAAACGATGATGACACGAGGATTGCAAGCCTTGAAAGATTCAGCTTTTATGCAAGGCAAAGAATTTCTCAAAACTGTCATCATCGACAAACAGAACCCAAAAACAGCCCTCTTGAGAGCATGAAATGCTTCAAACTGTCACAGACATTTTGGGCTGCCGAGTCAGTCATTCCTGCTTCCTTGACACCACAGTAAGGAAAAGGCAAAAAAAAGACGATGATGAAGACACCACCCATAGGACTTCACACCCCCAGAACTAGAAAGACTAAGAAAAGATGAACCGTCCGAGAATTAGACGATTTTAATTATTAAATCACAGAGAGAAAAATGATGCACCGAAAGTCTTGCGTATGTTTAAATTCGGAACTGGATCAGTTTGCCATGCTACCCATTATGATAACGATTCAAGAATACCAATGGGTAGAATTTCATCCCGTCTCCTCTTTGACTGATTAAGCTTATATCGAATTTGAAATAAAAGGACAGCCCGAAGATTACATCCATCTGAATCTCATTTACCTGCACCTGAAAGTCAATGTTCTCGATCCGAATGAGATCTTATTGACAACGACATTGAGAAAGTAGCTGCCGTCAACAACTTGATGTATTCCTTTGTATTTGAATGACAGACTAGTCTGCAACAGCATGGATACATACTTTTATCGAGCGTAATTGAAAATCTAATTACGTACGGAAAAGAGGCCAAGAACACCCATCTGGATGCCTGTGTGGTATGGAAACCTGACACTGCAGGAAAATTCAATGACACCTATTTGATTAAAGATAAGGATTAAAAAGCAGACCATACTGTGGGTTTATTTATCGGCCGCAGAAGCAAAATTACAACTGATGGATCGTTTGCATTTGGATATGTGGTTGCAGAAGTATTTGCTGAACGACAATGTTGTCTGCCTAAGACTCAATCGAAGTAGTGCCGCTTTCCATTTGATGGCTCATGTTACCGCTTACAAAACCATAATTGAAGAAGCCCGACTCTACGTACAACGCGTGGAAGTGTTACTAAAGTGGGAAACGGTATCAGTCACACTTTGATCAGAACGACCGCCAAATATCCGATATGCAGCGTAGAAGTAATACCTTTCACCATTGCCACTGGACTCCGTTCCAAAATCGAAGATCATCTGTTTCAAGGACAGTTTCCCAAGTGTTTAATCATTGGCATCGTTAGCAATGCAGCCTTTAACGGAGTTCACAATCAAAATCTTTTTTGAGATTGAGCATTACAACGTGTCCAAGATCGAAATCAGCCGAGATGGCAAAGTCTTGTGTACCAGACCTTTCAAACCTGATTTTGACAAGAAGAATTACTTGAGGTCGTTCTTGACCCTGTACGAAGCCACCTTATAGTTAATGATCAACACCAGTCACGGCATTACGTACGACGATTATGCAGGAGGTTATGTTTTGTGGGCCTTTGATTTTACTCCAGATCAAGGCAGTGACGAGGTACATCTCCACCCTATAAAATCCGGTCAACTGCTTGTGGAATTTCAGTTTCCTATACCTATAACCGAGACGATGAGCATTCATCCTGCATGCCGAATTTGATAATACAATAGAAATCAACAGTTTGAGAGAAGTCATTCTAGACTATTATAAACTTTGGAAGACATGTATCCCTTGTGGAGACTATTTGAAAGTGGAATGGAAGGATATTTTGGAAGAAGAACCAAAAGAAAAAGACGACAAGGCTGTGGTGGTCATGTCCAGATGGTCAGATAAAGAAAAATAGTTAGTGTTCTGTTTTGCTAAACACCTGGCAGATAAAATTACGAAATAGAGCAATAAAGATTGTTATAAGTTTCAAAGCGGTTATCCCAGTCAAATTCAACGCAATAAATGTCTGATGATGAGTCTAGAAGAAAAATTGAACGAGTACCTGGAGGATGCGTGGGGTCTCATCTTGGAAGACGCAGAGCAGTATTGCATCAGAGTATAAAGTCTGCTCTCTTGGCTCAGAGTGTGGGCACAAAGCAAAGAGACGGTTACTAGTCTTCGATTTTCAAGCAAAAAAGTCAGGATTGAATTGATGACTTATCATTACAACAAATAAAAAAACACCGTAAATATAAATTATGTGACTTCTCACCATTCCTTAAATAAAGACCAGATAAGCGTGTGCTATGAAACCTTTGCTGTTAAAAGACTTTCCGCCAAAGCTCTCCTACCCGTCTTCTTGTTTTTTTCCTATCTTTTAGTCTTTCCCGGGACACACGGGCGCAAAACAAGTGCTATGGGAAAACTTACTATCAAACATATGGGTGGAATTCATATAGCAGCATCCCTGTGCTGTGAAAAGTCTTTCCACTAAGGCCATTCTCTCCTTCTCCTTTTTCCCTTCATATGAGGTTCTCATTTTGACTATTAAAGACCTCTTCCGAAATCAACTCTATCCATAACACCAATCCTGATCACTTGGCTCCACCGTCAAAATTAAAAAACTATCAATAAACAAAGCTATGTTGCTGGGTTTGTGATTTGGATGCGATAGAGTGCCTCAAAATTATATGAGTAACGTGTTGCTAAAAGGCACGAACCTGGGCCAATGGCCCTCTTAAAGGGACTGTGGCCCAGCTTGGGGCCATGAGCAGACGCAGAAGTACTCAGTGCAAACAAAGACTATAATCCGATATGCCGATGCCGATATGTCGCGCAGCTCACCTGAATGGTATAATTTTGACATGGAGGTACACTTAGTACACTAAATTCCATCTACATAAAAGTAAGATTAGGTAATCTTCAACTCAGAACTTAGGTCAATTGCACAGGTGGCTTACACAATACTGGAGATAGGGGACGTCCACTAGAACAACTGAACAGAATTTGACATCCTCCTGACAGGCAATTTAAAAGTATGAAATGTATGAATATCGTACATAAACGCAGTGTTTTTGTGGCATATTTCCAAAAACACCGACCAATTTTGTGCACTTTTATCATGTTGAAGTTTTTCATTACTGAAATCTTATGGGGTATTAAAAGAAATGGGGAGATAGTCAGACTATAGATGCGCTTGATTTGGGTTTTTACTTGACATAAAAAAAAACTAATTCCATGCAAGACGTTATCACATTAACACACGGTACGATACAACATAAGACTCGTCTCCGGAGTTAATGTAAACTCTTCCAAAAGCATATTAGAGTTATCGCCACCTTGCCTATGCATGGCTACCTGTACCTTTATTAACCATACTACTCATTACAGTGCTTCTTGCTTAAAATTTCTCTATGTACATTTATATTCACGTAATAAATATCTACCATAACACCATAAGATAACACCGTAACAATAAAAACCAGCCCAACCCACGGAAAACAGAACAATCCATGGTTGATTAAGACTCTTTAAGACTAATATCAAGCAAGGTTATTATTGAGTCTATTGTATTTTTTGGGCTAACAGCTAAATGCTTTTCTATGTTTTTGTGGTTGGTCACGAATCATGATTCGTACATGTGTCTAACGGTTAAAAATATTAATATACATTTGTATAAACAAATAAACTAACATAGCTAATTCTTTCTTGCTTCTGTTTTTAACATGGTTTATTGCCATTTAATCATTAATATACAATTGTAAAAGTTAAAGAAATTCGTAGAAAAAGTAACACAGAAACTGTTTTCTTTACGGAAAATCAGTACCTAACAAACAGAGCTCTTTCAAAAAAACCTAACCTGAACGTTGACCCTGAAAGATAACTGTATGGACTAACAGACCGAAGTTTCTTTGCCATTAAAACAAAAAAAGCGAAAAATGAAATCAAATACAGTGGCAGATGTTACCGTTTAAAGGTCAGTTTCTTCTTTTTCAATGCAAACTAAAAAATACTCAGGTTTATGAGTATTTTAACATACTAGTATGTCACATAATCTAAATCCATCTAAAATTGGGGGGAAACGTGGGAAAACAAACAATCAGTAACATTAATTAATCATTTTATTCAACAATTACCGATATTCATTATCAACCATTTGAAGGAATATTTATGTTGTTATGATAGTCTAATAGAATAAAAACATTACGTGAGCAAATTAAATAAAACCATGGCTTGAACACGAAATCAGTCATTAGATTAACAAAAATCAAACGATCTTAGTGACCGTTCAAATGGGAATCGTCTGGTGCCCATGTCGGTCCTACATCCCCTCTGTGTAAAGGTTTTCTGTGAGCGTGCTCAGCCGTAGATTCGTCTGACAAAACTGCACCAATATCTGTCGGTTGCTTCATGCGCGCCCTCCCGAGGATATCGTCATGCACCACATGACTGTATGAGCCTGATGCTGTCTTGACAGCTGGGCTGCCTGGCGCAGGGACATAAAGGCCCAAATCATTCTTGACAAGATGTAGATTCGAAAATATGCTACTGCTGTATCTGTGGTTTGTTATTTGGCCATTATGCATTACATTACCTTCAAATAGGCTATTGTTCTCAGATCCAGACCTGTAAAACAGACCAAATAAGGAGTACAAAGCTTGTAAACAAATTAATGTTTTTCTTCGATGTCACTTTCACATTGTACTGGAGGTTCGTTTAGATTTATTGCTTTGTTTTTTTAATGTTTCCATAGTAATAATTAATTATCTACATAATTACAGTCTGTAAAATGATGACACATTGATATCGTATTCCACAACCATCCTACTCCCACAATATTTTTGTGCAAGCACGTTTACTTTACAAATTGCTAAATCAATTAATTTTTGTTCTGTTATTTTTCAGATGATATCTGCTCTTTAAATTAAAATCTTCGAATCAAATAAAGCTTCTCAGTAACTGTTTCTTCAAATTTCACCAAATAAAATATTGTACCTACATTTTACCAAGAATAAGATGTGTCTGAATGTAAAAGTGGACTGGATCCATAAAGTAAGTTTGAAAACTACCTACCATACTAGTTGAGAGTGGGAACTGTGTCCCTCAACCACGTTGTTAGAGAAAATATTGTCAGACAACGTGTATTTGCTGCTTCGGGTTCCAATTTGTATGCATGTATCACAACTGTATAATGTGTTGAAAGCAATCAAGTTTTGGTTACCCTGTTTAGACAAAGGAATTGGAATTTATTTGTTCATTTAGAAAGTGTGTTAACAAGAAAGCAAGTACTATTGAATAGTAAGGAATAATTTGGAAGTAATAAGGAATAACGGACGAGAAAGTAGTTTTAGTCTAAGTTTGCAGCATAATCAAAAAGCATAAACTCATACAGTTAACCAATGATTTTTTCCCTTTATTTCTTTCTTTCATTGGATTTCGCTTTTTGAGCTTACGTAATCATATCATATGTTAGCATTTTCAAATTAAAGCACAAATTTTGGCTAACAAACTGTACATAATATTGATACTTCTATTACTGCTGAAGTTACCAACGCTTACACTACTACTACTGTTGCTGCTGATGCTACTGGTATTGCTATTACTATTACTTACACTGATATCTACTATTACTATCTCCGCCACTACCACTACAACTACTTACAATCTCGTCCGAAATGAGGATGATTCCTCCATGTGCGGCACCGTCTATATAATTGTTGATGACTTTATGATGGCTTCCACGCATGCGCACACCACCACATCCGTTAACGTGATGGCAAATGAAGAAGTTTCCTTCGGCAATATTAATATCACCGAATCGGAATGATACTAATCCACCACAATCTTCGAACGTGTTATACCGCACCGTGTTATTGCTCGACTGCAAAAGACAAACAACGTAACAGAATGTTCCTTAAATTGACTTTCGTATTCAAGGTACCACATTCTAGATCAGTAATTTATCAGATGTTTCAAAGACAAGTACAGAGACTTTATAGCTGATCCTAATAATAATAAGTTACGTGATTTTCTTGATTGAATTGTTGGTACCGGAGTTTTTAATATTGTATAAAAATTTATGCAAATATTTCATAAATAAAAAACAAATCGTAGAGTTCAATCATATTTCTGGAGAAATTCCAAAACAGAGTGTTGACGCTCTAATGCAATATTACAAATTTTATCATGAAATCCTCTTGTGTGTAAAACAATATTATAAGTATTACAATAGAATACTTCAAGTAATATCATATTTACCTTTGCTAATGACTAGCTTTGGTATAATTTCGAGTGTAGCATCATTAAATCCATTTTGTTAATAATATCAGGTGTTGGTGTTTCTCTTGAAACAGCGTGTAAGAAAATTGAGCCTCGACTTGAGACTAAAACTAATGTTTGTAAAACAACAAGTATCACTTAAAAAAAGTTACATATCACATACGAACTTATTTTCGAGGTGTAAAATGTGATATGGACGACTTAATACGCGAGTTTCATATTATTGACAGTACTTTAACATGATGCCAATGAAAGTTAGCAAGTACAAAAATAATTATCAAACAAAATATGATGATGATAAGGTATACAATTTTGTCTAAACTTTAGAAATAAAATAATCTCAAACAAAATCTTCGCTTACCTGATCAAGTACAGATCCACTTGCACAATAAACACGAAACAAAATTCTATCTAACATTTATTAATAGTAGTAAAGGAATATAGGTATTTTTAGATCAAAGACCCCATATCCCGATAAACATATATTTTTTCCGAAAGTAAAAATCATCAGAGCTATAAAAAGGCTGCTGAAGAAAATGTCGGCATAGAATAGTTTTGGAGGTGGGAAGGGGGTCTCTGAGCTAAAATTCTTATAATCCTTTACTTCTTATGCACAGAAAATATATAAATATTAGTCGAGTGGAAAACATGTGCAAATTTGCCGACAGTTTATATCAAGAAGATATCTTTTCATCCCTTGTGAGACTACTGGTGTCTTCAGCATAATGACGTTATAAAAGCATGATGTAAAAATGATACTAAGATAAATTTCGTTTCTGTTCTTGTTTGGTGGTTCCTTTTGTCTATCTTGTTTGTTGTTTTGTTTTGTTTTGTTTGTTTGTTGGTTGTTTTGTTTATTGCTGTATGAGGCCCAGATTTTGCTTTTATTTTGGAATACGTTAAAAATGAAAATCGAAGAAATTCGGATGAATCAGGCTGTATTTCGATTAGAGTGACGCTGCTCGGGTAACCAAAAGTCCTCCTTGTCTAAACAAAGTAACTTATATTGGCATAATTGCATAGTTTTGGATTGTTTAACTTTATCAGCCGCGAATGAAGCAGCTTTCTGAGGAAAATTCCAACTTAATTCGCTATAACTGAACCAAACCTTTATGGAGATAGTTTCCACATCTCCAGAATGATTGAATAGGTTTCTGAAGAAGTAGTTGTATTCCACGACGGTCTCCAGGTGGTGTTGGTGGTTTTCCAGTCCAATCTGTATCGATTCTCCACCATTTGACGACACTGATCTGGGTCCAAAATAGTTGTAAGCGATTCGATGTCCCCATGACTCTCTAGTGCTTGAGGCATCACCTTTCACCCTCAACAGTTCACCTAGATAAGTTTTCCCGACAAAAGCGTTCCTGGATAGCACAAACAGAATTCAAATAGTGAAAATCAAACCACTATTGAAAAGTATTAGCAACATTTTCCTAGTACGAAATCATTCTAGAAATCAATCTTTCCTTAAATATATGTAGAATCGTGATGTGATAGTACACATGAATGAGATTTAATGAAGGATTCTTTGATCTTTAAGTGCTAACTGAATAAATAATAGGGAGGAATGGACAATAATAAATGATTGGAGAAGACATACAAATATTTTATTTGAACAACATGTTTCTTGGTTTGGTTCGACCATATTTTATTTGTTAGAAAGGTCAACAACTGGAAGCGGGTTACAAGTTCTCAAAATTATTCTCTATAGTGATAAAATTAACAATGGAATAATGCATTAAAATGTTATCATTTTCAATTAATGTCACGAGATGCACAAAGATTAAACTAGTTGAGCCAATGTCAGTCAATAAGCCCTGCGTACGTACAAGGACGATAAACTTATCAGATCTATAAACTGAACTAAATACAGTTACCATCTCAGTAACAGAAGAGAAGCTAAATTGGTACACTATAAATACATATGTTGCAATATCGTTAAGTACATAAACTGTTTGTTGAGGTGGTGGTCGTGTAATGTATATTTCGAAATAATTTTAACAAATAAATATTAAAATTTTAAATGTTTAATGTAAAAACAGGAGACTGAACATCACTGTTTTAGCAGAGAAAATAACTGAATGGTAATAAGACTATTTAATTCGATTGTAATAATAATATTTAATATTTAATAGCTTAATCAGTTTTGCCTTCAAATTAAAAGCTGAAAACTTCGTACCTACTGTTACCTCATTCCATAAATTTAAAATTCATAATCTGACGTAAAGGGACAAGGAAATATGCTTCTACCTCTCTACGATATGATGTGATCCCCAGATCTCCACCCAAACGTGTTTATGTGGCGTATTGCTTGGATTGAAATTCACAATGGCGTTCTCGGCAAAGCGGTTGCGTTGAGTTCCCTTGTCAAATGTGACTGCCACTTCTGGATGTGAAGTATGTCCTGTAATCTGCATTCCTTCCACATCAATATAGTTGCCAGAGTACTGGATGTGGGTATTTCCTGTCAATATTACCTGATCAAACAAACAATTTTTTTTTTCATGAAGTTTGGGGCTGAGCCAAACTTTTATCTCTGAACATTTATTAAGTTTAACCTATTTTATCTAATCGTTACGTAAATATTACCTGAACCCAATTCGAATTATCTAAAGGAAAGTATTCGTGTCTTCACTTTTTCTGAACTTCAAGGCAGGCATTAAGAAAAAAAGCTTAGTATCTATTACATTCAACCAATTAACGCTATTTTCAGACAATTTTGTATTTACTGAAATGTTATTTTTTTTATGGAAGGCTCCCGTGAATTAACTTCGATAATTTATGCTTCAGAGTTGTTAATGCTAATTAAAATGCAAGCGAAATGCCCAAAATGTAAAAGAGTTTATTTTACCTCATATAAACTCTGTTTATGTCACGTGTGTCTGTGCATTACTTATCTCCTGATAATTCAAAATCAGTAGCCAAAGAAACTGCATGCATCTTGATGAGAAGCAAATGCTAAAAAGTCATACCATTGCCTGCATAATGTATTTACCATTACTTAAATCAACCAATCAGAAGTCTCCTTACAGATTTTAATACATTGTATTATGTATTAGGGAAATTAAAGTGGACTTAACCAAAACCAAGCAAAATATTGTTATGTCTATGATACTGATGAACTCATAATCGTCGTTATTATAAAGTTTTAGGCAGTGAATTAGTGGTTTTTCCAAGTAAAATATTTTTTTATATCCACTGGAGTGAAATACAATAAATCTATTCACTGCCGTGTAGATGAATATGATAACCATGAAGTTCGAAGTTATTCGTAGACGCTTACGTGGCCAAGTGGTGAAGTTTGAAATCCGGCACAGCTCAAGTTATGAATTTGTTTTTAATAAGATAGTTTACTATGAACTGGGAAGAAGAATCATATAACTGTTCATATTTTCTGTGCGTATACAGCAGAACGTACACAGTAAACGGCTAACATCGCGGGGGTTCCAGTAAGAAATCTGCCACTTCTGTCTGTTATACAGTACAGCCAATATGTCTGAGTATAAAATAATGTAATAAATCTATGATTTGTGCCATTTATATATACGTCCTAATTTTATAGATTTCTTACATTTTATTCATTAGTTTGTTTTGTTTTTTGATTATGGGAAGTCGGTGTTGGGGTAATTATCATTAACTCAAGTCATTAGCCAACTTTTAGGACAAACGTCACAAAGTGCAGTTTCATGATGGCATGATTTAGTTTCCTAGTGACTTCTTGTCAGAGACGAGCCTTTAGTAAAAAGTTTATATTAAACTCTAATTATGCTGATTGATTGTGTATCTCCATGTGAACTATTTGTGATAGCTACTGATATTTTGTACAAATGAATAATTGAAAAGGGGTTGTTCTGGAGGCGGCTTTTATTGTTGCTAGGATGGTGGATGTGATATAGAGTTGCATGGGAAACGAGGCTTAATGTCTTGATTTGACTGACCTAAGAAAATAGTTCCCTCTATTTGGCGTTTTGAGTTTATATTTTCACGGCGAGATGTACACGCGCTACGTTAGCGAAAGCTAATAAGGAGAAACTATGCAGTTGTGAAGTTGTTACGCAAATGTGAAGTTGTGATATTGTGATCATTCATTGATAACAGAAAAATTATTTATAATCTTGGTGCCATGTTAAAATTTCGAGTAGACAACAGTTGTTGTCGAGTGTTTTCCTGGAAATAAGGGGAAAACAAATGACTTCCAGAATTCACGCGAGAATTGGATTCGCTCGGTAAAGAGACTCATTTGGCATATTAAAATAAAAAGAGAATGTGTTCATACGAATAAATAACGGATATATTTCATCTAGTGAGTGAAAAAGTATTCCCGTATACCGTAAAAAAGCTATGTGAAACAAGAAATGTGCTAACGTCCGATGGCATACCTTGCCAGGTGTTTTAGCCCGCAGATAAATTTTCTTCCCACATTCCGCCAATCCGCTTTTTGTCAGATGAATATGGAGATCATGGTAAATCCCGTCTGCCAACTGTAGAGTATCACCTGGCTGCATCATATCTTGTCGGCTTGAGATCTCCGCTGCAGACGCCACAGTATGCACATGACCGGCCGGCGGGCATGCAGTGTTTGAAATTGAGCCCGCTAGAAAAATACACATTGTCTTTGTATGAACCTTCCTTACTACTGTCTACATTGATTATTGTTGATTCGGTTTTCCTACATGTAATATACTATGAAATCGCCTTCATCATCGTCGTCATTATTATTCCTTGCTATAGAGATCTACGAAATCACCCTGTTCTTGTAGAATTCACCCACCTGATGTTCACTACGTAATACGTGATCAAATGGCAATTTTATGTATTTAAAAAATGTATATAACAAATTCCAAAACCATTTATTTTAAACCAGCATCTTCATGTATAACCGCTCCCGTGGCTTAAGTGGTAAGAGAGTCTGCCTCGGAGACGGGAGGTCGCGGGTTCCAGTCCGACCTAGCCATACCAAAGACTTATTTTAAAATAATACGTGTAACTGCCTTGATTGACGCTCAGCATTAAGTGGTCAGTGTTAGGACTGGTCGGCCTGGTGGCAGGAAAATGTGACTGGGTTGGACACGATGCTGTCTATCTGCATCATGATGACCCAGTGCTAGACATCACTATAAACTGCCACACTGCAGACATCGTAGCGATATGACTGAAAATGGTTCAACCTATATTAAATAATCAAAATCTCTCTCTCTCTCTCTCTCTCTCTCTCTCTCTCTCTCTCTCTCTCTCTCTCTCTCTCTCACACACACACACACACACACATATACACACCACATGTATAATTATAAGCATATTACTGCAGGGTTCCTTTCATGCCTTAGAGAGCATTCCTTGCGTATGCAAAACTTCAAACTAGTGAAAGTGTTGAATCTTCTGCACCGAAAAGATTCGCAATTAACTCCATTATTGTGTACATATGACAATTACAATGAAAGAAAAATTACTGTTTCACCAAAAAAAGAGTAAAATATTGATTTACATACGTATAAGGTTATTTTTGGGAAGTAAGATGAGGTTCTGATTTCGTACCGAACAACTACCACCAACAACCAACCCAAGGGGTCAGATGATTAAAATTATTTAGGTCATCTGAGGTTGCTATCCCATCAGTGGAGCTTTCACGTCAGCTTCAAGCCAAGATTTATGAAAACCTGTGCGTGTGTGTCTGTCGGAAGGATACTATTTCTTTAGATTTGCTTATTAACTTCACTACAGATATGGACTTTACTGCATAACATTTACCTTTCTGACAGACAAATGCCGATGTTCCTTGACAACTGACGTCTAGCCAATCAGTGTCTCGTCCGCTGATCTTTACACAGTCGTCATGGAAATTCTGATGGATGTCCCATTTATACCACGTCAATGTTGTTCCGTCAGACCACGTGTATTCGTTACCTAAATTAAGAATAAAATGAAGGATCGGATTAGCATTTCTGTGTGCATTATTTAAAAGGAATATATAAATTACAATAAGATAAATTTAGATCGCCTAAGTCTAACTCCTAGAACACTTTTGTCTGCATTCAATTTAGAAACACCACCAATAATGACCTTTGCAACATCCTCCAAACAACAGTTTTAGCAGAATTGAAAAATACATTTGTTTAGTTGCTAAAGATTTTACAGACATTTAAATTCAAACTGATATGTCAAACAACTGAAGGTTTATCTTTAAAATGCAAAAAAAAAAAACTGGGATGGTAAGACGTGTCGACAATGGGTTGAGCATCAACTGTGCACTATTTCATACATCACTTTTCTAATGAAAAACCTAAAAAAAATTAAAAATAGTAAAAGTATTTCTTTTTCAATTTCGTAAGTCCTTCCGTAATTGATACACTATGTCATAAATCATTCACTTTTAAGGCCTTCAGTATTATAGTAATACAAACCACACAATTTCAGTCCTTCCTACTTGCATGATAAATCATTCGCTTTTTGGCCATTATTATTACTGTAACAATCCAATGGGTTTCAATTATTTTTGACCGAGCGGTATTAAACCCTGGCGCGTTTCCGCTAGAATTCGTGTTTCCCCAAATTCCAAAGACATCTATACAAAAATAGTTATAAACCAGAAAGGTCAACTATACAAAAATAGTTATAAACCAGAAAGGTCAACGTGTCCATTCTATAAATAATTTTACTCTAATTAATACAAGACCACAGATCTCACAATTTACAGTTGTTTTTTTAATCGCACGATTACATGGTTTCCCTTCATTAACTTTTCATAACGTGCCGTCAACATTTCACGCCGTAAAACTATACTCCTCAACCAACTAATACAAGAACTATTTTTACTACACCACTTTATGCCAGTCAGATCAAGGTTTTGAGCCACAGTGTGCCTGTAGCTTTACATCACATTTACTACCATGGAAGCAATAAACGGCGCCTGCCGGCGACGAAACAATCCCTTCTCATTTATTCCATCGTGTAATTTACCCGTCTCCAATAATAAAAACTGCACCTGGAGTCACACAATCAATGTACACTAGATTTTAATAGGAGCTATTGAATGACAGGGACACTCATCCGGCTCTGACCTGAATTCACCAAAAGAAAACCATGGCATCATGGAAACTCGCTAACATTTCACTCTTTTACGTTTTCTCCTAGTAAATGGCAACTAATTTCGGTCTGAGGACTATACTGCCATGACCTACTTCACATATCAAACAAGAATCACAAACATATAATAAATCCTTAAATGCATGGTAATTATAGTACGTTTGGTATTACTATAACGTACTATAATTACCATGCATAAACATCATTCACTTTTGTACGTCTTCTTTATTACAGTAATACCAGCTATACACATTCCGTACTTGATGCCCTACATCATGAATAATTCGCTTTTATATAAGGTATAGACAATATTAATTCTGTAAAACGTAAGTTTTATACCTGACACTAGTCCAGCGTGTTCATTGGTCATAGGCAGTTAGAAACAAACAAAAAAAAAATGGACACAACAAGTGGTCGACACCATTAAAGCAAATCATTACATTGTAACTCTCAAAACATTACATTGTAACTCTTTATTAAATCTTTTCCAACGACATATGCGGGCCTGGCCTTATTGTTTGCTAGGCCATTGGAGTTACAGTCTTATGCCTACTCTTGTTTTGTTTTTGTTTTGTTTTGTTGTTTTTGTCAACTAAAGCGAAGGTTTTGAAGGCGCCGGAACCATGGTTACCTTACCGCCTTGGACATACACATTTACTTTTCTCCAAACACTTACCAATTTTCCTGGCATCTATCCAAAGGGTTGAGCCTGGAAGAAGTCCAGCAATAAAAGCATTCTCGTTTGCTGACGTCGGTCTTGCTAATATAGCACTCTGCTCGCGACAATAGGTTTCGGCATCTAAAGCATTCATCGGCTGCGACACTGCAAGATACTGTTTCCCGCCGTGGGAAATCCAGCCATGTGCGAATGTCGGCTCCAACACAAAAGTTAGGGATCTTGATGCTAGAAAAATTTTCATTGCAAAATCAAATCTGAAGTATGTTTATATCAGACACGATTAAAAAGACGGTAAAATACATTAATGATAAAAAACATATGGATTTTAAGAATTAGAAGATCTCAAATATGAACTTCTGGATAATAATAAACACGGTTGGTACTGTGAAAGGTTTGCTTTTTATTTAATATCAATAAATATTTTCCCTTGCAATTATGTATAAAATGTATAGATTTTTTTAAGAATAATTGACTATTCTTTTTAAAATTAGATCGAAGTTTTACTCACCCATCACTAAGATGATAAAAACCGCAAATAATTCCATTGGTATTGGCTATTAATTCATGAAATGTCTGGTTTTCCTTTTCCACTATAGAAAAATAGCATTTTCATAATTCTAATGCAGATTCAAGTATAAATATTAATCAATCTTGCATTTTATATGCATATTAATACACTATATTATAATTGTGGCATATGTAATGTTACAACTCTATGCTCTTCAAATAAGTAACAATAAAAGAAAAAACATCAAGTTTTGTATAGTTGGAAAAATTAATGCATTTCTTTAAAATGCGAAGAAAAAGAATTTAAAATAACTTACAGTGTAGTGATTGAAATCTTAAAATCCTAAAAGTTTTCTCATTCACAATAGCTTAAAGGTATCCGAATGAGTTCCAAGGGTATTGCGAATGATGGTCAGTAATGTACTAATGCATCATTTGTAATGAAGAAATCACTATGATATGATCCCAAAAAGTCTTTAAATGAATTCACTGTTTATCCAATACAGCTATGAATCCGTTTGGTCTTCAAATGAATTCATGCTAATAGCTAATAGCTATTATCTATCCTAATAGCCTTCACATGAATCTTAGTGTAATCAAATAGAATAATTAAATTAAAATAATAAGTTCCTATAAATGACTAAATCCTCCAAGACTAAAAGCACTACTGGGAATATATAATTCTAAGCATGAATATTCTTATATAGAATGATAATACGCGATAGCGAGAACGCAATACGAGACTTTAATGAATCATCAATATATTTTGAAATTACTTTACAAATAAACAAGGGTCACGTGGTTTACACTAGCTAATCAGGAAATTAGGCCAGTCTGGCCTTTCATCGGAACTATTTTCCTTGTCGGAGCACTTGTTATTTACTTGTACTTATGTTCCGATTCAACTTTTGAACTTATGAATTAATCAGATCCCTTTTATTGATACTTGACTCATATTACAGTACAATCACTATCATGGGATATTAGTATTAAAAGTGTTAGCAATTAAATGATAATTTGTAAATATTTGCTTCTGAGATTTAATTTTTTTCCAACTTTTTACATTTTGTTTGCAATTGTTCATTGTTTCCAGATCTATTCAGTCACGTCTAAATTCAGTGCAATTTTTAAATTTTTTCAATCTTTAAACTTGTAAAATTCTTAAAACTAATATATCAGTTTTCAACTTTTCAATTATTTTGCAATTTATAACAATTCATTTTGCAAAATTAACATTTTTGGGGAAATTTCTTTTTCGTCTCTCATAATTCTTTTATCAGAATGAGAAATTTAGCATTTGATTTAGAATCAGCCATATGTAGTTTTTTTTTAAAACAACAACAACAACAACAACAACAACAATAATAATAATAATAATAATAATGATAATAATAATAATAATAATAATAATAATAATAATAATAATAATAATAATAATAATAATAATAATAATAAATACACCATATAACTTAGTGTTAGAGAGAGTACATAGCAGATGACTGTCCAGTACGGTTTCCTTGCTTACGATAACAATATCCGAACAGAAAGCAGATCTGCAGCAAATACAATCTGGAGATCAATTAGGAAAATAGTTTAAATCGTAGTAATTCTTTTCATCTATTCGCGCCTTACACGTTTCAGAAGCCGTTTGACTGTAGCCACATGCCGCATTATATTCTCTTTACATCATCTTAATCTATTGTTCCCCATGTAAAAATATTTTACATGTGACCTGATTTAAATTTGTTTACTGTAATCTTTTGCATATGTATGCCTGTATCTTAGTGTCATTAAAAGATGTTAAATAAAATATACTTACTATAATGTATTACTTCACCAATAATTAATGAGCATATACGTAAGAAAGAAGTCACTTCTATATATAGGTGTACTACATGATAAGCCCATTGGTAAGAAGTAAATTAAGGAATTGTTAAACCTTAGCACATGAGAGTTAGAGATTGGAGGGTTTGAAAGGTCACATTTCCTAGATAGACTCTTGAGGCAACTTCAGCTGCACCTTCGCCAAAAGAGTAAATCTGATCACGGATGGTATAATTTTTCAAGAGGAAGATTAGATAGTTACGAAGGTTTGATATATTGAATGCACCCAAAGGAGGGAGAGTAAATTACAAAGTGTGCACATTTGTAATAACCATTTGCACTCATTTATAAGTTGATAATACTGCAAACAATTCAGATGATGACCATGACCTTCCGTAGCATAACACACTGCAGATCAGTGTCTTGTTTGTTATTCTGATTATTCGTTTCAAAATGTACCTATCCAGATTTGCAGGCGTATTATGCGATGGCAGAGATCGGTCTGTGTAGTTTGCAGTCGGGCTCAACTTATAAACGTGTACATATGGTATTTTTCATTATTAGTGTTCTTCAAAATAAGAAATTACCTCAAGCTTGTACATATCTTGTTGAATATATAACATATTTTATCTATATGTTTATACGTTTATTCTAATATATATTTTGTTCAACTCGAACACAGATATACGTATATGATTGTACATTCAAGTTATCCGATTAATCATTGGTAGACTCCAAGACAGACATGTGCATGATTAATCATCCATTCTTATCTCACTTTGACTTTATACGTAGGCAGATTGTACCTGATATGTAATCTCTCTCTCTCTCTCTCTCTCTCTCTCTCTCTCTCTCTCTCTCTCTCTCTCTCTCTCTCTCTCTCTCTCTCTCTCTCTCTCTCTCTATATATATATATATATATATATATATATATATATGTGTGTGTGTGTGTGTGTGTGTGTAAGTGTGTTTGTCTGTCAGTCTGCCTGTCTATATGTATGTGTGTATCTTAATCGCTAGATTATTGAAGCATCTGCCAATAAATACATAAATCATGTGTATCACATGTGCTTCGTGCATTCTATTATGTATGTCTCATGTATACGATTTATTTCAATACAAAACTTATATGCTGTGCCAGAAATAAGTTTTCCTGATCAAAATACCTGAAGTGAATATTTGAAAAGTATATATGATATATATATATATATATATATATATATATATATATATATATATATATATATATATATATATATATATATATATATATATATATATATATATATATATATATATATTTGTATGTGTGTATCTGTCTGTCTGTCTACCTGCCAGTCTGCCTGTCTGTCCTTATGTATGTATGTATGCATGTATGTATGTACGTACGTACGTACGTACTTATGTATGTATGTATGTATGTATGTATGTATGTATGTATGTATGTATGTATGTATGTATGTATGTATGTATGTATGTATGTATGTATGTATGTATGTATGTATGTATGTATGTATGTATGTATGTATGTATGTATGTATCCATCCCTCGGGAGCTCCGAATTCAGAGTTATACGGTTCTACGTTCCAGTACTACCTTAAATTTAGGAATGGCAGCAAATGCATTGCTAACGACATTACAAATGAGACCGTGTTCCTTAAGAAAAAAAATTATATTCAATTTAACAAAAATAAAATGAAAAAATATTATCTAAAAAGGTGAAAGTAAAAGATCTGCCCATAAACTTTGCCTGATACATTATCTAAAAATTTGTCAATGACTTTTTACCAGAGTCTAATCCCAAAAGTTCTGATTTAATTTAAATTAGTGCGATTATAAATGTCCTTAGGTTTTATTTATTTATAGTTTTTTGATGCAAGTCGTTGAAAATGAAAGACATTCAGGCTGGATGGTGAAAGAGAAGGGGAATTGTAGGACAAGGGTGAAAATCACCTCTCGTAAGTATATTTTTGAAAACTGATCGCCCACGGTTTTATTGTCCGGATCAAGTAAATAATAAATTAAAATGTTAAGCTAATGAATGGAATAAAAGAGCTCTGAGCAGAGATATAAAATTAAACGATACGATCTCCAGAATGTGAAATATAACAATTTAATCAATTATATAAACAAAATGAAACAGAACGTTTGACATTTAAATTATACACTATCTCTTAGAAATAAAATTACCAAATTTATATTTATGAAAGGAGGTAATTAGCCGTTCTATTTATATTACATCATGAAATCGATTGAATGATCGAACTAATTTCGAGGTTAGAATAATTCTCCATTCCGCTCTTATTATATAAACCGATTCTGGAAAATATAACGTAAAAAACAGTTGGTTTAAACCACCGAAAATTATCTCTGGATTGTCTCCACTTTTGTTGTTTTATGATACTTAAAACCCCAATTCATCTTGCATGTCCATCTGTCTGACCGTTATCCCAAAGGATTCTAATTAAAAATCAATCATGCCCCAAACCAGGGATGTTAAACCTTTGTATTTTAGCGATTCTAATGCGGTATCCAGCCCATTAGTTAATTTAATTTTGTTTCGTGCCACACTAACATCGTCAAGCTTCACTCAGGTGTGCCCATACCATTTTAAAAATTCACAGTTACAGCATCCTTCCATAATTGACAGGAAAGTAGCCTCAAAAATCTTTGAAAGTTATAAAGGCATAGTTTTGCCATCACTCGACAATTATCCTCTTCAACAAGCCCATTTATTCTTTCAAACATTTAGACAAGCATATAAATAAATCGCTAAATTTAAAACATAGTGAAATAACTGTTTTTGTTATGTCTACTTAATAATACGATATATCAACCAAAGTTGCTGCAACAAATATATGCAAAAAGTGTGTGTGTGTGTTTTTATTCATTTCGGCAGGGAGTAGTCTCTAATATAATATATACCTGTACCACATAACAATGACTTTCTGCTTTACATAATGATGAGGTTTTATTTCTTGAAATGACTTTACAAAAACATAGAAAACATGGTAAAATCAAGTATCATTTGAAATGGACAAAATCGGCGTTAATATAGAATATTTTCAGTGGGATGTTTTTTTTTCTAAATAAGACTTAGTGAAGGAAGAAAAAATGATTGTTTTACAGTAAAATAATATCCTTACCGAATTTCTTGATTTATTCCTTTTTTCTAGTTGTCGTTGTGTGATATTTTCCTATTTTCTAGTTGTTGTTTTTTTTTTCTTGACTATTTCTTATATTCTAATTGTTGATTTGCTTACTTTCTCCCATTTTCAAGTGGCGTTTTGCTCGATTCTTGGATTTGTGTTTATTTTCTAGTAGCGTTTTTATTTACTTTTTCCTACTTTCCAACAGTCTTTCTCCAAACGGTAATATGCATGAAATCGTTATATTCAATAATAAAACAAACACCTTTGCATTAAATGTTTATTCTAGATAAATAATGCCAAAAGTTTGTATTAAAGATAAATCAGGTTAAAACCAAAGGGTAGAAGTGGACAGAAATTAATAATTTCACAACAGTGTTAATTGACTGCTTTCATCATAATCTCAAAATCCAGACTTCGAGTTGACAGTGAAAATGGTTATTTTTAAGTCAGTGGTTTCACTCTTTCGAAATATAAACGTGAAGACAATGTCGTAAGCACTCATAAACACTGTCTGACTGATTTCCTAATTCCAGGATTCATGCAAATCATTTAGGTGAGGCTCTAACTCAGATCAAGCAGGGTAAAAGCAATTCACATTCACATTAAAAACTGCTGACAAGGTAAACTTACCACTGTTTGCATGTTTTTTTTTAACAATACGGCTTCGATCCTATGAATTAAGTGACGTAATCTTCAGAAATATCGCATCTGTTTGCGATCAATACATAATATGAACAATCTTGCTAACTTTGGCTGAATCAAAAATGTGTGTGCAGGTGTGGGTACATTATTATGTCTTAATGCTAGTTAAAACCTGTATTACGTATTTCAACCTATATGTAAATAGAGAAATGGTACTGCATTAATATACGAAACCGATGTTCCATGTGCGATATCATTTAATTACCAAAGTTGTATTTTCATAATAAGAGGAATACCTACAAGTGTAAATAGTTAAACTTGAAACTGACTGAAGCATTGCAAGTTCATGGATCAGTGGTGAATATTTATATACCAAGAAACCCAGTAAACCAGTCTCAGGTAAATTTTGTTTTCTAATTACGATTCCATACGCAGTCTATCAATAGTATCGACTGCCAATTTTTTCCCTTCGGCAAAGATAGTTCCTGTGACTAAATCGGACAATGACTGGCTGGAGATATCGCCTACAGGAATTTAGGAGGACAGGTGCCAATCATCTGTAGGATTGACAGGGGAAATCTGTGTGGCAGGTTCAGACCTGTGTACATTTGCTGAGCTATTTTCTCTCCAAAGCAAATGTGTCGAGTTTATGTCGCATTTTAGTCTTTCCAGAAGGTAGTTGTTTCCTGAAGGTAAACAGAACATACATGTAACTGACAATTAGCAATATAATTACTCACAAAACTACCAAAAATCAGATTAATAATAACTGAATTTAATCAGATTAATAATAACTGGGTTTTAATAGATAAATGATAATATGTTTTAATGCTGCATTATCATCACATAGATCACGTTCTATTAAAGAATGGAACACGTAAGGGAGGTAACCCAGTGTTATAATGTGCACTCAACCATCAGCAGTTGTGACCCTGCTACATCTAAACTTGGTTGGTTCAGATACTCCAGTTCCAAACAATAATCAGTATCTTAAAGGCATGTACAAATTGTTTCATAAATTTTGTAACCAGTCAGTTGACGAAATGTATCAGGGTGAACAGTTATAGTAGTACAGATCAAGTAAACTTAACTGAATTTTAAGGGGAAATGTACAATATTACAGTAACTTGATCAGTTGTACGAACTACAAATATGATACATGACTGCTAATTTAGTTGTTGTTGTGGGGCTTAACGCCATTTTTCAGCACACGATAGTATTTCATTTCTAAATATAGGCTACATATGATAAAATCTGGCAAAGCTACTAGTCTGTTTTGGCAGAACTTAGTTCCTCGTTTCTTTACATTTATTCCTTATATTACGAAATTTACATATGAGTGTCAAAACGAGTCTGTCCATTACATTAGCAATGTACAAAATAAAGCACAATCACTAATAAGTTAGCGGCGAGTGATTTGGATATTGAAGGATCTCATCACACTGAATTAGTTTGATCAAAGAAGACGACAGTCAACTTTCTCGTGCCTACATACAACCCTACCTAGTCTCCAATAAGAGAGATATGGAAATACAGGTCTAGTCTTCAAACCAATCTGGAAATTGCCAATATATGTAAGTATCAAAAATAAGTTGCAGAAGATGCCTGTGTTTGTGCAGTCAATTAAGACAAACATAAACTACCGAACCGTTGACCTAGAGGCACTGAATCCCCACACTGGCCTACAGGTCCTGAATCCACACACTGGCCTACAGCAGGCCCTAAATTCTCACACTGGATCCCTGGCTGTGAATATATATATATATATATATATATATATATATATATATATATATATATATATATACATAGATATATATATATATATATATATATATATATATATATATATATATATATATATATGTATGTATTACTGATTCTTATATTCTAATTTATATGGCTATATATTCGGATATATTTAAAAAATCTTACTTAAGAAAGGACTTTCTATGTCATTATCTTTCCTGGCTTTCTCTGCCAGAAGGTTGTGAATCTTGTATCGAATCCTATAGATATCCGTCTGCTCGACTGCCTCATCGCCACCTTCTTCTCTGGCCTCTATCAACTTTGTCATAAGACGGCGATGTAAGTTTTGCGCCTCAATCAGCTCGCTTAAAAATTACAAAAACAAATAGGACTGAATGACACAGTTCAAATGGTATTCGTTTAAGATTGATTGTTTGGTAAGCTCTAACATTTTACGAAAAATGAGTTTGACGGTTCAACTGCTGTCTTCAAGGTGGATGCAACTGGAGCTTCAAGAAAAAATCTCAGACGCAAGATGGTCAATTAGAAAGTTTATTTCATACTCATTACAAAGTAAACTTATGTCGTGTGATGGATACCTTGATTGCTTTTTGAGGTCAATAGTTATCCTTAGAGGCATGGATGCTCTTGAGTTTTGAATAAGATGACGTCATCAATCGTTTTTTGTACTATTTGTACTTTACACATTTCTGTTATGGAAATCGATACAAAAAATATAAAATGATTTAATCAGAAATGAAAAAACAAATTAAACATTTTATCTTGTAAAATTAATTTCATGACGTTATTTAGCCCGTGGTACAAATGGACTACTTCCTCAAATGGTTCACGTTCCCAGGGTTTGTGACCGTAATGGTGAAAATAAAGGTTAATTCGCCGGATTGGATTCATGCAATGGTCGTCCGAGAGTGATGAGAAGGTACGATACTGTTTTTTTTTAATGGATATTTGTAGTTTTTCAGTCTTCGTGCGATTCTGAAGGGATGAAAGACGCGTGAGAAAATTCGAATCGAGTGGAGGGTTGTGGTCGATTTGCATTCCTTTATTATCGTATAATACCGTTAAGGTGATTTCATGTAGTCAGAAATTTCGTCGTGCTTTATTGATAAAACTGCAGACTCATGTGGTAATACCAATGTATTTTGCCTGTTTATAACGAGCTCCTAAATGTGTAAACATTATCAAGCTAGACCTGTCATCATACAACGCGAACGCTGTCCAGCATATATAGTGCACCTTATAATAATTAAGTGAAATATAACATACGTAATGTTTACGTCATACCTTCCCCAACAACCAACGATCTGGTGAATATCGAATTTTAATTATCATTAGAATCAATGTATAGCTAATTATCCAATTTGCAAATTTATTTTAATTGAAAAATATGTTAATATGTCTAAGCAAAGTATATACTATCAAACATATAGAGTTTGGAAGCTTTCATAGTTTGAATGTTTGTCAAACGTAACTTACCCAAAATCTATCTCCCCATCTGCATTACTGTCCAGCTTCGAAATCAGTTTTTCAATAGCTGTATCACTCAGAGGTATATTTGCTAGCTGACGAATGAAAAATGAAAGAAAATGCTATTTGCTTTTTTGACGAAGAACAACTTCTTGAATGAATATATATATATATATATATATATATATATATATATATATATATATATATATATATATATATATATATATATATATATTTTATTATTATAATTAAATAAGCATGTTAGCACCTAAAAAGGAAATTAATGTTACTGGCTGATTACTGTAATACGACAATACTGCTTCCTAAAGTCTGAATTCGTTAATGACGTATTATTTTGTTAAAGTAATGGAAAGTTTTGCACGTTTCATATGCAAGTTTTTGGGGTTCTTGTTTTTGTTTATTTTCTTTAAAAGTTTGGATAAACAGTAAAAGCATTGGTTTTGTAATGTAACAGCGATGGGCGTCATAAATGCAGCTGCAAGAAATAGAAAGAAAGAAATTTTGTTCGGGATAAGTGGGTAGGGAAGCATTATGATTATGTTCTTACTAAAGCACGTGATCTTGCTCAAGAGATAAAATTGCATAGTAGAAAAACAAATATGACAACCTATACACCGTCTTGCTTCCGTTCTTATCACACAACTCAATAGGCGCACAGTATTTCTGTACTCCTGCTTCTCTGGAACGGTCCGTAACCCTTGTTTACACTTTGTCAATGGCAGAACAAAATATGCATTTTTTATTCTTTTTTTTTCGTTGTGTGTGTGTGTGTGTGTGAGTGTGTTTGTATGTGTGTTCTTAAATATGATATGAAACAGTCATGTTTATTTGGCCAAGTACAGGCCGTGAAACTGAGTGTACCAAATATACAAGGGAACAACAACAATACTGACATAATGAAAAGGGGGAGGGTGTTGTAGAGGGTGGGATGGGGGAGCTTTTGGTTTGTTTTAGACGGGTAGGGACAGGTGGATTTTTTTTCGCCGGTGCCAGGTACATGTCTTTGCGTAATGTGGAGTATTAATTAATTTATATGATGATTATAAAACTAAGCTATGAATTTCTATAAGTGAACATTATGCCTTCTTTGATTTCATTGAATATATTTTTTTATTCTATGCCTATGCACCGGTACTACTTGATCTAGAAAAGAGGTAGCTTTTATTTTGACAAGTATGCAATGCATACTCGTTATCATAAAAGCTGGCTGTTGCATATCCGTATTTAAATAGATTTCCCACATAAAATATGACATACCAAAAATGTGTATAAGCGAGTTGTTTCCACGGGAAATAAAAAAAATTTCGGATACATTTAACCACAAATGATCCATTTGGTTGAAATTACTACAGCATAATGTCTCGTTAAAAGGTATATCAGAATTGGATCGAGTTGGTGTCTTTTAATGAAAACTTTAACAAGAATCAATATGATACTGTGTCTCTAAAATAATGTAGAATATACCTTAAGTCCTTCCTGGATTTCGTCGTGGTCAAGAGACCGGTCTTTATTCTTGTCAAATGAACTAAACAGGTCTATCATCCGGAAACCCATTAGTTTTCCGTACTCTATCAGTACAATGGCTGGGTTCTCTTCTAATATGGCTTCCTCTTCGAAGAAGAATTCATCGAGTTTCTGGCCAGAGACTGGACCGTGAAGAACTCTCAGAGGTAATTTTCTTGTCTTTTGGACCTTTCGTAGAAGCTCGTCAAATTTTGCTTCCACTTCTTGGTTCTGTATATAAGGGGTAATATTTGGAATTTATTCACCATTAATCCATTGAATCATGGGATATACTGACATGAATAAATCGTGGAGTATCATTGGTAGTAATCCAACTTTAGTATTAGACGCGAGATACAAATTGGTAAAGAAAAACACTCAGACTAATATGTATATGATCAACAATGTTATTAAAAGAAGACACAAAAAATACTTTAGTGGAAAGAAATCTGTCTGAGACGAAAATTTTGTTCCACACAAATTATTGATGTCATGTTTTACCCAGTATATAAAATTAAGTCTTAAAAATATATACTGTCAAAACATCTGTCCTTGAAGATCAGTTACCGCATTATCACCTGCATACCAAACTGTCTTCAGACGTCGCAAAGAAATAAGTAACTAAGCGAACACAACGTTTAAGATCAGAGGAAATTAGATTTAAGCAGCTTATGTGGTCTTGCAGATGGCGGTGGAAGGACTTGTACTTTAGTAAACATTATAGTTATATCCATTAGTTATAGTTATAGTTATCCATTGCATATAATGGAATCTTTAAAATCGAATGAACCTTTCGAAAGTTATACACGTAGTTGACAAAATTTGTTGATAAGATGTATGCCCTGTGTATGGCAAATACTGTGTTAAACTATTCTCTTGGCTTTATAAAGCACACCTTTCTATATGTCTATGTTATGTAAGAAAATGTTCGTTGTGTAATTGTTATTTCTTAAAATAACCTTCTTCTCACTTCTTGCTATTAGAAGGAATCTTCGGCTCTGGATCGGAGAGGTAGAGAGAGAAAAGTGTGGTCTCTTTTTAAGAATAAGGTGTTACTTAATAATGGTACATCTTTGGGGAAGCTCCGGCAGCAAGAGGTAGCGGCGATCGCTGTAAATACGAACAAACAAACTAATCTGACTGGGGCTTTAATCGACTGAAGTTTTTAGATAGGCTCGGCCATTATATATTCCAAAATGACGTGGAATAACTACGTGCCCCAATCAGAATGCCTGTTCTGAGTTAATTATTGTAAAGATTCCGAAATGGCGTGAAATAACTTAGTGTCCCAATCAGAATGCCTGTTTTGAGTTTATTATTGTAAAGAGGCTGTCGCTTTTGTTCAATAACGTACGTGTCCAAAATAAGAATGTCCATTTTAAGTTAATTATTGTAAAGAGGTTATCACTTTTGTTCAACTCTTAACATGGATTATGGCCAATTTTTGGTAAATCTTTATTTGTGTTCCACTCGTGACATGGATTACCACTCGTAACATGGAGTAATAGTTGAAAAGAAAACGAGGCCTGATTTGTTCGGCTGATTTTCAGTGAAAAGAAAGAGAGGTAATCGTTTATTGTTATGAATTACAAGTAAGTTGGTTTTTATGACATCCAAGCTATGAAATTAAACAAGGTTATTTAATTTTGTAGCTAATCTCAATTTGTAAGGAACGATGATTCGTTCAGTTGAAAAGAAGCGAGTAAATCGTTTATTTTAGGATGACATTTGTGAAAGGCGGCTTCTAAGGTAAGTCGGTTTTTATGTCATTCAAGCCATTGAATTGAACCAAGCTATTCAATTTGTAAGTAATCCCAATTTGTAAGAACCAACATAGTCCTATATACTTTTGAATTTATCTACCCACATTTGATATGGACCAACATAGTCCTATATACTTTTTAATTTCTCTACCCAAATTTGATATCCTAATATCTACACAAAGCTGACGATCCACAATTTTAAATATCAACTGGATGCATACCGTGAAGAAAGTATAAACCAAGAATTTGTTCGTGTTGCCTTACAAGACTGATTTTCCTAAAATTACATGCACACAACATGTCAGCTTGTGCAATACAGTTTTCGTTATACGTGCAGGAATCGTGTCCACCCTTTCTTCCAACGGAACTTCATGTTTTACTCTTATAAACGGTTATGTTTAGAGAGAAATCAAACACAGCGGATACAATATCTTGAGCTTGGTGTCACGTGGGCGATATTTTTATAATCGAGTTGAACACAAATAATGGGATTGAAATTTAGAAATCAGTGAAAGTAAGAGAAATATATAAAACAAAACCACATTATTTTTCAAACCTATAAAAGTAAACAACATAGTTTGCTTTTTTACATACATGAAATGAGAATTTTCCTCGAAATTATAATCTGATTAACCATTTTGCTTTGTTAAAATGGAATGACCTCTTGCATCAACATATCTCACCCGAGAATTGTTCCCATGTTTGAGACCTAGACCCGACATGTGTAAATGAAATTCAGCAATTACTGTTGTTTGTCGCTAGATGACGCGACTGTATTTTTGCATTCATGTTTTGTTCGTTTGTATTTTTTAAAATGGTTTAGTGGTCACCAATTTCATTGGCTTAATAGATATGTCTGTGATACCTATTTTCGTCAAAGGTGGTTTACTTTAGGTTGCTTTTTAAAATTAGTGGTTTCACAAAACCCATGAAAAATGGTACACCTAATGAAATATATTTTGAAAACAACCGAAGTACAATATATTATTTATAGAATAGATCTCTCTTTAGGAAGAATTTGCTCCCGAACGGAACTTTTGAAACAAGCACTGTATATAACAATCATTTTCGTTAATTTGGTTGTTCACTCGTCATTGCCATCCTTACTTTAAAAAGTACCGTTTAGATACTTGACAGAGCTACTTACTATTCAATATTGAAGGAACGCTATGGTTAAACTAAACTTCGTATTATTTAGTTATTTCAATACTTACACCCATGTCCAAAAACTCAATGGCAGACGTTTCTGACTCCTCAATAAATAGCAAAAGACTGTATGCACCGTCACTAGTAAGTGGATTAGAGGCAAGCTAGAACAAAATAAAAATAACATAAATTGAACAATGTGATAAAGAAATAAAAGGTTCAAATTTTTCTTGGAACCTTTTTCATTTTTGAATGATAATAAAGCTGTTTTTAGCTTTAGAACAGTTGACGCTTATAAGCACTTTGTATTGTTTTTTTTTGGGGGGAGAGGCTGTTGGTGTATTTTGGGGGAGGGATTGGGGGTTGTATACATTTGACTAAACGAATACGACATACGTTGTAAGAATTTGTTGACGTAATTGACCATCATCTCTCTCACTATCCTCCATTGGTGGTTCCCCTCCCCCCATAAAGTTTAAAATTTGCGTATTCATTCTCCGAAATAAATAGTGGCCCATGCCCATCTACATACGTTAGGGTTTAAGGGACATACGGCGATATGTTAATTATCTGTCATCGAGACTTATTCAGCGTGGTAACCACCAAACACCGGAATTGTAATTGACAGGTGAAGAATGACATCTGATTGACAAACTATCAATCTCAGATCCTTGCACTACGAGATCAGTCAATAGAGGCCATTTTGGCCGATTTTTAAACACCGTCCCCCCTCGTCACACGTCGTCACAAAAAGTCAGACCCCTCAAATATGACGTCACAAAGCTCTGCCCTCCCCACTCTTATAAAAAGATTATTTCAACCTCGCTTTGTCGACACCAGCAGACCATAAACGGAAGAATGCTATTTGAAATAAGCCATTATGGTGCTAGTATGGGTGTTGGTATTTTAAGACGAATCCATTTTAATTTGAGTGCATGCACAACACAACCTGAAGCTACGTCATTAAATAAATTTTAAGCATTCAAAAGATTAAGAATGATAATCAAGTGGAACTGCTATTTAAAGTTGCGCATTTTAATGTAACGTCAGATATCTTAAACACCTAAGCCCCCATCACACATCGTCACAAATAAGTGACCCCCTCCCCCATACCCCCAGGTGCGTGACGTCATTAATGGATGACCCCATAGATGTCATAGTTTTCACATCTTCTTTAATACGAGTTGATAACTACGCTCTACATAATGAACAAATCGTGTCGGATATTTAACCAACGACACCAACCATTATACTCGCGTATAAGTCAAGTCCACCTTCTTAGAATATATACCTTACATATTGACAAGGCAGGGTCTATCTTCTTTGTTTTACTGAATAATCCTAACAAATTGCATAGACAACGATCTTCAGGCACATTGTGTAACGGAAGATCTGGGTTTGCACAGTTTGCAATTGGACATATCTTATAAGCGAATACATACGGATTTTTTTAATAGTTTGAAAGGTGGTTCACAAAATCAGCCTCAGATGCGAGGCTTTGCCGGCCAATGCTATCGCTTGGCAAAGGTGTGAGCATCACGTGATTTACATGTACACTGAAGGATCTTCCAGGCCTAATCTCGATCACTTACGAATGCTACTACATATCACATGATTTCAGCTGTTCGTATCTTTTAACTAAATTTAATTAAAATTTCGGCATGCAGTTTAAGTTAACACTTTATGTGAATGCCAACATAAAATACTATTGATATTGTATCATATGCTATGGTAATGAACAGGGCGTGGTTCTGTTGTATCCGGAAAGAGGTCAATTTTTAAACTAAGTCGATGATGATACGAGAATGGTACCAGCATCAAGCGAAAGTATATTTTCGCTCTGCCTAAAATTCTTACCGACAGTGACTTTAGGGTAGAGTTGAATTTAAGCCCGTTCATGAGGATGTCTAGACACTCCTTATTGATCCGGTTACAGGACAAGTTCAGCTCGGTCATGTTCGTGTTTAGTTCCAGCGCCACTGCCAAAGACTTGCACCCCTCCACATAAAAACCATTCCACGCCAGATTCACACACTTTAAGGTTATGTTCTCCTGTTGTAATTGTACGATTATTATTATTATTATTATTATTATTATTATTATTATTATTATTATTATTATTATTATTATTATTATTATTATTATTATTATTGCAGTCATATGTAATAGTCTGATCTCAACTCAATTCATTCGTTATTCTACTGTCGTTAACATTATTAAAGGATTCTTTTTTATTCCTGTCTTTTCATAAGTCTTAATATTGTACGTTTCCATTTTTCCCTCCTTTTTTCATGTTGAAATGGAAAATTGGATGTAGACAATAATAATAACATTGATCTTCAACAGAGTTGATACGATGAAATAGTTTTACTGTACACTGACCTCCAAACCTTCTCCTATGCCGATTGATCCAGAACGTCTCAGATGATTCCAGCTCAAATCAAGTTCCTCTAAGGTGTCATTGGATCCTTAAATAAAAATAACAATTTGTCTCCGCAGGATATAATTAAAAACATACAGTCAACTCCGTACACAGCAAAGCCAAATGTTCCAATAACTAATATCGTTATATCTTAACTCCGCTACAACAGATAATAAAACAATGTTTATTAAATTTATATCAAGCACGAGAAGTGACTTTGGGGACGTACTTTGTTTCATCGATATTTCGTAATATTCGATATTGTTATTGGATGAGTTTACTGAAGTCAACGCATATGTCTTTAACATGAAGTCTTGCTTTATAGTATTTATTGGAGATCGATAATATGAAAGGATTAAATGCATTACCTAGCGTAATTATATTGTTGTAATCCTTTCCTGACACATCATACAATTTGCATTGAATTAGTAAATATCTTATTAGTTTTATTTCAACATCATCACATTGCTTTATAACAATATCGAGCTTTCCCTGGTAATTAAAGGTTGTATATTCAGAGCTTAATATTTCTACTTGCGTTAATCGTGGTTTAAACTTTCAGATGCTGAATCACTCATACTATAACGCCCGAGAGGCGTTATGTAATATGTGATGTCTGGCAACTAACAGTTTTTGTCACGAGAAACGAAGATAAAAGAGCATTAAATTTTAATAACTGCAATTTTTATTTATTTTTATTCTGTTTTGATTGTTTTTTTCTTTTATCCTAAAAGTGTCCCCTTCACGTAAGAATCAGTTCTTTATTGCAACAAAGAAACTCTTCAAGTCTATACTACACAAGGGGATTTTCCTGAATAAAAACTCTGAGCCACGTTAACAATCTCTGAATCCAAAAATTGGAAAATAAAACAATAAATATTAATTTAAATAGGTGAAAAATATTTAATTTAACAATAAAAACATGATGCCGATTTTCGTTGTCATCTGCTCGTTGGAAATGATACTTGTAATAGTTCTCATTAAAGGCCTCATCTTATGAATCATACGTGTGATAGTTCTCATCAATGGCTTCATCGGATGAATTATAGTGTATAATGTTTCTCATCAAAGGCCTCATCTGATAAATTACACGTTTGATAGTTCTCGTGAAATGCCTTCTCGAATACACAAGATCAACTGTCAACTATATATTGTTTACAGAAGAGATGGATGAGAATACAAGCGCTAAGCTAACTAAATCTATTGAAGTAACGATGGCGGTGCCGTTTATTGCGTGCAGAGAGAGAGAGAGAGAGAGAGAGAGAGAGAGAGAGAGAGAGAGAGAGAGAGAGAGAGAGAGAGAGAGAGAGAGAGAGAGAGATTGTTTCTGACTTTCCAATCGATGTCAGTTTACTGAGCAAGGATTAAGACATAACTAAATCAATGAGGGGACAACTAAAAAGTATACAGGACTGTCCGAATGTTACTTGGCGGTTTCAGATTTTGAACTTAATTAGGATGCAAATTATTTGTTTCAGTAATAATGTTTGTTTTCTTTAACAGTCAACTCTGATTTTATTTTAGACTTTTATTACACATTAATGAAATAATAGTATCACCCCACCCCATCCATTTATCATGATGGATTAGCTGTTCATGTGGATGCAAAATAAGGGGTCTGTAGATGTAAACGATCATTACATCCATCTTCTTGAAAACATATTGAGTCTGTAACTGCATCAGGAAAATTGTCGAGAAAACTGGATCAATGGTAATGAAGGTCTGAGCAAAAATGAAATAAACAAAATAAACGAATAATACAGAGACATTTTAAAGCACTTACCAATAGCTTTTCCAAGCAAGATCCCTCCCTTTTCTCTAAACTCATTGTGACTCAAATTCAGACTTTTTAAATTTCTGGTTTTCTGTAACATTTTATTAAAATGGATAGTACATTTTTAAAGTCCTCTCTCTCTCTCTCTCTCTCTCTCTCTCTCTCTCTCTCTCTCTCTCTCTCTCTCTCTCTCTCTCTCTCTCACACACACACACACACACACACACACGCGCGCGCGCACACACATTCACGAAAATGAAACAATGTTTGATTTAAATAGCTGAAAATTTTGAAATTAAGAGTAAAATTGTCATAAGAGTAAATATCTTGTTTCTTTTCATTTACTAACAGTACAAACAAATTGACTTAAAATTATTTGTTATCATTGTTTTAAAAAATGGATAAGTTATAGATAAAAGACAGATAGACATAAAGGGTAAACATAGCGAGGATCAATAAGGAGAAGCAAATGATAGACATAAAAAGTAAATACCTATTAATCACAGTAATAAATCAATCATGTTAATAAGAGAGCCATATCAATAAATCAATTGCATCGAAAAGTCAATCATGTCAATAAAGCAATCGAGTAAATAAATTAATCATTTCAATAAAGGAACCTTTGTCAATAAATCACTCATGTAAAGAAATCAATTACCTCCAACAGGTTCTTAAAAGGCTCCGCATCACATTCCCGTAAGCAATTTGCTTGAGAAAAAGAAAAGAAAAATAACAATAAAAATGTAATGCATACAATTAGTGCGTAAATAATTGTCTTTTCAAGTTTATATGGGAAGGACCTTTACTTACAGTGAACATACATATATTTATATAATCACATTTATCATTAACATTACCTACATACATCATCAACATTGCCAACATACATCACCAACATTACCTACATACATCACCAACATTACCTACATACATCACCAACATTACCTACATACATCATCAACATTACCTACATAGATCACTAACTTTACCTACATTCATCACTAACAGTGCCTAAATACATCATCAACAATGCCAATATACACCATCAATATAAGCTACATATATCATCGCTCTTACCTACATATATCATCGATCTTATCTACAAACATCATCACATTACCCAAATACATCAAGATTTCCTACATACATCAATCGGTATTACCTACATACATCATTAACATTACCTACATACATCATCAACATTACCTTCATACATCACAAACATCGCCTACACACATCATCATTATTACCTAAATACTTTTGGGGCCCCGAGTGGCCGAGTGGTCTCAAGCGCTGTCCGTTACGGATCACTGCCATCTCACCTCTGTCTGCGTGTGTTCGAGTCTAGGATTCGGCGAATGTGGATATGTGAGAAAGCTTGCCAGTAGCTTCTCGTGGGTCGGTGGTTCTTTCCGGTGATTTCCCGGTTTCTTCCTCCACCATTAATACTGGCCGCAATGAATAGCCTATCATGTGCTGAAAAATGGCGTTAAGCCCAACAACAACAACAACAACAACAACAACCTAAATACTTCACTAATATTAACTATATATATCACCAACATTACCTACATGCATTACAAACATTACCTACATATATCATTAACATTACCTACATATTTCATTAACATTACCCACATTCATCACTAACATTACCTATATACATTACTAACATTGCGTACATACATCACCAACATTACCTACTATATCATCAACATTGCCTAAATATATAATCAATATTACCTGTATAAATCATCAATATCACCTATATACATCATCAATGTTATCTACATACGTCATAAACATTATATACATTACTAACATTTCTTACATACATCACCAACATTACCTACTATACCATCAACATTGCCTGCATAAATAATCAACATCACCTATATACATCATCAATGTTACCTACATACATCATCAACATTACCTACATACCTCATCAACATCACCTATATACATCATCAATGTTACCTACATACATCACCAACATTACCTACATACCTCATCAACATCACCTATATACATCATCAATGTTACCTACATACATCACCAACATTACCTACTATAATATCAACATTGCCTAAATATATCAACAACATTATCTGCATAAATAATCAACATCACCTATATACATCATCAATGTTACCTACATACATCATCAACATTACCTAAATACCTCATCAACATCACCTATATACATCATCAATGTTACCTACATACATCACCAACATTACCTACTATAATATCAACATTACCTAAATATATCAACAACATTACCTGCATCAATCATCAACATCTCCTATATAGATCATCAATGTTACCCACATACATCATCAACATTACCTACATATATTATCAACATTACCTACATATATCACTAACTTTACCTACATATATGATCAACATAACCTACATACATCAACATTACCTTAATACATCACTAACATTACCTACATGCATCATCAACAATACCTACATATATCACTAACATTACCTATATTCATTACTAACATTGCATACATACATCACCAACATTACCTACTATATCATCAACATTGTCTAAATATATCAACATTACCTGCATAAATCATCATCACCTATATATATATATATATATATATATATATATATATATATATATATATATATATATATATATATATATATATATCATCAATGTTACCTACATACATCATAAACATTACCTACATACATCATCAACATTGCCTACATATATCACTAACATTACCTACATACATCATTAAAATTACCTACATGCATAACCGACATTACGCATATACATCACCAACATTACCTATATAAAGTACCAACCTTACCCACATGCATCATCATTATTAACTACATACATCACAGACATTACCAAAATACATCATAACTTACATCACTAACATTACGTGCATTCATTACCAATATCACCCAAATACATCATTAACATTACATAGTGACATTATCAAATTCCTTACCTACATCACCAACACTACCTACATACATCATCAACACAGTATACGTACATTATAAACATAACCTACATACATTATCAACATTACGAAAATACATCATCAACATTGCCTACATACATCATCAACATTACCTAAATACATTACATCATCAACATTGCCTAATATATCAAAAACATTACCTACATACATCATCAACATCACACACACACACATCATCATCAGCATTACCCACACGCATCATCAACATTACCCACATACATCATCAACATTTCCTATGTACAGCACTAACATTGCCTACATACATCAACAACATTACCTAAATACATTATATCATCAACATTGCCTAATATATCAAAAACATTACCCACATACATCATCAACATCACACACATCATCATCATCATTACCCAAACGCATCATCAACATTACCCACATACATCATCAACATTACCCACATACATCATCAACATTTCCTATGCACATCACTAACATTGCCTACATACATCAACAACATTACCCAAATACATCATCAACATTACCAACTTACAACTCCAACATTACCTACTTACATCACCAACACTACCTACATATATCATGAACATTACCTACATTCATCACTAACTTAACCTACATACATCATCAACATTACGTAAGACCATCATCAGTATTATCTAAATGCATCACCAAAATTACCCAAATACATCAACAACATTACCTGCATACATCATCAACGATACCTAAATTCATCATCAACATCGCCTAAACCCATGATCAACATTACCTACATTCGTCAACATTGCCTAAATACATCACATCATCAATATTACCTACATACATCACCAACATTACATGCATCATCGATATTATATACTTACATCATCAACATTGCCTAAATATATCACCAACATGGAATAAATAAATTACTGATAATGCTTAAATGCATTACCAACATGACCAGTATTACCTAAATAAATTACCATCATAACCTAAATAAATAAACAATATTACCCAAAAAAGTATTACTATGAACTAAATAAAATATTAATATTACCTTAATAAATTATTTAAATTACTTAGATAAATTACCAATATTATCTAAATAAATTATCAACGTTATCTTAATAAATTACCAACATTACTCAAATACATCATCAACTTTATCTGAATACATGGAGCCGCAGTGGCTACGTGTCGTGCTTACACCTTCTCAAAGTAGACATTTCTTAATAAGCGTGGGCGGTTCCGAGTTTAAAAAATATAGTAAGGTAATAATAATAAATTCCGGTGACTGTCGATATGGTGGACGATTTGAGAAACTTTAGATGCTGATTAAATATTTCGTTTGGCGATGTTGAAAAGTTTATAAGATTGAGCAATTCCACTTCAAGAGTCAGAGAATGACCAATGGTTACAAGTATTTTCAGAAGGTTACGTTTTACGATATAAGTGGTGAGTTTTATATCTTTTGCCCGTTTAAAGTAATGGCACCAAGCGGACTGATACTCATAGAGCGGTGTTCATATCATACATTAGACCGAAATAAGTCCATTATGGATGCAAATATACTCTAGCGAATGTCAAGACTAAATTCATGAATAATTTCCCAGCTGAAAAACTTTTGACATGCACTTATATTCTGAATAAGATTATAGGCAATACTTGCTTGTTAAAGATTAAAATTCGTAAACGAATGAAAAATTTTGAAGATAGCATCTATTGGTTGTGGCAAGTAGATGGGATATGCTGTTCTTGCCAGGTCGATGAAATTCTCCGAGTTGTCTTCCAATGTCTCGAAGACATTTCATATTATTTACATGTGATCTATTAGAGCATGTTCAATACAGGGTGCTGAAACTTGCCTAAAATTGACTTAAGATGCACAAAAGTGTCACAAAAAGAAAACTAGTGATAATGGATAAGCACCAGAAACACGGCATGCCTGTTGCATGCATCGAACATAAGATTAATTTTACCAATAGGGGCATCAGCAGCCATTATGGTCATTCAGCGGAAATAGTGCGGGGAATTTAACCTAAGAAGTCAACATCCAGGACTGTTATGTTCATTGCATTGTTACTTTGGATGTGTCCACAGGACTCAGTTTTGGGACTCTTTTTATTAAGTTTTGTACCAACACGGAAATCTCTAGCATTCTTACTTCAAGTGTGCATTTTCTCAGGGCTGCCTTACAAACTGAGGAACAATATTTATATCTGGCAGAGATAGCTCTGTGACACATTCTGACGTCACGATGAAATTACCATGCAAGACGAATAAACTCCTTTATCGATATAATATTCAAATCATTAACACTGATACAGTGCATTACCTGAGAGATCAAGCTTTGAAATATTGTCAAATTCCATAAGGACCTCCAGTATATAAAGCGCACCCTCAATACCGAGTCCATTTTCCGACAAATTCTATAAAGAAAAGTTACAAATACACTTTTGGAAGCAATCACATAAATTTAAGTGTTTAATGTTGTTGTTTTGTTGTTTCTTCTGAGTTTATTGTGGTACAAAATGTCAGTTGCCGAATCACACAGCAAATAACACCCGAAGGGCGGGGTATATATGCTGTGTGAGTCGGCAACTGACAGCTTATACCACGATAAACTACAAATAAAACAAAAGTTAAACTCTTGTAACTGCAATTATTTTTTTAATTGATATTTTCGTTTTTTAAAAGATATTTCCTATCAGTTTTTAAGGCATGTTTAAGTGTATGAATTCTTGTTGAGGCGTTTGCATCGTATCTATTAATAGAACAGGGAATTCCCATCTGCAACGTTATAGCTACGTTAGTATAAAAAAAATTTCTACCAGTGGTAGGCAATCTAAGGATTTGAACATTCAACAGCATGGTATTAATCTTTTATCTAAATTTTGCATGTTTTCTGAGCAAAAGTTAAATATTCAAGGCAAAGAATGTATTGTTTTGTTTGATATACGAATGACCCTTGAATTTGATGTTATCGTGAGTTCATTGTGACTTGGCCGAATCGTTATTTTCCAGACACTTGAGTTGCAAATTTTGCGTCTTTAAATCTTTTTCGTATTGATTAACATTTTAGTTTACCTACTAGGGATTCCTGCAAATGAAATTAAGACTATCGGTAAATGGATATAGTGATCGCGGTCCAAAAGTCAAATGGTTCAAGACATGGACACTGACGGTTACAATTTGGGGGTGGGGTGGTAATGAATCTCCCATCCACACCACGTCGTAACTATCAAGGTCGACGTCTTAAATTATAGGACTGTGGATCAAATTGTTGTAGTGTTAGTCTTTGAAACTCCCCGCCTTCACAATCCTTATATCCATTTACCTATTGTTTAAATTCATTTGTAACGAGCAGAAGCGAATGTGCTATAGCTCCAATGTTCTTGACAGATTTTGAGTTTCCCAGCTTGTCAATCAATATATCCAATTTTCTATAAAAAAAAAAAAAACAAACAAATAGAAACCCGCTATTTTTTAATTTCGTTTTTAAAGCGTGCAGTGTGTATGCATTCAAGTTCAGTGTTTACATTATTTGCACATGACTATTTATCGAAGTTAGTATGAAGAAGTTCTTCATACAGTTTTTACGGGAATACTTCATCGGTATCATCACATAATTATTTTCTGACTAAGAGATGCATTCTCTTAATTTATCAGTTGATGCAACAGTAATAAGTGTGTGTGTGTGTGTGTGTGCCCTATTTCAAGCCACCAAATGCAATAAAAAAAGATATGTCAACACCTTACATGCATTAAATCTGAGCTTAACCAGAGGGTGAAAGCACACACACACGCGCGCGCGTACATAGCCTTAAAACCGCAGAAAGCAAAGGGTTTATCTGTACTGTTTCTGTTAAATATTTCATGTAAACGTTTATACCCCTATCTCTGGAAGAAAATGTCCTCATACATGACATATATAAGTAAATGGAGAAAGGGATAGCGAGGAAATATTTCCCAAAATTCTCTCTCTCTCTCTCTCTCTCTCTCTCTCTCTCTCTCTCTCTCTCTCTCTCTCTCTCTCTCTCTCTCTCTCTCTCTCTCTCTCTCTCTCTCTCTCTCTCTCTCTCACACACACACACACACACACACATACACCCGATCAAGATTTGTGTAGCATAACAGCAAAAGTTGTAAGTTTACAGACATAAATACATACCAGCTCCGAAATCATGTGATTTTCCCTAAGCATCTCCGCGATATACTTCGCACCCTCTGGACCAATATCGTTGTGACTTAAAGTCAATGATTGCACAGTCGAATTAAGCTAAAACATAAAAATGTGTTATGCGAATGTATTCAAGCGATATCGGATTGAATAATATTGTACAAGACAAATAAGTTTGGGAACTACATTCAGGTACCAAATACTTAACTTTCAGAAACCAAATACTACTATAGTCACTATTCAAAAATAAAGATTCCTAATTTCTACATGGATAATATTGTATCTGTACTCATAACAAAGTATGTGTCTGTGTGAGGATCTGTGCTTAAAAATGTCAAACCACAATCCTCCACCCAAATATCTTGTCCTAGTAAAACAAAAAGACAATTCCAAACTGTTGCTTAATTATAATTTTAAAAATATTAAATCGTGAAAAACTGACGTTTAGTTGATTATGATTATAATAAGGAATATTGGCGTGACATATTTTAATAAGCACGCACGCACATACATACATACACGCATACATACATACATACATACATACATACATACATACATACATACATACATACATACATACATACATACATACATACATACATACATACATACATACATACATACATACATACATACATACATACATACATACATACATACATACATACATACATACATACATACATATGATTAACTACGGGTAAATGTTTGATTAAAAAGACATCCATAATTTTTCTTCTCTCTTATTGTTTTTGTTTTTAAAGTGGTGTCAGTAATGCGTAACTTCATGTTACATGCCGAATAAGAAGATGCAATTACGGAAATATTTGTACTGACTGCTTTTGAGATTACGTTTTGGCCTACACTGTGCATTTGCAGCTGTCAGATTTCTCCTGGATCTCTTATTTGGGTGTTTTCAATTCATAGTAAGTAATTTTGCCGACCACTTTTTTCCATCATTATTGTTTTATATGTCACAAAACTTTCATCGCCTTATATATAAAATATATCCGATCTTTTTTGTACAGGTTCTCTATGGGGCTAAAAATCTCCCGTTTTAGAGATATTCACATGTGGGGAGGGATATTGGTGTCATTATAAAGGGCATGATCATAGCAAAATCATCTTTGTCTTACCAAATTGTTTTCTGATGAAAATACATACATGTTTACGGTATGAAAACTTTATTTTGATAGTGCATTGTTGCCAACGTGAAAGGGTACCACAGTGTCCGCAGCCTTAGCTGAAAACGTCTTAATGCTAGCAACCATCCCCACCCCACCCCACCCACACAGAGGCAGGCAGACACAGAAAGAGAAAAGACAAATAAACGTAAAAATCTTGAAAGACAAAGAGATAAAGAGGCAAAAGGAAAGAAATGGATTAAGTGATGTGATAAAAATCTATTTAACTTTATAAACTAATATTACAGTGTCAGGAACTTAGGTAAGAGTACAAACGATGTGAACTTACAGATAGAGCGATTGCACATGCTTTGATCCGCTGGGGTCCAAAGTAGTAATGGGGCATATCAATTTTAAATCCTCTAAGGTTCTTGACAAAAAAGGCTGAAGGGAAGACTTGCAAGGCCTTGCATGCTTTTACGTAAATCCTTTGTGACTTGGTCGCTGATGACTTTGGAGATAATAATTCATCCCAGATATCCTCAAAAGCTGTTGATTATAAAGTTGGATGGAACATCCATGTAATTTTTTTCGGACAAAGGCCGTTACAAAAATTGGTCTGATTAACCAGATAAACTATATATTACATTGTGAACTTACACTTTACATTCATGTTTCATATTTGTGGAAGATGATAAGAAGGATCGATCCGTTCCGTTTATATTTTCATTCCATATATTCACTAAACCAAACCATTTGAGTATTAACCATATTGTATATTAAAAAGTTAATCCGTTTATTGAAAACAGGAACCAGAATAACTTGGATAAAAAGCAGAAGCAACGCTTTTGAACCCTTTAACGAAAACTTGTGTCAACTCATCACAGACCATTCCATACAGGAGTATGTTGCAATACTTTGCTTTTCTGATAAATACAAATATAATCATTCGCTATGTCATTAAACAATGTGGTGAAATAGTCAAATACATCAGCATGCCATGTAAGTTATTAGTTATTATTTCATAAAATCGACAATTTTCTTTTGAAAGCCGCATAGCTACACAAATGGTTGCACTTAATGTAACCCACAGGCAAGTGAAAACCTACACAAAATGTAGAAGCTTATTACTTTTTAACTAATGGAGAGATTGAATAAAAATTAAACATTTAATTTGTATATCCAATATTAGATGTAGGACAAAATTTTAATTTTCACTTTTAAATGTATCTGCTTTTGCATTTATCTGTCCCATGGGTTATTTAATTACATGCATGTCGTGTTATTTAGTTACATACATGTCGTGTTATTTAGTTACATACATGTCGGGTTATTTAGTTGCATACATGTCGTGTATACTGGGACTTTGTTTCTGCCAAGTTTGGATCAGTTAATTAGTAGGCAATACTGACATTAGAGTGTTTTTTTTTTAAAAAAAACTTTTTGTTTATGTGGTATGGTTTTAACATGATAGGCTGAAAAGTCCATATCTGTATGAGTGAACCTTACCTATCCCTACTTTCCCTTAGATGTTAGGTTTGTAGACGATGAGTGTTGTATACTAAAGGTGAATGTTGTACAGGGGAGGCAGGTGGTGATTAAATGATACTCTTCATAATGCACGTCCTGCTTTACAGTTACCCACCCCACCCCTTACAATCCCATTTGTAATTTGTTTAGTCTTTAGATAAAGGTGTTAGAAAGTTATGATTAGTCCAAGTCAGTCAAGATAGGTATTAACGCATGGAGTTCCAACGTCTTAAATCCAAATAAGTGATCTTATATTATTATCTATAAATGTTTTAAACAATTACATTGAACACATATAGCATTGGGTCATATTTAATGCTAACTGCCCATAAATTCCCATAGGGTGATGCTTGATGTTAAATTTCTATTCATCATATCCAATGCATATCAGTTATCAGTACAGACTTGGGGGATACATTATCCGACTAGTTTTAAGGACTGTTGAGAATACAAGGAAATATTCCACGTTATGGAAGACAGTTGTCCGCGACTAGTAAACGGGAAATAGATGCTGTGAAAGGATCAACTGACAAAAATTCTCGATAATCAATAGAATATATATTACGGGCATTAATTGGTCGACTGCCTTTGATAGACAAAAAAAATTATTAAAAGCTCATAAGGGTTTGAGCAAAATGAGTCCCTCATTTGCTGACGATTGATCAAAACAGACGCGGACTATCACCAGACGGCTACGTGCAAATAGGAAAAGAGTCAAAAGAGACGTTTAAGTTAGGTTGCAACGGGTGAAGAAACGTGGATTTTACTTTTCTATAATGACCCAAGAGAACATAATAATGATTGGATCAGATAAAATGAGCAGAGACGACAAATTGCTTGTGCCTGAATATTTTGTGTCACTGGGAATTTGTATGAGTCCAAAGTGTTACCAAAGATTGTAGAACAGTACCGAAACACTAGTCCGCCCAACGGTACCCCACGTATCCATCTATACCACAACATACCATAAAAACCGCCGTAGTGATAGACTTTCTGAACGAGCAAAGAGTCCATACTTTAATAAATCCTCTATACAGTCTAGCTCCAAGTGATTTTGGACTGAATACTGGTGTCAACTATTTGCTCAGGGCTGCAAAAGTGTGCTGCGATGTATCTTTAGCACTCTGAGGAGCTGCACTGACCTTATATATATATATATATATATATATATATATATATATATATATATATATATATATATATATATATATATATATATATATATATATATCATACAGAACAGACTGTGCTATCCCTGGATTCTGTAGTAGAATCTTGATAATAATGGGCAGAAATAATAAATTTAGAAATAGAAATAGAGAAATGTATTTCTCTAATCTGTATGATAGTATTGTTTGTATTGAACTATTATTTCTGCCCATTATTATCAAGATTCTACTACAGAATCCACGGATAGCACAGTCTGTTATGTCTGGTATATATTTATAATTATTTGTAATTAAAAAATCCTATATACTTTGATTTCTTTCATAGGAATCTGGAACGATTGTGTTTATATATATATATATATATATATATATATATATATATATATATATATATATATATATATATATATATATATATATATATATATATATATATATATATATATATATATATATGAAAATTATTTACTAGGTCGTCATGCGAGTGTGTCTGCTACGCACGAGCTTATATAACACCGATTCAGCGCCATCATTTTTTGGTGATGCGTGCTTAGTCTTGACGGTCTATGGGCTGGTGCGTGCAGCCAAAGCGATGGGTGCCATTTACTCGCGGACCTAGATTCGAAAATCTGCACCAGAGTACGAATTTAATTTCTCTAACCTGTATGATAGTATTATTTGTATTGAAGATGCGCATTTAGTTTAAGCAATTTGTAGGCTTGTGTGATTACATGTTTGATTATTGTAAATTCATTGCAGTGGGAAATATTCTTTAGCACGAAATAATTAGTCAATTATTAGGAGCAAACGTCACGGAGAGAAAGTTAGTGAGATGCCATAGCCAATGAGTAGCCAACTTAGACCCAATCTGCATGACTGTTACTGTCGTGATATATCACTTTTTAAAAACTAGTGGTATACGTCGGTGTTGTGGCTGCAGTGGCAGTATTTTATGGTAGTAAACCTGTAAAGTACACAGTGGGATAAATGAGAAAGGTCTCGGTGGATACCGTTTATGTTGCCATAGTGGCAAATGCGATGTAGGTTTACTGGTGTGATGTGCCTTGAAACGGTAGATCGACTGGCCTCAGGTGAGCTGTTAAAATAGTTCCCCGTGTTAGGGATAGTTGTACAGTTTCTGCGGTGTGAATTACAAGCGGAACGGAAAGTTAATATAGAGAATCTGTGGGGATGTGCGTTTGATGGCTAAATTGCAAGTTGTAAATAATGTGGTCTTGTATTGATTAGTGTAAAATTTATGTATAGAATGGACACGTTTGGCTTTCCAACTTACAACTGAAGTTGTATAGAAGTCTTTGGAAATATGGGGTAATTTTATGACTTCTAGCGGGATTCGAACCCAGGGTTTTGACACCGCTCAGTCAAGCAAAAGACCCCTGTGCTATCGCGGGATTCTATAGAAGAATGCTTGATAATATTAGGAAGAATTAATAATTTAATACAAATAATACTATCATACAGATTGGAGAATTTTAATTTGTTCTCTACGGAGTTTGGAACCCAGGTCCACGAGTAAACGGCATCCATCGCCTTACCTGCACACAACAGTAAATATCAAGTCACGAGAAAGCACTCATCACCAAAACAAAAAATGATTGCTCTGAATCGGTGTTATATGAACTCGTGTGTAGCAGACACACTCGCAGGATGACTTAGTAATTCTCAAAAAAAGCCTGAATACCTTGATTTCTTTCACATGAAAAGCGTTTATTGATATAAGTTCAAGGAGTCAGGCAAGGTGAAAATTATCCTCCTGTAATATTTCATCTGTATTTAACGATTTGAGTTTGAATTGTAACGGCATTAAAGTTGATTTATTGGATGAAGGGATAGTAAGATATTTCTAAATTGTTTCTTACTTCTTTGCTTTGGATACCGATGTATTTTCAAATAATGAATGATTTACAAAATAATATTGATGTATGATGTATTTTATAATTACTTCCCTATATAAGCTTATCATTGGCATAAGCAAAATGGATTGTTGTAGAGTAGAAATAAATACAATTTTGAAGTTCGCATCAGGATGTTGTCAAATATGTAAATATTTATAAATATTTAAGACTGACTTTTGCAAGAACTGGTAAATATTTATTGGAAATTCGGCAATAGAGAAAACCTGTGTACCTATTTAGAAAAAATATATTAAATGTTAATTTTTCTGAAGACTGTCAACTTTACACTTTCTGATATGACAATAGTTTCATTTCTTGCTCAAGCAGGTAGCAAGCCCGGCCCTAGGTTATGAAGAGCCTAAAGCAGCATGCGGAGCCCAAGGCAGCAAGCAAAAAAAAATATGCATTGCGGAGAAGCGCGGGGCCCAATGTGTGAGAGAGAGAGAGAGAGAGAGAGAGAGAGAGAGAGAGAGAGAGAGAGAGAGAGAGAGAGAGAGAGAGAGAGAGAGAGAGAGAGAGAGAGAGAGAGAGAGAATGGGCATATGTGCAGCAACTGACCTGACACAGGTCTGAAGACTGGGGACTGACCAGCGGTCTCTTTCTTCACTATGGGCTCGAACTTCGGGAGGCTATCCAGGAAGTCATCAAATTCGCCCGCTGAATTATAAGTGGAAAAATCGAAACAAATTTTATAACTAAGTCATATATAAATAAACTGCGAGTTTATTCGAACAAGTTTTATTTAATTGTCAGTTTGGAAAAAATGCAAATCCGCGGATTGATCCCACCATGCATATAATGTATTTGAATAAGTAGTTCGAAGGAAATACCATCCTTAAAAAAAAAAGAAAAGCGACAAAGTATTTTCGTAATTGTCCATTATTTTCTCAGATATTCTGTCTGAAAAAATGTTAGGAGCCTGGACTTATTAATCGGTAAACATAGAATCGCTATTTGGAGTCGAATAAATAATAATGGCGTTTCCAAGTACAATAATTTTCTACTTCGTATATGTGTTATGTGTGTAATGACTACATCCGTAAGTACATAGTTTTTTTTTTACTTTAAATTCGGAATGGTTAATGATAACCATTCTGATTATAAAGTCAGTACACTAATAATTTTCGTAATTTTGTATAGTACGCACCAAATGTTTAATACCAAGAATAATTCATAAAGATTCACTGTATCAAAATGTGTCATTGCATAAAAAAGAACTTGAAGATTAAATGCATGGCTTTGACAATGCAACTTCAAACTATATTCGGTTCAACGACAAAGATATGAAGCCCAAAGGTGTGCTTCATCGCAAGCGCAAACTTACTGATTGAACTCACTTATAAGGGGGGTGGGGTGTCCTACTGCAAAGAACAAAGACCAAGATCTGCTGACACATAATGCAATGACAGATCAGGTTCTATGTTCTTTGATATAGTAATTAATTCAAATAAACTGTATAGACCCAGATGTGCCGTGGTATTATGCAAACGTAGAGATGTTCTGTGCAATTCGCAGCGGGATCAGACTTGTGGCGAGCACTATATGACGACAAAATGACGGCAAGGGGAAAAAAAGCACATGGAGGAGTTAAACTGAATAACTGAATAAGTACAGGTTGTTGTTGTTGTAGGGTTTAACGCCATTTTTCAGCACAATATAGTCTATACATGGCGGTCCGTATAAATAGTGGAGGAAGAACCCAGGAAAACCCCAGAAAGAATGACCGACCCCATGCCGACAGAGTTGAGATGGAAGTGATCCGTAACGGTCAGCGCTTTAGACCACTCGGCCAGAATAAGTAAAAGTAGAAATCAGATTTCGGATTCATGTGTTATTACTTATTTATGTACCGATGTACTAATAAAATGAAAACAAATGACATGCTTAAATATTAATTGTGATAATCTGTTTGCCAATGGCTATCCAAACATTGCTTAGGAAGGAACCAATGCTAGAGAGTATATCGGAGAAAATTAGGTAGGTACACCAAAGTCTCTGAAAGTTATCATTCTCGGAAGAAGAAAAATGAAAATACGAACCTCACGAAAGTTCAATATTTCTAATTGTATTTTGATGACCGTTACGGTTTTTCATCAATTACAAACACTATGTGCCTGGCTTTGAGTTTTCTTTCTCAGCCAAGCAATAGTTCTTTTCAGAATAAACTCATTGTTTAATTGGTTGACATAAAAACTCAACTTCAGTCTCGAATATATTATGATCTCTGAAACAGGTTGCGTAACAACTCGGTGAATACTTGAAAGACTCTTCCACTTAACGTTTAACCTCGCCATTATATTGGGGTAGTTATTAGTTATTACCGTCTGAATCTGCCAATTCTTCATCATTGTTATCATTTTCCTGTTTCTCCGTGCTGCTGGTGGTATTTGTCGTCTCGCTGAAATTGCTCGTGTCGTCCGTGAAAGCGATGTCGGGATGGGTGATCTTCTGACGTCTCTTTACAAGAGCGCTTCTCGTCTTTCGGACCCTTTTTTTATTGCATCTGTATTTGGTTGTCAGGATAAAAATGTCGTCCGGTTCATTTCGCTTGATCAGATTCCATACATCAAACTGAAATAAATTGCTTTGGTCATTGAAGGCCTTCTTTAACAATTAACCCATCGTCAGAATATATAATCTTCATATATTTCTTTGGTAAGAAAATTTACTTATTACAGCTAGTTGACAAGAAAAATAAAAGCTTCGAATTAAAATATATTTGAATTTTTCTCATGACAGATTTAAAATAATTATATATATATATATATATATATATATATATATATATATATATATATATATATATATATATATATATATATATGTATGTATATGATGTATGAGTTGGCAATTAGATTTAGGGATAATACAGCAGCTGAAGAAACAACTGTGATAATCAATCAGTTTCTGTCTTTTAGTCAATGAAATGTTGTAACTATTACTATAGATGGATCTTTGTCGATTTAATATTATACTGTACAAAATATCTTCAAGTCTGCAAAAGTTTCGTATTCTTTGATGAAACTAATTTCATCCTATTAGGATAGTTCAGTTATAGGACGTTTAGCTGGTCGTTCTGCATTTTTACATGCCAGTAAAGACCAATCACGGTCTTGGCTACTTCAATATATATCTGTAATTTTTGTCTCCCTTATAAATCATCTAAGTGACTGATTTTTAGAATACCGTTTTGTTCGTTACAGTTGGCAACAATTAAATATTTCGATTTTAATGAGACTGTTCGGTACATACATACATACATACATACATACATACATACATACATACATACATACATACATACATACATACATACATACATACATACATACATACATACATACATACATACATACATACATACATACATACATACATACATACATTAATACTCTCTCTCTCTCTCTTTTTCTCTCTCTCTCTCTCTTAAAGGCCCTTACCTTTGATTTTGTGTCGGTCTTTGTTGCTGTTGACGGTAATGAAGAAACCGTATCCAAAGCCGATTCACTGGAATATTTCGACATTCTAAAAATTATATGTCTACATGCATGAAATATATAACTGCATGCTGTTTGTCTTTATCTATAAATTTAAAATGTATTTTTCAAATAACTTATTTCTGTTTGTATTGTGCTATCGCTGCAAATAACACTAGACACCATTGCTTTATACGGTCTTCCAAGCCTTAAAAGTCCATCAAAATGGAACTTTCCGTGTCATGTAACACCTGTAAGTTCTCAAATCACAATGTGTGTGGTTCATTGTTTTATCTACCAAACAATCCTATTGACATTCTAAACCATAACCGCAAAACTAGGAAGGCGAAGGACAATTGGTTTAAGAACATTATATCAGATTTCCTCATTTTGGCATAATAGATATCGTTAATATTTAATGCACCGAATAGCTGAAAATTTAAAAGTGTATCATTGCGAATGACTAATGTTTCTAGAAATTTTCTCTTTTTCAAGGGAAAAAAGGTTTATGGCCTTTCCTTACTAATAATATCCCAACAAATTTAACATGTAACAAAATTTCAAGTTACATCGCGTTGCCGAGTTTTACCCATTATATATATATATATATATATATATATATATATATATATATATATATATATATATATATATATATATATATATATATATATATATATATATCGACTTGTCCGCCTAGTATTGTAACACCTTAGATTTTGTGGTTGGGGCTTTTTTCAAACCCCCTTCCCCATCCTGCAATATATGTATTTAATGTAAATTCGTGGCACTCAAACCCTTCAGATTTTAAAAGTTATGTGTGCATGGGCATGACCGGTACCGTCTTAAGGAATGGATAAACAGGGCAGATGCCCAAGGCCTCAAGCTTCTGGGGGCATTATGCGCCCATATTGTTAATAAATAGTAGGGCCGGTAGGGGACCCCAGTGCATTGCTTTGCCCAGAGCCTACAATGTTGTTAAAACGGTTTTGGGCACGACAGCTACAACATTGAATATAAGAGAAAATAAATAAGTCCGTTTCCACCCAATTAATCTGAAGTGAACTCATCTGGTCGCATTTACCGCTAAAATGAAGACAATATTCTGATGTGCGTTTTTGTGCCTTTACTTTTGACAATTATTTGATTTACAGTCTGCACTAATTAGTTACTTAAGGTTAGTTTCATGCATGATGCTTTCATTTCTTTTTTTTTATAAAAAAAATACTTACCTTTTTTAAAAAAATGACAATTATCTTTGCACGCTATAAAAAATGTCATAATGTGAGAAGAAGATAAAATTTATTTGATATGTCACTTCCTGGGGGAATATCCAATTCATTGTATGCGAAATCCCCTAAAAATGTATTGACATTATGCGAATAATATCAGGGCCATATTAGATTATGCCCATATTAGAATTATACCTATAATTTCAGGGATATATTAAATTAATGTCCATAATGATTGTTGTTGTTGTTGTTGTTATAGGGTTTAAAGTCATATTTTAGCACAACATAGGCTATACATTGGGGCCAGTATAAATGGTGGAGGAAGAACCCGTGAAAATCCTGGAAAGAAACTATCGACCGACCAACAAGAAGCTACTGGCAGTACTTTATATGTAGTACTTTATAAAATCAACTGGTGTACCTAGGTGTTGTGACTGCAGTGTCAGTATTTACGGCAGGAAACCTGTAAATTACACAATGGAATAAACGAGAAGGGACTCGGCAGATACCGTTTATGACGCCATGGTGGCAAATGTGATGTAATTTAACTGGCGTGATGTGCCTTGAAACAGTAGATTAAATAGTCCCATGTGTTCGGAATAGTTGTAGAGTTTGAACGGTGAAAAATGCTGACGATACGGAAAGTTGATGTAGAGAAACTATGTGGATGCGCGGTTGATGGATATTTGGCATGTTGTGAATAATGTGGTCTTGCATTATTTAGAATAAAATTTATGTATAGAATGGACATGTCGGGCTTTTCAACTTACAACTGAAGTTGTATATAAGTCGTTGGAAATTTGTGTAAACTTATGACTTCTAGCTGGATTCGCGCCAGAGTTTTGACATAGCTCGGTTAAGCAAAGACCCCTGGCTTGTGATACTATATTCGAAATATGCTCATGGATAGATTAACGTCATGTCCATAATGACAAGGCTATATTAGAATTATGCCCACAATGATATATATATATATATATATATATATATATATTTATATATATATATATATATATATATATCTATATATATATATATATATATATATATATATATATATATATATGTTATGTTTACAATGACAGTGCCATCATATTAGAATTATGCCCATAATTGTAGGGACAGATTAACGTTGTGCCCATAATGACAGGGTTATATTAGAATTATGCCCACAATAACAGCTATATTAACGTTATGTGTTAATGAGAGGGCTATATTAAAATTATGACCATGATTTGAGATATGGATTTTTGGTATGTACATAATGACCGGGCTATATTAAAATTATGCCCATATTGACAGGGATAGATTAATGTTATGTTCATGATGACAGTGCTAAATTAGAATCATGCCCATTATTTCAGGGATAGATTAACGTTATGTCCATACTGACGTTGCTGTCAGAACTATGCCAATTATGTCAGGACCAGATTAAGATTATGCTGATACTAGATAAAATAGTTCAGGGCTCCCCTCAACTCATGAAAAATATAATGTTGTATTACTATAACCCGACCGTCAACCTGTTCTGATAAACTATTGACGTATTACTACAACCCGACCGTCAACCTGTTCTGATAAACTATTGACGTATTACTACAACCCGACCGTCAACCTGTTCTGATAAACTATTGACGTATTACTACAACCTGACCATCAACCTGTTCTGAAAAACTATTGACGTATTTATACAACCCGACCGTCAACCTGTTCTGATAAAGTATTGACGTATTACTACAACCCAACCGTCAACCTGTTCTGAAAAACTATTGACGTATTACTACAACCCGACCGTCAACCTGTTCTGATAAACTATTGACGTATTACTACAACCCGACCGTCAACTTGTTCTGATAAAATATTGACGTATTACTACAACCCGACCGTCAACCTGTTCTGATAAACTATTGACGTATTACTACAACCCGACCGTCAACCTGTTCTGATAAACTATTGACGTATTACTACAACCCGACCGTCAACCTGTTCTGATAAAGTATTGACGTATTACTACAACCCGACCGTCAACCTGTTCCGATAAAATGTTGACTTATTACTACAACCCGATTGTCAACCTGTTCCGATAAAATGTTTACGTATTATTACTACCCAGTCAAAGGCCTGTTCCAATACAATGTTCATTTTACTACTCTTGTCTTGATGGGCCACAACCATATCATTTGGAAAGGCCGTTTATTGTTAACCTTGGTACTCTCTAAGTTCGTGGATCTAGTACGTCACAAAATAGTTTCTGCTTTATAACTTCTGAAGGCATTTGTATAGTCAAGCCATATTTAACTTTTATTTAAATAAGAGACCGGAGTTTTCACATTTTAGTTAATAATTTCAAATGGGTCATGTCGTCTTTCTTTTAGGTCGAAGCTTGCTCATGGATCAGAAATGTAGTTTCAGTTCAATACCTTTTTTAAAGATTTAATAGATTGATGTCCTATTTATCATGGGGGATTATGCAAGGTAAGAAACTGAAGTAAAACAAAAACTGAAGAAATAAGAGATTTTTTTGGAATAAGTCAGTGGCGTGATTACCACCCCTTCAGCCTTTGCAATACTGATGGATCTGCTGCCCAGTGCAAGAAAGAAATAAAAAATTATAAATTTGTAAACGGGGTGTGTGTGTGTGTGTGTGTGTGTGTGTGTGTGTGTGTGTGTGTGTGTGTGAACATTTCTAAAAGCTTAGCGGGAGTACCCCAAATTTGAAGTTAAGACACTGAAAAACGTTGTATTATATTCGATTTATCTCAAAACGGCTTATAGTTAAAGGTGTTACGGAAATAAGACTTTTGATTGAGAAGTTTTAAGCAATTTGTGCAAGATAATTGTCAATACAACTCTGTTGCCTAGCAGTAAATAAATTAGCTGGACAGTAAAATGTTTATAATAAAAATTATACTCTGCTAGAGTCTGTACATTTAAAAAAATATGAATGGCATTCAGATCATTATGTTGTTGGATTCGAACTATCACCCTGCATGTAGCAAACTAGTGTGTTAGCCACTTGGCCATCGCTACACTTCGTTTCTCTTTCAGCTTCTTACGATATACAGAAGGCCATATCTGGCCTATTCTATATTACGGATATCACAGGAGGGTAGGGTGGGTGAATGGAGATATTATAAAGAGGTATAAATGTTATGCAGATATACGGATTAGAGGGAACATTACATTCCTAAATAAATACTGAAATCTCACGGACATGTACAGCTACATGTTGATGTCCTTCAAATTTGTCACAAATTACAGAAAACAAATTTATGTATTTTTGTAGATGAATAAGTCTTGAGGAAGACCGTTTCTTTTTGTCACAATCTCATGATGAACTATGTGCAATATAAACATTTTCGGTTCCCTGCTTCAGAAATTACGATCAAACGTCCGGTCTAACGTGTCAGTCTCTAAACTGTACCCTCTCCCAATGTTGAGCGAATTTGCAAAGTCATAGAAGTTTAAAGTTAATTACATACAAATGTGAATATGAAAGCAAAACGTATTCTTGAAAAATATTCATAGACCCAGAAAAGAGGGGCAATTTCCAGCATTTTCTCCTTAAAATTAAAATTATCATAACGCTGAATGACTGTTGATCAATAGCAGTTATGATGAATATCGACGTGCGTGACGTCATGAGTAGTTTTCGTAAGCACACATTATTATTTCAATGTTTTTAATGAATTTTATCAGTCTAACAGTTTTGTTTTTATTATAGATGGTGTGGATCTCCTAAGATTCCAACTTAAGACCCAGGAGCTATGCATTTATATCCATGATGATAACTCAAGGGTCGCATTCGAATCCCTCGTTTGACATTTCTTGACATTATTTTAATTTTTGTCAGCGATCAAGCAAACGAATTCTCAGACATGCTTGTCTCATAATTTTGGAGTCCTTTTATAAGTATGAAAAACCACCCCACCCTCGGACTTCTTAAAAATGATGAAATGTTGTGTATATCTACAGTTCAACCTGAGACATAGTCCAAGGTTTAAGTCTCTGTCTTCAATAGTGTAAGAGGACGGACGAGAAAGAACACATAGCTAATCAATAAAATATCATTGCTACCTGGTTGATGTGATTATTATTGCGAAAACGAGTACCAAACAAGTTTTGTAAATTGAAAAAGCCAGTCCTAAGTTATAATCCTACCCACACACCACAAAAAACTCGAGTTTCCTACTTATTTTCATACACTTTATAATGCTTAATTATATGTAAACATAAAAAAATCCATATTCTGTATTTTTGGCAAACATTCAGTAAAGGAAGTGACTGTTGCTGTTCATCGATTTTAGCAATAGTAGTGACGTTTGTCATTACCTCCCTTTTGTTATGATATTATGACCACGTATCAATGGAGTCATTAGTGTTTTTACTGTTCAGTTCTCTGGTACCTGGTCCAATTGGCAAACTCAAGTATTTCGATCACCTGAAGTGTGACATCTGACTATTCTGAACATGTCGCTTCGATCTAGAGCCGTAATTGCTCGATGTATGGGGATAACGTGCCTAACGCACAATCCTCCCCAAACAGTTTGCATTAACTACATTGGTGTGTCTAGATGAGCAAAGTATGAACACTAAATAGTCTTTCTTGAGCTTATGTGCCAGTAAACACCGCTCAGTCAACAAACGACCAGAAATCCTAAGCCACATATTACACATTGACAGACACGATGTAATAGATTATTTACATCGACGCATTTATGGCTTGATGGCAATTATCAAAACTCAGTCCTCCGTAGTTTTGAATTTTCTATGAGTTGTTTAAAGACACGTATCGATGAGAATAAAATGTTCATAGGAAAAGGAATTGTTCTAAGATTGAAAATGTCAGCAATGATGCACTGAGATATTGAAGCTTCAATTGAATTTACACGTGTTTTGCACATCACCACGCAAACATTTATATTATGCTTTAGCACTGTCTCAGAGAACGAGTCTTTATATCTCTAAACACGTCTTTGTTACGAAAACAAAAAAAAAATCACTACACAATATTTTGAGTTCTCATTATCTTCCACTTCATAAAGAAATCCATTGACATGGAACTTCACGTATCATGTAAGCAAGTAAGATTGTTTACTATACTTGCTGGGATTCATTGTTTTATTATCAATCGGCTTAACAATCGTACTAAAACACTATACTGTAACAAGAAACTCCAGTGCAAATGAAGCATTCTTCAGAAACCCGGCATCTAGTTTGATAGCTTCCATGAATAATGAATGCATCTGAAACAGGATCATTTTAAAGTGTAGCGTTATAAGTGATGATACTTTTCGTACATGTTATCTGCTTGGAAACCGATCTCACGTAACATATAGGTTAATGAAAAATATTGCATCATCGTGCAACTATTCTTACTATATAATCACTTGACTTACAAAGGGGGTATACGAACAATTATGGGAAGTCTGGACAGTCTGTTTTATTGATGTAATACATCTGAAATATTGGTGAAACAATATGGGGACTATATGGGGGTTATGGAATTTATTATTTGAATTTGTATGGGGATATGAAAATTGACAACTCTATACTCTTTTACTGAATTTACCATTTTGTGGTTCACATGAACCTACTGGAAATGAATGGTTCGGAAAGGGACCCTATGTGAATTCAACATTTCAGCAATTCAGTCCGGCAGAGGGTTGTAGAAATTTGGAGAGAGTATGCAGTCCATCAGGAATTTAATATTAACTATTTATTTGGTCTCAGGCGAATTAACGGGTTATGTAGCCCAACAGGAATTTAAAAATGCTGAGGTCGGTGTGGAACTATGGGAATAAACATTACGGCATATTTTTAAAATTTTAACTTTTAAAGTTTTTAACTATTTTCAACATTGTTCCCGTAATATGTTGACCATTGGGTCAGTGAGCCATCTCAGGGTCACCTTACAACTGATATAGCATAGGGACAATAAATAAAGTGTAGGAGAAAAAATAGCAAACATACACGCACACACACATACAAGCACACGAGCACACATTTATGTATTACACAATCTTATTTGATAATTAAATATATACAGCGTCTAGGTGACATTGTATACTATTACATGACGCTATTAGACGTGTATTTTAGTTAAACACACCATTGTAATTAAAAGGGAATAATGGCTCCCACTGTTCCCAAATCAATATAAATGCTTCTTTCCATTCAGATTTTATTGTAATATATTTTTCCATAGGATAGTGATCCTTAATAAAAAAAACTTTCAAACCATCTATCGCCTTTCATTTTACATATATAGAGGTAGTATTTGCCTAAAAGAAAGCAAAATTAAAAAGGTTGTTTATAAATTCCATCTCTATTTTTATATCCTAATATAACAGAATTTGCACATGGCACGTTATCTTCATTCACTTCATTCCACAGCTTGATCATAAAATTGAATTCCAAAAACAAATGCAGTATTGTTTCCGGATTATTTTTACAAAAGGTACATTTATCAGTTCGGGACAATTTTATTTTCTACAAAAAGAATTTATTTGTAAAATTCTATGAGTAATACGAAATTGAAACCATTATAGTTTTATATTAACTGGTTATGTGGCACTGCATGAAATTTAAAATGGATAGGTCGGTGGTGGACTATTGTAACTAACATTATAGCAAAATATCGGCTTCATGGCGCTAACAGGAAAGACATTTTAAAAAGGGTCGATATTGTATGGTCTCCAGTTTGAATTTAGCCATAAGTTGGGATCGGTGTTTCTACCTATGGTAATTAACATGACGTTTAAAAAATGGGGGTGGGGGATAATACGATCAAGCTCTATGAATATAGTTACGGACTGCACTGTAGTCCCCAAAATGTGCAGCGAGCATAGAAGGAGCAATACTACCTACGAAGCGACGCTTGACATGGAATTATTCCAGCTATTGCACTGAGTGCAGCTAGGAGTTTGGGACTCAATATAGTCTCTGGATGGAGTTTGCGTGCGCTAGATAAGCGCGCGACATTATATTTCATCCGTCTCATCTGGGAAACAGAAACAATCCAATATGAAGAAAACAAACATGAATGCAAGGGATTCAACGATGGACGCAAGAAAAACCGGCCAGTACGACCTCACTCCAAGAATTGTCCCCGCAGGCAACCACAAAGGAGCCGTACGGAACCTATACACGGTCGATATTGTATGGTCTCCAGTTTGAATTTAGCCATATGTTGGGATCGGTGTTGCTACCTATGGTAATTAACATGACGTTTAAAAATGGGGGTGGGGATAATACGATCAAGCTCTATGAATATAGTTACGGACGGCACTATAGTCCCCAAAATGTGCAGCGAGCATAGAATGAGCAATACTACCTACGAAGCGACGCTTGACATGGAATTATTCCAGCTATTGCACTGAGTGCAGCTAGGAGTTTGGGACTCAATATAGTCTCTGGATGGAGTTTGCGTGCGCTAGATAAGCGTGCGACATTATATTTCATCCGTCTCATTTGGGAAACAGAAACAACCGAATATGAAGAAAACCAACATGGGTGCAGGGGATTCAACGATGGACGCAAGAAAAACCGGCCAATACGACCCCACTCCAAGAATTGTCCCCGCAGGCAACCACAAAGGAGCCGTACGGAACCTATACACCCGGAATTAATTACACCAATCTAGTCTCCACAAGTGGAAACATAGCAGACTACACATATCAAATCTCATCTCTCAATGGTACAACTTGAAAACATTTGCAAGTGTAGTAGTACCCTGCAGAACATTAGATACTGTCCAGGGAGACGAAGAAGAAATACAAACGGACAGTACAGTCGAAGACGAAAAAAGCAGACCGGAAGAGGAAGACGCGGTTATGTGCATAAACTCGGACTACAGGAAACATCATACAATCTCAACAAAGCTTAAAATTTTTATCAATGCTGTCTTCTACACAGTGGAAATCGCTTAGGACCAGAACACTTACACCCAAACAGTGGATATTCGGGAGATACCGCCTACATAGATACTTTCAAGACGCTTCCCCAAACTACCTGATGTCTGTGCTCATCATGGCCGCCGAAATCTTACTAACCTACATGGACTTCCCATGGCATTCCCAACACGGCGCTTTTGTGAACACAGGACTGCGGAGAAAATTTGGGATGAAGATAAAAGGCCTTTATTAGGGCTACCAAATTTGTCTCTTATTTAATGGGATTCCATTTTGGCTAGAAATCCAAATTATAACAATCCAATTATTTTAATTTTACATTTTGGGATGGTTGTTCAAAATTAAAATCAATTGACTATTACGGACTCAACTATCATATGTCGCTAAAGACATATTAGTGCTTACAATTACTAGTGACTTTTTGAATGTACACTATGTACTAGTAATATTCGATTGATAGGTAGCATGCAAATTTTGCAAACTGAATTAATTTGGCTAATTACAGAGGTGGCTTTACACATTAGTGGCATAAGTATTTATCCATTGGTACAACTGGACTGGATTTGAAATTGTTACTGTCCTTCCCTCCATGTTAGGCCACCTGTATATGGACAGTATATGGAACGATCTCCACCCATTTACATACCAAGTGCCCGAATGAGACGTCATAGCTGTCAACCAATGGTAGCGGACGACTCTTCGCACAATATGCTATCAAATTAAGATCCAGTTCTCTGAACCCAGCTTTTTCGGCAGTTTTTGAACCAAAATATAAATCCTTATATGACAATAAACCAAATGTCATACCTACATTTGGCATTAGAATATCACAATTTCTGGAAAGTACCCAAATTGAACTTTAAAAAATTCTGAAAGCAAACATCTTCGAAACACCCCCATGGCTACTACAGCAACCAAGGGTAATTTTCACGTTACATGATGGAAAAAACATAGGAGACAAACCCTTCCCATTTTCCACAACTCTTGCAATGAACTCCTCTCACAATTTGAAATTTATACAAAAATATATACCGATGGACAAAAAGATGAGGAAAAGGCTGCTGCAGCCTTCGTAAGTGGAAAACACACAACCAAAGTCTGCTTGCCAAATGGTACGTCAATTTTTTTAGCCGAAATTAGAGCAATAGACCCTGCTTTGCAATACATTGTATTTCAAATAGCATAATATTCTCCGACTCACTATCAGTACATCAGTTACTACATAATAGAAAACTGGAGAATCCACTATTGGCTAATGTTCTCGTTAAGCATACTGAGTTGAGTATCTCACATAATATAGTATACTGTTGGTTGCCCAGCCATGTTTGAATTAAAGGTAACGATAAAGCAGACCGTACTGCTAAAATGGCCCTATTACTAGAACCAACTGATTTTAAAGCACCATATACTGATTTTAAACGTTGTATCAAAGACTGTTTACGTCAGAAATGGCAGGCATCATGGAATGATGCCGTGAATAATAAACTTCATACCATCAAGCCAATCCTAGGAGAATGGACTTCTTCCTACAGAGCCGACCGTAGGGAGGAGGTTGTCATTGCTAGAATTCGAATCGGCCATACTTATTTAACCAACTCCTACATACTAAAAGGAGAAGACCAACCAGAATGCATATCTTGCAATGAACCGTTCACAGTTAGGCACTTTATGCTGGAGTGTTTTGACCTCCAATCTACACGTAATCAATATTACAATGTGCAAGACATGGAGGAGCTCTTTGATACAGTTAGTATTTCTTATGTTATAGACTTCCTTAAAGAAGTAAACATATATCATAAGTTATAACTTTTATGTTATCATCTTAAACATTTTTATATGCTATATATGTACGATCCCTAGATTTTAATTACCTTTCATATGTTTTCGTTGTCATACATTTTTTGCAATACCCGTTGATCGAGAAACTATATTTTTTTATCACTGTTACCATTCTTATTGTTTTACCTTTAGCTATTTGGTTTCGTATCGCTGGTCGATACAGACCCTTTTTGCCATTTGTATATAATAAAAGATATAACATTTTGTATGGCGCTAAATGGCCTCTTTGTGCTGGTACGCCGTAAAAATTCAACCAACCAACCAACCAACTTAAAGCTTGGTTGACACATGGTGGTAATGTCACAGTATTGACTATGCTTGAGTGCGTGTTGGGTCCATTCCCTCTCAAGCAACAACCCCTAACTGGTGAAATGGTTGCACCATTACTCTGTCGTCACCAACCTGAATTAAGAAACACCTTGGGCTCATTTAAAGCTCTCTTTGGGGGCATTAGCGCCTGGAGGGATGAGTTATCCTTCCCCCCTTGTAATTTAATAGTATGCCATGCATACAGTAAACACTGGCACATGCACATTACGAACGAACGCCAGTATAATCTAAAGTTCAGTTCAGTTCAGGTAGATCCCAAATGGGAATTTAACATTACATTAGGGTCATAATGGTGTTACCGAAATTTAAATTTGATAATGATTTTAAGTTTTCAAGTACATACGCAAACAATAGAGAAAGCTAACCTGAAGCTTTTGTCTTCGCACTAAAGTTCTTCAGATGACTTTGCATCGGATTTGTTCTCGTAGATGCATACATACATACATACATACATACATACATACATACATACATACATACATACATACATACATACATACATACATACATACATACATACATACATACATACATACATACATACATACATACATACATACATACATACATACATACATACATACATACATGCATACATACATACATATGCGCTGTTTTTCCATTAAATTTCACTATAGATTGGAAGTGTCGTTTCAATTTGTATTACTTTCCCCATTATGACCTTTGGATAATATGATAGAAGCTCGTTGTTGTCTTTCATGATGATTAGAAATGGCTTTACCATGTATTTTGCAAACCCTTATCACGTGTCATACTGAGACAATCTTTGTCGTTTTGAGGTGTGCTGTCTGTTGAACCCGGTTCAGGAGGCGTAGACATTAAAAACAGGCGTCGACATTAAACCAATGTCCCTTTTCAGTGCCACTCAGTATTCCTTAGACAGAATACTAATAACTATGGCCAACGTCTGTTTTGTGACAACATATGTCTTTTATATTGTATGAAGCAAGATATAAAACCTTAAACAACAAAGATCTCCTTCCTTTATCAGTTTTCTGGTATGTATGAAAGTGTTGGATGGTAAAAACGCTGGTAGTGATCGTTTAATAATATACTCCCTTTGGAGTATACTGGATATACTGCACGACATTGGGAGTGCAGTATATCCTTCCGACAAAACGAGTTTATATTTTCCCATACAAATACAGTAACCATTTTATTATATGCTCATTTCTTATTCTTCCTAAGGCTTAAATATATAAACGAAAATAGGCAACAAGAAACAAAGTAACTAAATGTATGCCGTATTCCAAACTAAATACATAAGCGTTGACTGATCATTACACAACATTATTAATGAGCGTATAACTTCGCCCAGATAAATGTGAAGTTGATCGCGTGCTAGACGTAAGTTTCGAAAACAAATTTCGTTTGCTCTACTTAAAATTGAAATTTGGAGTAATATTGTTAATGAATAAGCATTGCATCAACTTTTCCATTTGATCTGGAATGAATACATTTTGGTATTTTTGTCGATTCAAGGCAATATTTTGATTATGGTCTGGATTTATCTACATGAAATGAACTGCATCGGATTCCAGCAGCGTCTGCCAGTTTAATCGTTTTGAAGTGTGTTAACATCGGCATGCGTGTTTCTTTTCTGGCATTGAATGATTCAGATCATAATGTGGGAAAATTATTAAGCATTTCCATTTTAATTATAGAAAAGATGATGTGGAATTAAATGTTTATTTAATCTTGAGTGCAGTAAGGAGGATGTAACTGTACTTGGAATATTCTCGAAATTACAATACAATTTCAAAATGTGTAATCAACCTTGAGAACCCAGACCTACGAAAGTATATTTTTTGAGGCAATTCAGGATGCAAAATTGTAATGTTATTTTTTGCCATTTTTATTACCAGCCAAAGAAGACAGTTTATGTGTATAACTTGCGTGTTATTGTGAAGACCATGTCTAGCGTATATATCTAGCTAATTCTGAAACATTGTATCAATAAAACAAACGCGGAATGTGCCAAATCAGTTTATATGTTTCAGTCTATGAAACATTTGCTAGTATGTGGCCGTCCATGAAATATCTGCTTTTGTTCATTCATTAAAAAAAAAAAATTGTTTACGTTAGAAAATAGTTCCTATGCACGCGGGGTGCCACAATGTGTTCAATATCGGGGAATACTTAACGATTCTGACAATGTAAAGTTAACGGAGAAAACAAAATGGGCATAAAATAATAATTGGGACCCAATTCCATATCAAAGTCAACAAAACTTTTGCATATATATATATATATATATATATATATATATATATATATATATATATATATATATATATAGAGAGAGAGAGAGAGAGAGAGAGAGAGAGAGAGAGAGAGAGAGAGAGAGAGAGAGAGAGAGAGAGAGAGAGAATTTAAACTGAAGAGCTGATCGAGATTCTTCCCTTCTTTACCTATGTAGATGGTCCGTCTTCAGCACCAAATAAAGATTGTACTGAATTTAAAGATTTGCCGAAAATAAAAATATTCATTAAATAAAATGTAAGCCTAATTCCTCAATATGTTTACTTGGATCCGTAAAATGTGATTCAATTGGATACAAATGACATGATTCACAGTGTTTTCAAGTTTCCAATCCACCTTGGCGATGGGTGGGGTGCATAGTATGTGCATGCGTGCGTGCGTGAGTGCGTGCGTGTGTGTGTTTGTTTATGTCTGCACATACTAAACAAGAATAAAAACAGAGAAAGGATTTTATAGCTATTTTAACATCAACAAATATTTAAAAAGGAAAATTTTGATTTTTGTTCAGCTTTAAACAGAGCAGTTATGTTGTTTACAAATTACTAAGGTTTTACAAGAAAGCAAAATACAATACAAATAGCTTTGACTTAAATGAGTGTAAATTATTTTAGTAATGATCTAAACAGTGTCATTTTGTTCAGATTGTAAAGCAGATGTTAAAATGACACTTTTGCGAGATATGATATTATCCAGTGTTTTATTATTGGGGAAGCCATCTAAACAAAACCAAAAGATGTGGCCAAATCGTTTATAACTCTGAACGTATACAATGCAGTCTCTATGCTAATTATTCGTAATTTTAATGATAGATTATCATCTAAATTCTCGTGCTTCAGCTTAGCTGTAATCAGTGCAGTAATTTTGCGCATTTTAAATACGTAAGCTGCCCGATATATATATATATATATATATATATATATATATATATATATATATATATATATATATATATATATATTATATATTATATATATATATATATATATATATATATATATATATATATATATATATATATATATATGTATGTATGTATGTATGTATGTATGTATGTATGTATGTATGTATGTATGTATGTATGTATGTATGTATGTATGTATGTATGTATGTATGTATGTATGTATGTATGTGTGTGTGTGTGTGTGTGTGTGTGTGTGTGTGTGTGTGTGTGTGTGTGCGTGCGTGCGTGCGTGCGTGCGTGCGTGCGTGCGTGCGTGCGTGCGTGTGTGTGTGTGTGGATAGCTTCTTTCTTTCCTCAGTTGCATTTTTGATTTTTTTCCCCGCATGGTTATTTTCAAATTAGTGTAATAAGGAATGTAGGAACACAGAAATCTGACGTTGCATGATTAAAATGGGCAGGGAATTTTGTTTGAAAATAAGAAAAAACATGACGCGAAAAACCCATGTTTAGTTGTTTGTTTGTTGTTGGTTTTTTTTTTTTTTTTTTTTTAAAACGGCTTGGTACGTTATCAATTGAGCTCTTTAATTCTAGGCCTATTTAAGATGTTGAAGGTCAGATTCATGTAACCTACTTTAAGACTGGTGTACTTGAGCAAACTTGTTAATATAATTCAACGGAACGCATAGTTCTCATATATTTTATTTATCTTTCCCCGAATATGTGAATGCTATTCTTGTTATCCCTATTAAATCTCTGCATTTCCCGAACATTTCTGATTCCTGAAAAGTGATATGTGACTCTTCTTAGGCTCTACCTTTTGAGACTCTTCAATATGAAAATCATATTTACTTTACTGCGTTCCTGACGATGTTCGATTGAAAACGAAATCTTTGTGTTTCTTAGCTAATATGCGCTGTTATTTATGTAAATACGTGCACTGATATATTCATTGTTTTTATTAGTAATATTAGATCTTTTTATTCTACCGTTATGATGTATTTATAATTGCGTTTGTTACCGTATATGGCGAAATTAGATGAGACAGTATATATAGTCGAACAGTATATTATCGTTGCAGATGGAATTTTCCGATTAATTTTGGACACGCGTCGTCTAGCGGTTGTTTAAGCATGTAGAGCTGTAGCCAGTAAGGACGCAAATATCGTATAGCGCGATTTCATCTTAAATGTCCACATTTTTATAAAGTTTACAATGAACAAGAATGAACATCACTTTTTTGTAAAGTGCATGCAATTACGTTGATCACCGTAAACAAAACTCCAGTCAAACTTGCTATACCTGCATTGGATTTGATTACGAAATTTATTCAGTGTATCGTCTGATGTTTGATGATTAAAGGCCATATCCTGATAGTGACATACATGTCATAATAAGGGCAAGGTTATAATTTGATTTCATGGTAGTCATTATGGACCCAAATTGACACAATTCTGCTAATGAGCCTACTTATCCAACATAAATAGAAAAGCAATAATAGTTAAACTACTTTTGAAATTAGTGATATTTCAATAATACTATTAATAATAATTGATTTATTCATATAGATATAGATTTCTCTACCGACATTACATTTAATTCAAACAAAGTGATACATATTTTATTAACTACTGTAGTTATCATGGATTTCAACTTAACTGTTATTAGTGTATTCAATTTAGTCATTAAATCCTTTTTAAAATTTCAGCCAGTGCAAGCGTGAACGTTACAACTTGTCACCAAGTTCAAATTTGTGTTTATTATAATATGTGCATGCTACCATACATAATTTAGGTAAATATCACGATAATATAGAGTTGTTTCCCCATGGCATGGTAATCTGGGTCATCATATGTGGTTTTATTTAAATTAACGTGATTGGATTGACCGATATCTTTTATAAAAATAGATAGAGGGAAAATCAGAGAAACTATAATTTGTAACAATGCAGAAATAGCAGAAAGGTTTTATTGTGTACTGATAACAACATTATGTACTGCGATAATACAGCATCCCAGGCTAAATTCAGTTTTATCACTCGGGTCGGTTATCATGTATTGTTTTGTTCCACACAGCTCACAAATTTTATCATATCTGTAACTCAGTAAATTTGCATGTCAGTGTCAATCAACATATCTAAAAGTAACTAATTCGTTTCACACAAAGTATTTAAAATGAATTAGGTTCTTTTAGCAAAACTGAGTGACTTTGACCTGCAAATCTGTCGAGTTAAAGATAGGATAAATTTGCAATGCTATGTGGATCGATCTCTAATTTTGTTCCAAACCAAATATTTCCTTATCTGCCTCTTATTGTTACATCTTTAGTTGTTGAGTATTAGAGATATATTGATAAATATACTTGTACCTTCATTATCACATCACTTATATATATATATATATATATATATATATATATATATATATATATATATATATATATATATATATATATATATATATATATATATATCCATCATCAAGTTGGACAAATCTGGATGTTGTGTAATTCTGTGCATCAATATATCATTTCTCTTAAACATTGGATCATGTATTGATTTTGGTCGAAAATACAATTTGTATTAAGAATGGTGATCCTTTCTTTAATAAAGGAAAGTGATATTTATAAAGTGTACAAAAATATCCCACATTTTTATTCTAAATGTATATGAAAATGTGATTTCTAAATATCAATATGAACTCAGAAGACCCACTCTTGAATTTGTAACTCAGAAAAACCTATTTAATATTTATCTTTTTAAATCATACAAATAAATACATTATTTAAAAGATAGAAATGTTTACTTTCAAAGAATACTGCATCTCAGTCTAACTTTTTGCCTGAAGTTGTTCTACAATAATGTTATTATCTGCTATCCAACTTCTCAGTTTTTGCCTCTTGAACATATTTTCTACAAATTCCAAGGCTTATAGTCTGTGTCTAAATTCTTAAATAATTTTTTTCCCCATAAATAAGATGTTGTTAACACAATACATCTTATTTATTGTTGTTTCTCATCAACTTTCATGTTTTAACTTATTTTTATAAAATGTTGAACTTATACTAATTTTTTTACAAGACTGGTTAGTTTGCTTAATATCTCTTGCCATTTAATGGCATTGTTATGTTGAATTTTGTGATAACCAGCTATAAATCTGACTAGTTTACTAGCTGAAATGCTGACAGAAAGTGTCCAAACTAATTTCTCATTTCCATAGCCCAATGCAATAGGCCAGAATAATGCAAGTCTCGAAAACACAAATGTAGTATCCCATGTGGCCAGAATTAGTGTTATTTTGAACAGAATGTTGTGACAAATGCTGCTTTTCAAATGGTAAGCATTGCAGTATTTTATTTTCATCAGTTAGTTGAATTTAGTATGTGTTTTTGCGCCAGTATTGGTGGCTGTAACCCTTGATGCACATAAAACCTGATAGCAGTGTGTGCTTCTCTCTCCACACACCACACACACAAATCTATTTAGGCTTTTCAACTTGTGTAAGGTTTCCATCACCAATATTAGTAGAAAACATGTACTAAATTTGAGTTACTGGCAAAAATAAAATACTGCAGTTTGAAATGTGGCTACCATCACTAGAACATTCTGTTCAACATAATAGTAATTCTGGACAAATAGAATACTACCACTGCTTTTTCATGACTCACATATGTTGGCCAGTTCAGTACATGTCTTTACAAAAGTGTGACTGCTCCAGTGGTCTAGTGGTTATAGCATCCACCTTGGTTGCAGGTTAGAACCCCAGCCAAATCATATCAAAGGCTTAAAAAATATTGTACTAACAGCTGTCTTGCTAGGCACTCAGCATCAATAGGTTAGTGTTAGGACTGGTCAGTCTGGTGTCAGGACAGGGTGGGACATACCACATGTCTGAGTCATGATGCCACAGTGCTAGACATCACTATAAACTGCCACACTGCAGACATCATAGCAATATGACTGAAAATGTTTTAAAGCTACATTAAAAATCCAACTCACAAAATTTGAAAAGATGTAATGTTTATGCATTGGGCTTTAGAATAGAATATATTACTTATTACTCTTTTTCCAGCATTTCAGCTGCAAAACTAGGTCAAGTTTATAGTTAAATTTAGAAAATTCATTGTAGCAGTGTCACTGAATGGCAAGAGATTAAGCAAACTTTACCAATTTGTAAAATGTTTGAAATGTTCAATATGTTATATATTGTGTAAATTTTTAAGTTAAAGTGAAACAATACTGAAATGGATATAATATGTTTACGTCGGCTCGGTTGTAGCAAAAAAAATGCTTAAGAATTTAGAAACATTCTATGCGCCTGGGAATTTCTTCACAATTTTGGCAAGTTAGTTAGCACATGATAAAGTAGATGTAAGACACATTGCAAAATTAGAAACTTGAATTTAAGATTCAGGATTGTTTTAAGGTAAACAATTCTTTCTTTTAAATAATGTATATATTTATATGATTCTAAACATAAATATTAAAGAGGGTTTGGTAAATAGGAGCATATATTATAGCTTCTGGATCACAAGTTCAAGAAGTCATTGGGTGAGTCTTCATGTTGACTTTTAGAGGGCACATTTTTATATGCGTAGAGTAGACATGTAGGATATATTTTTTTCACTTTATGGATATTACTTACCTAAACTGAAGAATGCTAGTTATTTCTTTATACAAATTTGATATTTGAACAGTGATCCAGTGCTTATAGAATAACATAATTGGGCAGAGTAGTTTGACATGCAGAATTGGCCAACATGGTGGTATATATATATATATGTGTGTGTGTGTGTGTGTGTGTATATATATATATATATATATATATATATATATATATATATGCTCACAGTTTTGATTTTTACCATCTTAAGAATAAATCGCGAAATAATTTGTAAACAGTATAGTTTTTTTTTTATAATAAAAAAAGTTCATTCACATTTTGAATCATCATTACACCTGCTCTGAAAGTCAGAACTGAAAACTTTATGGGCACAAACATTTATTCCATAACAGTTTGTTTATAAGAACTGTGTTTTATATACTTTGTTCATTACATCATTAAATTTGGAGAGGTTGATCATAGATCTTCTCAATTACATCTAAAAGATGAGAAAAAAATTGATGGCAACACAAAAAATGGCAATTAAGACAAATATATTAAGTACCATTAGTCATTTTAATATGAGCCAATTTTTTACCTTATTTATTGTACATAATTTTGTTAAGAAAATATGGTTAATTTGGATGTATGATTTTTTCATCTGGTTTAGAAAGAAAATCAGCTGTAATTTTATAAATGTTAGTTATATACATAGGTGAATAAAACTTGACACTTTTTCTAAACATCTCTACATTCTTTCTCAAGAACCTTACTTTTTGATGTAATATTTAAAATGAACACAAGATGTGATTAAGACCTTGAACACAACACTATAGCCAACTTAAAAACATCTTGTAATTATTATATTTTAATGGTGTGTTAGGCTTTTCTGGTTTGTACACACAGAAGGGTTCACCATCCACTACATACTCATTCTCCAATTTCTTCCAAGTACTGTACTCATGAGACCTGCTTGCCTGATGGACCAGCCATATTAAAACAATCTGACTAGGTTTTCAGAGGGAGTGTAAACTTATTTCCTAGACTTTTTTGAATGCACTAGCAGCATAAATTTCTCAAGCTTTTACATTTTTCCTTTTTACCACAATTTTTTTTTTGGGGGGGTATGATTATTTCACCAACTATAGTTGTTAGGAGTTTGTGTTTCCTAGTGGTATTTTTTATGTTTGTCCAGTGAAACATTGTCCTTCTTGTGGAAAAAACCAGCCACTCAAATGCCTGGATTCTGAATACTACAGAATAAACTGTTTTGTCATTGCCAGGATGAAAGCATTCATTATTTTGAAGATAGTTTACATCATTGGGAGTGGTAACATTGTGAGAATCTAAGTTGTTGCTTTGGCATTGGAATACTCTAGCTTGTATGAATGATGTAGAATATAAAAGATGGATTAAAGGGTGAATCGCACATTTTTGAAATGATGATAAAAGATTTGTACCATGGAGATGCAAGTTGTTGGTTCAGCATGCTATCTCACACATGTCATGCTTAGGACCAGATTAAAATAATGTCTCAACTGAAATCTTTGCCATTTCATTATTGTATATCTTCTAAAACAGTCCAGACATCCAATGTTGAGTGGCTGGTTGTAGGATATGACTAGTGTGTGTTGGTACTATAAAAAAGAAAAAAGTTGCAATAAAGATGCAATTAATAATCTATGCCTGACATAATGAAGGAGCAGTGTCTGGGATGGATCATGCTTTTTTACATAGATGATGAAATTATTTTGCCAGATATTTCCTGAATACTTGACTATTGGACAATCCAGTCTCACATTTAGTACTAGAAACCCCAGTTGTTGCACACTCAGATAATTCACTTCTTATTTCCTTACCCAAAATTACCAAATTAGTTGGAATTAATGTACTTAAGGCATTCCCTGCTGATGGAACAATCATATCATATGATATTCCACTTGGTTATTCATAAAATGCTTGCATGTAATAAACTTAATTACTTTTGTGATTTTATGAAGAAAATGTCTTCAAAAAAAATCAAAAATTAATTGACTACAATTCAAAGAGGAATGCCATTTCATCTTTAATCAATTACTTTTCCAAAAATTTTCAAAAGTAACTAGTTTGGTCAATCACCTATTTTACGTCTGTTAAAATAAATAAATAAAAAATATTGATAATTTTTATTTAAAATACTAACATTAAGACTTACATGATATATTTATTTTACTTTCATATTTCTTTTCAGATATTGAGCTTGTCAAGAGAAATAGTCACAAAGTCATCATCTTATTGTAAATCATAGTTGGAAAATAAAATCAGTTGCTGTGATGCCTGAGTCAAAACCTGGAGTGAAAGAAGTACTTCCTAAACAGGGTATGACCTATCAAGAAGACATGCCCACTGTAGTGCTGTGTAAGCCAAAGTTACTTCCCCTTAAATCAGTCACACTTGAGAAGATGGAAAAAATGCAGAAAGAGGCACAGGAAACAGTCAAGCAGCAGGAGAAGGAGGCTCGGGAACAAAATGGCTTTTAATGACTGATTGACTGGGTGTTATTGATAATGCAGGCCATCATTTATTCCCCATCTGTAAATCTATAAATTATTTGTGTACAAAAAGCTTTTATGCTTTACTCCTATCCAGAACAGCCTAAACATGACTATTCATTATCTTATTTTGAACTGAATGTTTGTAATTTGATTGTAACACTGTTCCACATTCTTTGTAGAAGTTGAAATTTTAATAGGAAATGGAGATGATACTATGTTTTTACATCATTATGACTCTTGATTTGTAGGATTTTTAAAATTTTATTTCTTCCATGATTATAATTTTTTTTTACATTTACATTAACTTTCTAGAAATAAAAACTTATCGATAAACAATTAAAATGTGAAATTTATTGTGGATTATTAATACACTAATCAAGCATAATGTGTCACATGGAAGCCATGCTGCCTTACAGTGTAACAGCTTAATGCAATAATGTTTTACTACCTTTTACATAAAATGAGGTTGACAACAATACTTACCTTAAAACATATTTTAATGAAGGGCTTGTAGTGCTCTTGGGCTGTAATTAAATTCCTTTATTAAATTGCTTAGATTTTTGCTGATTATTTTCTTGGAAGAGAGATTATAACAAATACTTTTATTCCAGAGTCTTACATCTTTTATATTGAGAATAATATGAGATTATGATTATGTCTAATAATCCACATAACTTTTCTCAGACATGGACTCTTGATAGATTGTTTTCAAAACTTCTCTAATCCCAGCATAAAATGCATTTGCCCAACAAGACCATATCATTTTACTATTATTTTGATACACTCACCCCTCACAAAAAGAATTAAATTGGTGATAACTTTTATTTGTGATAATGATCATGAGATTGAATCCTTGATCACTTTCTGCAGTAATATGGTTAACATATGATTGTTTCATATTTTCTGCTTGTACATGTGCAGAATTCTGAATAATTGTGGGATATGGTTATGGTCTTGCTATCACTGTACGACTTCAGGTCAATATACAAGTTGGGATATTTTTTAAAATCTGAAATGAGTATTTGGGGACCATGTAGGAAATAAAATAGCTTCAAATTTAGGGCCCACCTGCAAAAATTCAGAAATTTTACCCAACCCATTGTAAAAACTGGGAAACTTGGATGGGCCACACCCCACCCTACCAAGCCCTACCAAGCCCTGTAATAAAAAGGATTATGGGGCAGTAATTACAACACAGCTTGGAGTAGTTATATTTCTGAATGCAGAAAAATAAAAAAGTAAAAATGTTTCTCAATCAAAGCTAAAACAAATGAAGCTGGAGAGGCATTAGTCTTTCTTTTATATCAATCAGTAAAGCTATAGCTTCAAATTCTGTACTTAGTTTGTATAATCAACTTGTTTATTTGTCAGTTACAAAACACACTAATTCCATATCAAAATAGAATTAAAGGCTACCAACTCTTTGAAATAAATGAATTGAAATGCAATTATTACCTTAGTTTCTTTAGAAATAAAATCTGTATATTGTCATCATTTTTATAAGTCATTAATTCCATAATTTCACCTAATTTTCAAATAATTGCATTTGTAACACATTCAATTTATGCATTGTAGAAAACTGGTTTATCTCCCTTGAGAAGGAAGCTCTTCAGCACTAACAATCATTTCCAGGACTATGCAGTCAACAATGGAGTTCTAAGTGAAAACAATCTTTGAAATTGATAATGCATAGTAAAGACAATTCTGCTAAACATAGGATGATGTGATGTATGGTTAAATAATAATAGAAGTAATAAAATTAACACTGTTATGAATTATATTAAAACCAGTTAGAAATGAATAAATATATTTAAAAATATCATGAGTAAAATGTACTTATAAAGAAAGAAAATGTATCAAATGTTAATGTTTTTGGGTGATATATTCCATTACCTCTTTGAGTACAAATTCTTCAAGGAGGCTAGACCTAATTTGATTGACAAATAGTATCACAAGAATATTTTGAAATATTAACATGTAATGAAAATAAAAACTAATATTTATAAAATATTTAAGCATATTATTTAGCAAAGCTATTAACAAATTTAAAATGAGAATAGAGGATTGGATAGCCACCTACGATGATTTAACATTCCAATCATTTGCGATTCCTTTTACACACTTAGTGTTGTTGTTGTTTATAATTTTTAACGTAGCTTGAACAATTTTTCAGTCATATCGCTATGATGTCTGCAGTGTGGCAGTTTATAGTGATGTTTTGCATTGGAGCATCATGCCACAGACATGTAGCATGATGTCCCACCCAGTCACATTATCCTAACACCAGGCCGACCACACTTAACACTAACCTCTTAATGCTGAGCATCAAGCAAGGTAGCTGTTAGTACCATTTTTGTAAGTCTTTGGTATGACTTGACTGAGGATCAAACCCATGACCTCCCGCATCTGAGGCAGATGCTTTAACCACTAGGCCATCACTTAGTGAAACATATCAAAAACATTTTCATTTAAACCATTGACCACCTTTTCTTAGATACTTCCTTGACATGTAATTTCTAGATAATCCATTGTCTTTCTCACTGTCTGCCTCCTAGAATTTTCTCACGTCTTCCTCTTGTTTATATTACACTTTGATGGCTTCGTATATAATAGAACTTTGAATATGCTTCACTGTTTTCATTCTTTTTGGCATTTTTTAATTGTGAGCAGGTTTATCAGCATCTGAACCTCATATACATAATTGGGCTTATATCATAACTTCTTCAAGTACCATGCTTTGATCTTTGTGCTACTTTTCATATTGCATGCTGAATGACAATTATTTAAAGAAGTCTCCATATCAAAGGAAACTTTAGTGGACAGGATGTTTTTATATTATTTAAATCAGTATATCTTTTGTAAACATTCAAAAGATGATATAAAGTCAGAATACCTGTTCACAGCTTGTGGACAAATTGTATGTACTGATATACAGAATTTAAAGAGTAAATGTCCAAAACTCTATATCCACAGCATATAGAGTTAGTTTGCTTATTTCTAGTTTTACAAATGCTTACATTAATGATGTGACACATTACAAGTATCAATAGTTCATGGAAGGTGTATGTGATTAGGTAAGCATGTGCACTGAATGGACGGAAGAGTTCCAATTCAGGGAGAATAATCTAGTTTCCAAATAGGATTATTGTTGTATCTGTTGTTGTTGTAGAGTTTAACACCATTTTTCAGCACAGGATAGGCTATACATGGCAGCTAGTATTAATGCTGGAGGAAGAACCCAGGAAAACCCCAGAAAGAACCACTGACCTACAAAAAGCTACTGGCAAGCTTTTTCACATATCCACATTGGCTGAATCAGAGACTCGAACTCATGCAGACAGAGGTGAGATGGCAGTGAGCCATAATGAAGGAAATAGGCCTATTGAAGCAATGATGCATTATGAAGCTAGCATGAACAAAGGACAGTTCATTAATACACATGCAGGACAAGTGTTAGCTAATTAAAGATAACCAGTAAAATATGGAGAACAAACATAATATTGTTCCCCATTCATGGGTCAAGTGCTTAGCTTTATATACAGTTTTCAGTGTGATTCTGTTGGTAATCATCACAGGTGGAGGGACCTACATACAAAGCCCCAGCAAGTGGCTGACTATTAATAATTTACTAGTGTCTTTCTATAATTATCACTGATTATCTGAATTACTGATTTTCTGGAAATATAATTGTCTGTCAAGAGCTACAAATAATCTTTTACTGTACTCATTTTTGTTGAGCTCACATTGGCAGAAGCTTGACATAACAATCAATTAGTCTTATTGATGCATATTGATGTATCCATTTTTCCCCATCCTAGCTTAAGCTGGATGTTAGAGTGTTTTAAATTAAGATCTGTGTTTAAGTGTTTTAAATTAAACTTTGTGTTTAAGTGTTTAAGTTTTCTGGATATTAAAGTGTTTTAGATTAATGTCAGTGTTTGAGTGATTTAGATTAAGCTCTATATTTGAGTGTTCTAGATTAAGCTGGATGTTAAAGTGTTCTAGATTAAGCTCAGTGTTGAAGTGTTTTAGATTAAGATCAGTGTTGAAGTGTTGTAGATTAAGCTCTGTTTTAGTGTTCTAGGTTAAGCTCAGTGTTGAAGTGTTTTAGATTAAGCTCTGTGTTTTAGTGTTTTAGATTTAGCTGGATGTTAAAGTGTTCTAGATTAAGCTCAGTGTTGAAGTGTTTTAGATTAATCCATATGTTTGAGTGTTCTAGATTAAGCTGGATGTTCAAGTATTTTAGATTAAACTCTGTGTTTAAGTGTTCTAGATTAAGCTCAGTGTTGAAGTGTTTTAGATTAATCCATATGTTTGAGTGTTCTAGATTAAGCTGGATGTTCAAGTATTTTAGATTAAACTCAGTGTTTAAGTGTTCTAGATTAAGCTCTGTGTTTTAGTGTTCTAGATTTAGCTGGATGTTGAATTGTTTTAGATTAAGCTCAGTGTTTAAGTGTTCTGGATTTTGCTGGATGTTAAAGTGTTTTAGATTAAGCTCAGTGTTTAAGTGTTCTAGATTTAGCTGGATGTTAAAGTGTTTTAGATTAAGCTCAGTGTTTAGATTAAGCTCAGTCTTAAAACTGTTTTAGATTATGTTCAGTCTGAAAGATTTTTGTATCTAAAAGAAAGGAGGGATTATTTTACAAGGGTTATTTTGTTTTATTTATACATAAACTATACATGATAGTTTTTGATTGTTAAATTACCCTTGATAAATTAGGCCTTTTAACATTGAATAACAAAAATAATCTCAAAACAATGTAAAGACCTGGAAGTTTTAGTCAAGCTACTTTCTTTTCAATTACACTTATTTGGCATATTGTTATTTCCTTATTCAGAATGTATTGCACATGGAAACATTTTTTGTGTCATTGTATAGTTCACGTTGATAAAATTATAAAATTTATACTTAATTTAAGGGTTTTTTAAAATTTATTTAGATGGGTTTTTTTAAAAAATATGATTGATACAAATTCAAGAATAAATGCTGCTTATAAAAATGAGTTTGTTATTTTTTTTATAGCTATTTTCAACATTATTGAGCTTCTGGCATTATCCATTTCTTATTTTGACAGTTATTCCACCATGAATGTTTCCTTGTTTACTAAATTATGACATATTGGAAAATTAACAATAAAGGTAAATAACAATTCATGAAAACAAGTGTAAGACCTAATATGAATAGAACATCATTCCATCAGATAAAAATGTCTCCAAGAGTAGTTATCTCCCTTATGCTATAAAACTTGTGGATGTAAAACAAAAGATCTTAGGTTGTTGAAACACTTATGAAATTTCATAATTTATCTTTGAATAAGACATGCATGTTTAATCCCTTTATAACATAGCCTCCCATGTACATTGAGGAAAAAAATTGAGTCTAATGTTTTTTCTTGATAATACTTGCTTGTTTGTGTGTGTATATATATATATATATATATATATATATATATATATATATATATATATATATATATATATATATATATATAAACACAATGAGAGAGAATGTAAATTCAGTCGGATTTTGATTGTGATGAATAGCTACTTCCAATATGAAGAAAGATTTATGGCCTGACTAAAAACATAATTTAAGATCCATAAGCATATACCGTTACTGATTATGACAGAAATATATTTACTAGACATGCATGGGGAAGAATATAGTTTCATATCTATGTCTCAAAGGGTATTATAGTCAACTGCTGACTAGAGGAATAAATTGATTGGTGACCTTGACATTGAAAACAAAACTGACAGTGATCATGAGATGTTATTAAATAGAAAAAAACATAAGCATGCCATACTTCATCCCTGAATCCCAAGTAGCTTTTAAAATATAAAGCAGAAACAAGAGCAAACATCAAATATAAACCAGTGATTTTAACATTCAAGATAATACCCCTGACATGGAAGGCAACACATGTTGAGTGATAATATACAAAGAATACCAAATTTCATTCATTTGCCTTCATTAGCATGGTAAAAGGAAAAATGCTACTGAAGCGGGATACATTGACCTGTGACCTTCACCTTGATGGTAGGTCCCCATAATCTTAAATGGCTCTATGGCTATCAAATGTGAAGGAGAGCATGAAAAAAAAACTGGAAAATATGGGTATGAGACCTTGATCTTGAAGATATGATTCACAGTACATAACAAGCTTTATCCTTTGATCATATAAAATAGAAATGTGACAGATGGTACCATGGCCTTGACCTTAAAAATGTTACACAGATAAACTTCTAATGATCATGTGTAAGTGAACTAGGTTTTATTCCCTAATCACAAGCAGCTCTATAGTTATAGGAAGCAGGTGCAACCTATTGCCCTCAATTTTATCCAGTTACATTTACAACATATGGGCACATTTACAAATCGCTATCCGGCAAGCAAACTGCAGGAAGTTGCAAATGCCTGAAGTTATAGAGTAGAATAAAAAGTGGTAGGGAACATATAAATATTGATCTGTGACTTTAACCATGAAGATAGGACTCCTCTTGTTTTTGCGACACACCTAATGATGCTGTGACCTTTTGCTGTGGTTTATCACTTAATCTCGAATCGTTCGAATGATAAAGAGTAGAAAGGAAAGTGTAAGGGAAACTACACATATACTAATCGTTCCTATGTCGCCAAGATTGTGTTTCAGTACCGTGAAACACTATATATACATATAAATTATTGCATTGAATGCTAATATCTGTATATACCTGCAATTATACTATTACAAATAGAGGTGGCTTTATCCCAAATTTTAGACGCTAAGAAATGTATATAACTTCTGACAAGCATCATTTAGACACTTGATCCAGTTATCTTAACCCACAGATCGTGGCATATATATAATTAATATATAATTTCTGAATAATTAGAAACTAATATGAATGTATTAAGAATCGTCAAGCGTATCCCTTTTCGTATACAGCATGCTTAAAACTAAAGAAAAGAATTTACTTCCATCCAGTATAAACTTAAAGTTTCCTGGAAAAACAGTTTCTGCTCTTTTGTAAGAAAAGCTGTCCTTACGTAAAAATTAAACGAAATATGTTAATGTCAAAACATTTTTAAAAAAGAAAAACGAAAAAGTATTTAACAAGCTGTAATTAGGCTGTAAATAATGAAATGGTACTCATTGCTTTTAATGAACCTGTTTTTGTCAGTCGTTCAGTCGTGAATATAATCACTGCGATAAATTAGAAGGGTGATAAATAAGTTTGTAAGTTAAAACTTTATGGATTGATTTCGGAACTACATGCTTTTACTCAGAAGCCTTTTGAAAAAAAATGAGTAGTGTTTTCATCCATAGACTGATTTTTTTCCTTCTATTTTAATGCAAAAATATAAAAGACGCAGTCCAGCAAAAGGTCAGTTCTCTTATCTGACAATTTTAGAGTTTATTGGCTATAATCACTTGCAGTCGACGTGGACATACACAAATTAAAAAGAATATTGAATAAGCATTTCGTAAAATTCGCTATAAAAGAGAAACGGTCATATGTTTATACAGTGCATTGAAAAGCTACAAAAGGTCTTTGAAAGTATTTCAGTTGTAACATTTAAAAATAATAATAAAAATATTTTTTATACGGATTCCTTGGAACATAACGTATGCCATGAGCAATTTCTGAAAACCCTTGAAAGAAACAGATTCTCTTCCACTGGGTGTTATCTTCGCTAGCCAAGGTTCCGATATGTTAACCCTATCTATACCATGGCGTATCGATCAGATGTTTTTCTTCTGCTTTGTGAACTCCATTAGATTCGGCGGCAAACCACCATCCGATCAAGATGAACTTGTTTATATTTTAACAGTGTTCCTACGTGATCTAGGCTACGGTTCACAAAACTTGAATGGACTCAAAAATGAGCAAAATTTCCTGCCGGTCCGTGTTTAATAAGTAATGTATCGCTGTTACACGCTATTTGTTAATCGGAATTTTTTACTAAGGGAGGCAACTATGAAATCCTATAAATGTGGCTAGGACAAAGAACTGAAATATCTGATCTATCCGTCAAAGTGTGGATAAAGTTAAGATGATTAAGCGTGTGCTTTATTGAAAACGTATTCGGACGGTTTTTGTTTCAATTCTACAGACAAGGATCAATATGCCCAATAGTAAAGATACAAAATACTGTATTTAAGCTGGAAGCAATCTTGCTGAATTTGTTTAGGAATGGGTGAAATGCCGCTTAAAACAATATTGGTAATTAAACATATCAGAAGTCAATAATAATAATAATAATAATAATAATAATAATAATAATAATAATAATAATAATAATAATAATAATAATAATAATAATAATAATAATAATAAAAACAATATTAACAAGAAGCAGAAAAAGGAGAATATTTAGTCGTTTAATAAGATTTAATTGTGTATCTATTAAAAGTCATTTTCAGAAATAGTTACAATACATAATTAACATAATAAGTTTATTGTCGTTAATGAGCACATTTAACAACTGGTAAATATTCTTTTGAAAATTCAGCGATTTCATATAATCATCCATGTAAGGTTTCAAAGGCGTGAAAAGTCGCTTTTACAACGAAAACTTTATATATTGAATCTGAAGTACAAAATTCACTTTTGGAATCAAACTCAGTTTTGAATTCTATCAGTTTGATTAGGCGAAAATTCAAGTGCAACATTAATTGAACTAATAAAAATCTGAAGTTCAGTTTTAGTCTTGAATCACGTTAGTGAAGTAGTGAAGCCAGTTTTGGACAGTCTTGAAAAGAAAGGTTTGATTCCACAATATGGAGGTTTAAAACTCTCAGAAAAACATTTCCAGAAACTGGGTTTTGATTATTTATCGCAAATACTGTCCCTTCCAGCAATTTAAGAAACAAATACAATTCATAGGTAACAATCGATTTCTTTTAAAGCAACGCACATGCTTAAAAATGAAACAATAAAATCAGAAATGGTAACCATATTAAAATCAACATATAACATATAAAGATGCCTTTGCGATATTTTGTTTTGTAACCCTGTAAAGGAAAATTACAAACAATTTTTGGCATACTTTTCAAAAATAGGCTTGTTAAGTTGCACCAGTAAGCACCCAATCTAACACACACACACACACACACACACACACACACACACATACACACACACACACACAAACACACACACACACACACACACGAAGACCACAAAAATCATAAATGAGAATCATTTCAAGAAAATCTCAATGAAGTCTAGAATGAATTTCATTCACTAGAGATAGTTCTTGAACGTGTATTTTTGTTTGTTTATAACGCACTATGATTGTGTACATGTTCAAAGGTTTTATTCCTGATTGTAACATTACAAGGTTTCAGAAGTATGAGTAATGGTGTTAACACATTAAACAAATTTTCAAATTTTAATCTTCAAACGCAGATAAGCACACGTAATTCTGCAGTGAAACTTTTAATTTGTGCGATGAATTCAATGGAACCTATTGAAATCACAATCTTTTAAGTGAAGTCATTTTCGTGGGAAAATTGCAGAGCATTAATAGCAAATAATCAATTTATATATCTGAATGAATGCAGTTCAAAACACGCTTTCTACTCAAAGAATTATATGGATTTAACTTAGGGGAAGTCTTCGTTACTGAGATATGTCTGAAAGATGAACGGTCAAATAAATAAGGAAACAATCGTCAAATACATAAAATACCTGAACGCATGAGATGATAAATCACTGCGCCATTAGGAAAAGCGGTAATTTGTCTAATTAATTACCGTCCGCGAGGTAAGTTAGTCCAAAATTTATGTTTCACCGTTTGGAATCCTAGCTACGTTCAGTGAGAGCGCACTTATTATATCAGTTTTAAGCAAATATTCCCCATGGTTTGCAACTGTTCGTACCTAATCCGCCTAATTCCAGATAAAATAAACATACTTATTGCGGCCATTTTAAATTAATTATCGGCTTCTGAAATGGAAAGTTAAATAGCAGGGCCAAACACCCGATAAGATTTTGGAGTATCGTGGAGAGGTAGGCTTGAGGTCTCCCGACTCCGGTCGCCGCTCAAAGACTGGCGACATTGGGGATGAAACTAAGGCAATAAATTCTGTAGAGAATTAGAAGCCCCGTTGATCTGTCACTCGTGTAATACACCAACTCTCTCTCTCTCTCTCTCTCTCTCTCTCTCTCTCTCTCTCTCTCTCTCTCTCTCTCTCTCTCTCTCTCTCTCTCTCTCTCTCTCTCTCTCTCTCTCTCTCTCTCTCTGATGGTCCCTATGACTTTATTGAATGTTACTTCTACGATTTGCTATCTGCTAAGGAATGCTAAGGAATCAGGAAATGCATGGTTTTAAAATATCGCATCTTGTAAAGAAGTATACGAAAACACTACAATCGAAATGAATAAAATCACCCGTCATATTTTATACTGTACCATCTCAGGTTATTCCTGCATTCAAAATGATCAATGAAATGTTAAAGTTGTGAAAATAAAAGGTTGTTTTAGAAGGATATTCTGTTACCATGTTGATAAGACAGAAAAACCAATTTTCGAGCAAAATGTATTGTCTTCATGTTGTACATTAAATGATGAAAAATATATATCGCTCCATGTTGTACATTAAATGATGCACGAAATATATATCTCTTGATGTTGTACATTAAATGATGCACGAAATATATATCTCTCCATGTTGTACATTAAATGATGCACGAAATATATATCTCTCCATGTTATACATTAAATGATGCAGGAAATATATATCGCTTGATGTTTAATAATAAATGATGTACCAAAAGTATATCTCTTCATGTGGTATATAAAATGATGCAATAAAGATATATCTCCCCATGTTTTATATCAAATGATGTACCATCGATATACCTATTCGTGTTTAATATTAATTGATATACCAAATATATATCTCTCTCCATGCTGTATAGTAAATGATGTACCAAAGATTATCTCTCGATGTTTCATATTAAATAATCTATCGAACGTATATCTCTCCATGTTTAATATTTAATGATATACCAAATGTTTATCTCTTCATGTCATATATAAAATGGTGCAAGAAAGATATATCTCTCTATGTTTATATTAAATGATGTACCATCGATATAACTCTTCGTGTTTAATATTAATTGATATACCAAATGTATATCTCTCTCCATGCTGTATATTAAATGATGTACCAAACGTATATTTCTCCATGTTTTATATTAAATGATGTACCAAAGATTATCTCTGTATGTTTCATATTAAATAATCTATCAAACGTATCTCCATGTTCAATATTTAATGATGTACCAAAAGTATATATCTCCATGTTTTATATACAGTTATGTACCAAAAGTATATCTCTCCATGTTGTATATTAAATGATGAACCAAACGTATATGTCTCCATGTTTCGTATAATTTATGTAACAAAAACACATCTCTCCATGTTGTATTTTACATAATCTACCAAAAGTTTAATATTAAATGATATACCGAAAGTATACATCTCCATATTCTATATTAAATGATGTACAAAACCAAAAGTATATTTTTCTATGTTGTATATTAAATGATACACCAATAATATCTTTCCATCTTTAATGATGTTGTTGTTGTTGTTGTTGTTATTGTTGGGCTTAACGCAATTTTTCAGCACACGATAGGCTAATCATGGCGGCCAGTATTAATGGTGGAGGAAGAAACCGGGAAATCACCGGAAAGAACCACCGACTCACGAGAAGCTACTGGCAAGCTTTCTCACACATCCACATTAGCCGAATCCTAGACTTGAACCCACGCAGACAGAGGTGAGATGGCAGTGATCCGTAACGGATAGCGCTTTAGACCACTAGGCCACTCGGAGCCCCTATATATTTAATGATGTGCCAAACGTATATCCATGTTGTATATTAAATGCTGTACCAAACAAATATCTCTCCATCTGAGACAACTGACAAAGAACAGTATTTAATATAACTTTACCACGATCCTAAAAGCGCATTTGCTTGCAGAAAAATCGATTAATTTTGTGAACAAATTAAACGCGACAAAAAGGACAAAAACGCGTTGAATTGAAAACATGATATGATTAAAAGAACATTGTACCTTTATATTTTTCAAGTAAAGAAGAAAAAGATTTCATTACAGAAGCTTGATGTTAGTCACGTGGATGATCAGTGGCAAGCAGACATCGTTGTACGCAAGCATGTAAAGATATAATTAAAGCAAAACCAAAACAATGAACACGATTACATTTTTACTGTGAGGGATGTCTTTTCGAGGTTCGTTTAGTCTGAAAAAGTGAAAACGAAAATGGAGATGACGTACGCGATACTGTTAGATCAATCTTCAAAGATAGGAAGCCTGTAAAGGTAGTTTAATGTGGAGGGCTGTCGCCTTTGTTTGGCACTTAAAATTGGCAAGGATGTCGCTGAAACATTTCAAAGACAAAGTTGAATTTAACCTCAACTAGAGCCACTAGATCGAGACAAACAAAAGTAGTTCCAAAAATGATTCAACCTGTCGCCAGAGTGAATATGTTCTTAAGAAATACATGTTACACCAAAGTTTTACTTATTTTGTAATTTAAAGTAATATCAATTCATCCTCTTGGCACATATTAGATGTCATTACCTCTACTTAGGCTCAATCCACAGTCTCATTTGAACCAATAATCGACTCGAGGAAGCAGATGTCCCCAAGTAATTATCGAGAAAGGAAATCATCGAATGCCAAAATTCGAACCGCAAACTATTGGCTTTGAAATACAACGCTTGTATATCTGCAAGCCGACTTCGCTTACTAACACTGAAATTATACATATTCTATCAGACTGTAAACCTTTCTTAAAGGAACGACAACAACATTTGACTGTCGCATTAGCAATCCTGCGGTATAGTCTTAAAACAATGTTTTGCGTATTTTCAAAGAAACAATTGTAGCTTTATTATTATTATTATTATTATTATTATTATTATTATTATTATTATTATTATTATTATTATTATTATTATTATTATTATTATTATTATTATTATTATTATTATTCTAGCGTATGGCGTTTTATTTATGCAAAAATCAGTTTCTCTTCTTAAATGTTTTAACGACTTTCCTTTAATGGATTTCTCTTTACATTTTGTTAATACAAGTGGAAACTTCTAATTCCTACAGTCGTCTCTTATAGCTTGTTTCCACTTCTGAGATATACTACTTGTAATCCATAAGTATCGACGCCAGTGTACAATGAAATAAGAGAGTACGCGGTTGCACATGCTTGTTTAATTTTATATTATTGTATGCATTAAATGCTCATTTTGAAATAGCTACATTAAAAAAATCTTTTAATATATATATCGTTTGTTAAATAAAATCTAGTCCACTCTTAGAAACATTATTTTAGCTATCATTCTATCGCTGCTTATAATCTCTTCATTAATGAAACTTCGTAAATTTTTTTTATATCAAATAGATTAATAAAAAAATAGTGTTCATAAAACGATGCCAATGACAGACTTCATACCTGCCTTTCATGCAAGGTAAACCCCGTCTGCATTGATTCATGCAAGGCGAAGACGAATGAACTGAGACATTTAACTAAACGTTTCTAAGGTATGTTGGACAAATTCATAAATTTGAAAAAAGCACTAAAGGAAACATTACACTTTTTCATCAGCATAAAATTTATGATAAATTGATAAAATAACTTGTTGCCAAACTGCAATTTAAAAAAGTTAGTAAGCATATATCGAACGGTACTCAAACTATCTGTTTTCAACGTAGTCCAACCTCTTAACAATTAAACCACAGTTGCTTACTGGTCAAGGAAATATGTGAAGAAATACAACATTTAATACAGAACTGAAATTTCATAACAAACGTGTACTGTCGAACAGCAATTCAAGAACTGTAGTGCACTTGTCGCAGAATTATTTGAATGTTTCTAATGAATGTGACCGCTTTGAGTTCCTAAGATTTTTAGTTTTCAGAAGCTACAGTCTTTGAAGCAAATGCTTTGATGTCCAGCTGATTACTGATATCTGTTAGCTAGATTCCATTTTGCCAAATTGGATTATCATCTAAGACACCTTATATCTCTATTTGTTTGATAATTTTGCTTTGTATTGATACCACAAGTGAAAAGGAATTGACCATCCTTGTGTTTCAGCGGCGATATAGGGTCATCAAAGAGGCTATAAGACCCAGACACATAAACACGACGGAGTAACTACAAACTTGGCATCGTTTGCTAGCACGTGGACATTTGGAGTTTCTTAGCTCGAAAAGAATGTATGCATTCCTAATTCAGTTGTCAATGAAAGTGAAATTTATACAGAATAGCTATCTATGTGACGCACAATTATTCCTTCGTGAAGAATCCATCACTATTTGCTGTTGATTTTGTCAAATATATAGAGAAATATATTACAGATGCGTCACAGACGCAGGCTTGATGAGATTTTTGTATTACAAAACATGGACTCCTACAGTATTCCTACTTTAAAAACTACCCTTTATGTATGCCCCCTCCCCGCTCAATATATTTTTTTTTACATCTGTGTCAGCATTGTGGATAACAATAATTATCATCACAATCGGACACATTTTACTAAATTTGATTAAGTTTTAATTCAGACAATCATTAACAAAAATTAGATTATCTCTTTTGAAAGCCAACGTTTTCATTTCGCATGACATTTGTACAAACATAAGAATAAAATCGTGTTTAGACTTTGTACCTAACCGCCTTAGTACAATCAAAATATAGTCTGGAAGGATGGTCTGTATTGTTGAAAACTGGTTGGATAAAAATCTTTATTTTATACAATATAATTTAGATGAAGATGGCTGATTTCTTACAACTGGTTGTTTAAGAACATGATGGAGCAATTAAAGAAAAAAAATCCCATGTAGATTGGGTCGTAGCAGGTAAGAAATCCAGATCTATGAGCCTTCGAGTCTAATGCGTCTTAAACATTTAGTGAAAGAATAGTATAACAAATTAAAAAAACAACAGCGACTTTCCTATTTCTCTGACAAATGGCACTATCATCTTTATCTCTCTGGTTCTTTCACTGCCTCAAATATCCATAAAAGTACAGTACTTGCGTCTGAACTATTATAGAATTGATACATTATTTTAATATATATATATATATATATATATATATATATATATATATATATATATATATATATATATATATATATATATATATATATATATATATATATATTCAGCATGAAAATACATTTCATCTATATAGATGTCAAAGAAACTATCATCATAATATAAAAATATGGCGTGAGAACATGTCATACAGCGTGTAGCTTGTTTAATGTTTCAAGACAACGTTTAACGAAGTAGAATCTAATTAAAAATTTCCTATATCTACGATTGGATCAAAATCAATACTGTATAATCATACTCAATCATATTGGGTTTATTACGTCAGCAAGGCATTAGTTAGATAGATGTAGTATGGTTGTCATAGCGTTGGCACCTTTTAACCCAACATACGTTTATCAAATCTCACCGATACTAGAACAAGATATAGACTAAATATTTAACCTCCACACTTCTATATGGCTAAACGGATCATACTATTTATTGTTACAAAAGACCTTGTTACCTTTCGATTGGTGTTTTGTGTAAAACAAATCCTAAGTTTTTATGTTGACAGTGAACCTCTCTTTTATCTTTTATCCGGGTTTACAGCACAGCTTTTCTGCTATCCTGTCGCCAATTAAAGTATTTAGTTTTACTGAATAAATCATCTGCTCTTAAAAAGTTTCAAAATAGATTAAATTCTAAGCTTCGCGACAGGCATGCTGGCCAGAAATTCTCCAAAGTGTAACTTCGTTATATCTTATCGTGAAACAAGGTGTTTCCAATACAAAACAAATAAGTGGCTCATGCTATTGAATTAATATCCCCCTATGATCGTCTGTATTGCGAAATTTATCCAAGTTACACCAAATCAGTGAAGAATGATTAAAGCAGACGACAAATAATGTAAAGAGAATTAGTTCCCTGTCGCCAGTCGACCATTAGAGCCGGCTGCGGATTTCCGTAGATCGATTTCCTCCCACTCGCATATCTTAAACATGGCGGAGTGGCACCCACCCGGGTATGCCTGAGATGACGTCATCTGTCGTCTGCTACGAAGTTTACCTATAATCTCTCTCTCTCTCTCTCTCTCTCTCTCTCTCTCTCTCTCTCTCTCTCTCTCTCTCTCTCTCTCTCTCTCTCTCTCTCTCTCTCTTGGAAAAACTCTCTCTCTCTCGTTCCAAGAGAGAGAGAGAGAGAGAGAGAGAGAGAGAGAGAGAGAGAGAGAGAGAGAGAGAGAGAGAGAGAGAGAGAGAGAGAGAGAGAGAGAGAGAGAGAGAGAGACGCACGCACTCAACACAGTGCACGATGTACAAAGCTTCTTTAATATAACAATATAGCTGCAAGCATCTTAGGCGACTTTTGAAAATCCAGATGTTATGTTTAATTGAGTTGAAGAGCATTTACAAGTTAATTTCTGATTGTTGCTGCTATGTTTTTGTTTTTGTTTGGGTCTTCAGTCTACTTAGTTTATTTTGTTTAAAATATTACACAAATAAAATGATTACAGGTGTGTTTAAGCTTTGGGCTATGCAAGGAGAGAAATGTTTAACGAATGGCTTTGCGTCCTACAGCTGATTATGAAAATGAAATCATCTCAGTAAACAAATCCATTCATCGAAATATCTAAATATATGACGAACAGTCGACAACATGTTATTGTACGCAGTGGTTCGATTGTAAATAAAATATATTGGCCTGCATGATTAAAATTCACTGTAAAATACAGAACAGCCATCTGTTCAGTTTTCTCGACATTTCGAATAATTTTAGTATCCTGTTTTACTTATATAAGAAATGAATGTACAAAGCAGCTTTCTCGTAGCCGTTCTGGATGTTGTCTTTCGGTGAAAAGGGGAATAAAGTTGACAAGAAAACTTTCTTCAAATAATAAATTAAAGACATAGTTGGCTAGAATAAATAGCCACTTTCTCTTATTCTCATATTATATCGACATAATCGAAGCTCTGATGTCAATATTTATAACAAATAATATTTTTTTTAAAAAAAATTCTCAGAAAGGAGGATTCATTTCTGAATTTTCTAAAATTATGACTGTAGATTTTAGTTTTCCAAACTTCAATAGTATTCAAAATTTTCACTTTAATTTGAAATTAGATCATTCATTCTGAAAAACCACTTGAGTGAAATAGCTAGCAGTGTTTGGGTCATTACAGTGTTGACTAACAGTTTGATTTTCTTATAATTGTTTTCCAGCTGAGTGTATATATTATTACAAGAATTTTACCTTAATCTTATTCTCATTCCCTGCTATGAGAAGGAAACACTAGTATATTTAAGAGATGTCTTGGCCGAGAGAGAGAGAGAGAGAGAGAGAGAGAGAGAGAGAGAGAGAGAGAGAGAGAGAGAGAGAGAGAGAGAGAGAGAGAGAGAGAGAGAGAGAGAGAGAGAGAGAGAGAGAGAGAGAGAGAGAGAGAGAGAGAGAGAGAGAGAGTTGTTTTCTTCGGGATTTCTTAAGATAAAGTGTCACGCATAACTATGTAGATACGACCACATCTACATATGAGGAAGCTCTGGCAATGCGGAGGTACACGGGATCTCTGTACTATAATGAAATACGTGAGGAATCTCTTCTAGTTTGGAGCAAGTAGTCTTTATTTACTAAATTGATACAGAGAGATATACAATGCTACATTCTAAAGATACACTATTGAAAAATACATAAAATGCATATTATACTTTTCTTTCGTGCCAAACAATTCCATATTTTTGTGTAATGTCTGTTTTGTAGAATATAATTTAAATAATTAGATCTGGACTAAATTAAAGAGTATAAAATAGTTGCGATTAATGAAACAATCGTTCTGATGAAATATATTTTACTTAACTTAGGGTGAAATACTAAGTTGGAATATGTTACTAAATATTATTGGCTGTTACTTAAAGAATATTTTATTTCCAGATTAAATCTAAACAAAGTCGGTAGCAAATTAATCTTTTTACTTTAACACAAATATAAATGAATATAAATTCTTAAAACAATTAAATATTCCATTATATTATAAAATTAAAATAAAAAGAAAACCGGCAAGAACATTGAGACTAGGAAGGTTACAACATAAATCTTTAACTTTTAACAGTACTTATTCTTTAATAAATTTACGGACATAAATGATTCTTACCAGTAATGAAATACGAGAGAAATCTCTTCTAGTTCTGAGCAAGCAGTCTGAAGATAATTGCGAATCGGGCGCTTATTTTTACTGGTTCAAGATACCCCTAATCATTTTTTGGTAAAGACGTGGATAGGAGTGGTGTGGCATGCTAGCATCATGCCTGTAATACATGGTTCAAACCTGAGAGATCCAGTGCATCCTAATGGGATCGTATATGTTCTTTGCGTCATATTCTGCCTCATCAATATTATGGCTGAAACCTAGCTTGCTAAGACAGACAGTACTTTACGAATTTTTGCACTGAGTGTTATTTTGCTGAGTCGGCATATACATGTATAATACAAATAAGATTTGTAATTGTTTAGAGGTGTCTTTTACTGAGTTAGAAATCTTTATCAAAATATAATATAGCCCAAATGAATAAAGTTAATCTGTCTATATTTTATTGAAATAACTCCCAATATAATTTAATGAGAATTCAATCCAACGAAAAATTAGTTTTAATACAATTTAAAGGAAATTCCAATATTATTATTTTTACTTAAATTTTCTGTCCTAATATATATGTAACCAAAGCTAGCTGTTGTCAATGGGCAGCAGCTTTCATTTCATAAAATTCACTCATTAATTATTGTATATATGAATAAATATAAAAGTGATAAAGCTTCGTTCTAATTGTACCTCCGTTTGAAAAATATAATTCTTCCAATAAATCATAATTTTCCTTTATAATTTTTTTTCAGAACAAAGATGAGATGAGAATTGCAACTATTTGGTTTAGCTAATTTAATTGAAAAAAAGAAAAATATACCTACAAATATTTAACAGGCTAATTTTTGGAAAGAAGCACAAACTGAAAAAAGTTTGATATTTACAAGCAATATTGCTATATTTACAAGCAATATTGCTATTAAAGTGTTATGCTGAGAATATATTTTGTAATTTAAAAATAGTTTATTCATTATTCATTATTGTGTAATGGAAATATTAGAACATTTTTTTTCTTAACGGCCATTGCTCTCAAGACTTAGATTTGTTGCGCTGACTTTTCAGTTTTCCCTTACCGAAGAAGTTTAATAACACTAAAACTTTATATAGACTTACATAATATCATAAAACATTTGACGCTGGGTTTTAGGCTACGCTGTTGTCTGTGTAGTACAATCTGTGCATTTTATCAGCTCCATATATTGCTTGTTGAACGAGACTAAGGTTGTTGTGTGAATAAGACATTCATTCACTGTGCGTTGGCAAAGTCTATGCAAAAATGATATGCAAGGTCGTAATGAATCACTACTAATTAAAAAGGCATGTGTTTGCGGAATGTACTTTGATAACAATTTAATAATGTAGTGAAGGTACAGTACAACAATAATATGACTGATGTAATGGAGGTATATGAATGGCATGCTTATAATGAAGATATTATAATAAAAGTGCATATGCAATAGTGTAATAATATAGACAATAATGTATAAGCATTTATAGCACAAACTTGCTAATGTATCATTGACAAACAAAAGATATAAAAAAGTAGAAAGATATGAGTATGTTGGCGTTTATAACGGGGTTGGTGGTATGTCCAGTTGTCCAGTACATTTAACTTCAGCTAAGTGGTATGCACGTATGAACTTAATACGTACCATAACACAAGTGATTGAACAGCTTAGCATGAAGACATTAGTAGTGATTAAACAAATCTCTTAGTTGAAGTTATGCACTCTTGGATGGCCTTGCATATCTCCCCATCAGTCTTAAGCGATTGGAAATGGTTACCTATTAATATCGACCCCGTATCTTTGCGGTTTCTGGTTCACCGCATGAAGAACGAGTGCTAAATGACAACTGTTTTTGAAAATATACATCCTTAATAAACTACAACCTAGCACAAGTTAAGTCAAACTGCAAAAAAAAAAAAAAACATAGACACTGATCGACGTTGTATGATGCGCCGGCAGATCAGGATCTATGTTGTTTGTTCCACTAATTACTCCTAACCGTCTACCTAGGCAAAAATCGTTCGGCGACGTATAAGACGACAAATTTATATCTGTGTTGTTTGCAGTTGTTCTTAACCTATAACGAGCAAATACATTATTCATTTCATGTTATGGAAATTATGTTGCAATATGATGAATATGTTGAAAACGATGCCTCATTAATTATGTTTACGCTCCACTCATTACCCCAAAAAGAAATTAGTATGTGGTTCATGGTCTCGATTATATTAGTGACTCACTGACTGAATTTTATTTTTATTTATATATACGTGTCTGGTCGAGGGTATTAGTGTATTTTTGTTTGATAATAATATGAGTAGCCCAGACTTTATATACATACACTTAAAAATCACAACGCATTAAAATAACCTACATCACAGGGACGCATGGTATTTATGTTTCCAACAATAAGAATGACCCATAAGCGTTTGTTACAAGGAGTCCAGAGATATACTTTATAGTCAAAACAGATATTATTATACCTTTAACACTGCTGGTGTATACAATTCATGTAATTTTCTTTCTTGTTTCAAGCAAACATTCTCGAACAGCTGGTTCAATTTTCTTGTCTTTGCTGAAAAAGGTCATTACATCGTGAGATATACAATATTTATCATTGGACTTACTTAAGCTCATACACACTGTTTCATAATGGCGCTATACCTGTAATTGCTGCCGATCATTAAGTCTGAGAAACGTCGGTTGCAATACTGACATGGGCGTTAGTCGTACTTGGTAAGATTAAATGACATAGACAGATCATGTTTGCACATTTATCTTTCTTGTTAATTATATATTGATTGGATAGTTAGTTGTTTGTGAATGTATGTATGCATGCATGCATGCATGCATGCATGTATGTATGTATGTATGTATGTATGTATGTATGTATGTATGTATGTATGTATGTATGTATGTATGTATGTATGTATGTATGTATGTATGTATGTATGTATGTATGTATGTATGTATGTATGTATGTATGTATGTATGTATGTATGTATGTATGTATGTATGCATTCGTGCATGCATGTATTTATCAATGTATGAATGTATATATGTACGTATGTATATATGTATGTATGAGTGCTTTCACACATAGCTATCGTACAGTTTTCGCATAAAATAATGATGTCATTCATAGATTTGTATGAAAATAAAATAGAAAAATAAAATTTAAAGCTGTTCACTCAAAATGAGAATATATTAAATTGTGCTCACGGAATGTTTCACCTTTCATCAATACTGGACATCTCTTGTGCCAATAAATTCTCGAAGAGACTTCCTATTTTATATATAGTAAGACTTACTTGGTATTTATCATAAATCTTTCAAAAAGAAAAACACCAGCTCAATTGTAACACTCAATCAAAATCTAAGTAATCACAATTTGTGTGTATACCATTTCGATTCTGTCTAATCATGGTGAATATTCTGAATTGCTAAATTTTATGTCCATAATTTGTCAAAATCATATCATACGTAGTTTAGTTAAGAACAAGTCAAGATAGCTTAATAAAACTTTAGTTGGATGTATGGCTTAACAGTGAATTTCACCACTCTAAATAACTTTCACTTTGATTTAAGTCGCCGTCTAAATACCAGCCACAAGGCGACTCTCTGAGAGGCTGTTTGTTCAGTTTGACAAAACACATTTCTGGAAAAGACAAACTACTCCACACTCTGTCAGACTGATATTGTACATCCGATTTGTCAATATATTGTGATGGATTCGCAAGTGTTGTCTGCCGTATTGACCGAGGAGCAAAACATGGGCAGGAGAATAAGGAGAAGTTTGTATCATTTGCCTGTCCAATTACCGCTTGAGTCAGACATCGTTTGAACATTCGTCTCGTGCGTTAATATTTGCCAACAGTACACTTGCATTTCAGCAATATTTAAATCAGGTTATTGTAGTCAATTCTTTTCCTCTTCCTAACATCTAAAATATAACCAAAATTGGTAAATATTTTCTATAGTCTTGTTTAAACTAGAACTTTTGCCTATGGCAAGTAATAAAATAAAAAATTTAGGTATTATTTCTTTAAACAGAATTAAAATTTCAACCTGTCAAAATGGCAGATCATTTAAATATGCTATTTAAAGTTTCATTTTAACAACACTTTGAAGCTGATGTTGGTATCACTGGAAGCAAAAGTACTTCGTAACTAGATAAACGTTTATTATTATTATTATTATTATTATTATTATTATTATTATTATTATTATTATTATTATTATTATTATTATTATTATTATTATTATTATTATTATTATTAAAATATAATGTTGGTTTGTGGTTACCTGACAGACTGTCAAATCGTCTGTCCTTTAGCCAGACTTATCTTTTGCCACATAATGATTCAAGGATTGCAGAATATAAAGTTAATATTCACACCAGTCCAACACCCCACCCCCAAAATATAGAGAGACACTGGATAACTCGTCTTTACTTCAAATGTTAACTTGGACCATTCGTTCAAGAAAGCAGGGAATGTGCAATGTTTGGCAGTTATAATATTCTTAGTATTATAATTTTGTTATTCTCATTAGCATTGGTGTTATTTACCACGACAACGACAAAATGATGATGATTGTGTTATTTCTGAATCCTCCTAAGGACTCTTTTTGCCGTATTGGGTCCAAGTTACTACAAACATCAATTAGGATAGCTGATGTTTCTGAGCATCCGCCTACTTCAGCCACGGTATGCATTACTTGTTGATCATCTTAATAGCAACAGTAGTAGTAGCAACAGCAGTAGTAGTAGTAGTAGTGCTAGTAGTAGTGCGACAGATGCTATTGTTATTATATGATTCTATTTTGTATCGGCTCTGATTCATCTTAGTCAGGTTCTTTTTAGTGAACTCTGTCAGAGCTACTTATTTCTCTCTGTCATAAAAGACACATTCTATAAATCTTCTCTAACATTAACAAATACAGTAACCCAGAAGTATTTTCCGATTTGTCTGTAATCTCATTTTTTATTTATCTACAAATGATATTTTATTACTAATATTCTATTTTATTATATATTTCATCATGAGATATTTAAATACATCAGTGCGAAAATAACTATATCGCCACTATGTAGATTTATTCAGATCCATTTAAGCCTATATCATTGCTGTCTCTCCCCCTCCCCAATCAGGTTGAACTGTGTGTCAAAAATTTTGACGTCTGTTATATATTTATGGAATCAATGAGAAGGCACCACCAAGAATGCACACAAATAAAGGTTTAAAAAATCAAAATATATATTTCAAGAATTAGCTTTTCATATTTAGTTTTCCACACAAATCATGCAAATAGTCAGTGACAGAACATACATGACCTTTTACTAACCGATATTCTTAGTCATGCATAGTATAGTACAAGTGTTACACTCATAACAAACGGTATACATTTTAAGTAAACTCATGATTAAACATATAAATAAATTTGCCTAAGTAACTATGTTAACTCTCAGCATAATAATAATAATGTCTGAAAACAATCGAAAAATCAAAAGCAGGCATTAATAAATGTTGATTGCACCCCAAAATCACTTGACAATCGAAATATGGATACAGTGTATGTTACCGAAATTGACGGCAAACTTGCAGACACGCTTGAATGCAGAAATAAACAAAAATATCTTTTAAAAGCGAATATATATTCTTTGTATATTTTACTATATCTTGACAATAAACGTCCATACTAAATTTGCATTGATGTTTTTTTTTGCCAACGTAAAAATACATGTTATGATTGTCATGGAAAGAACACTAGTCCTTTAGAAGTAAAGAGGCAGGAAGAAACGGAAACAGAAAAAAGCCATATATTTCAATAAATGCAAGAAGGCATGACAAAACTAGAAGACGGTAAAGTGGCAGTACCCGACAAATGAAGTAAATTCAAGAAGGAGACAGTGAAGGAGAGAAAGAAGAAGAAAATTAACTTTATGTGAAGTTTTCTTTCGAATAGTATTCAAAGATAATATACCAAAGTTAACTTAGGTGCTTCTTTGTCTTGACTTTTTTTTGCACCTAAACATATTCACGCGCTCACCGTTAAATCAAAGGGAAATGGATTTTAGTTTTGTTTCATTTGGCAATCACTGCGTAGAATCTCTTTTCTAAAAGATATAGGTAGCTCTGAATAGGATCGTTGGGCATTTTTATATCTAAAATAATTATAGAGTTAACATTTTACATTTTAACTGTCTCAATCGTTTTCTATGGTTAAATCCTATTCCTCCTTTAATGCCGCTTTGGCAGTGGTGGTAGTAACTGCTAATGTTGGCTTCTCAGTAACGGTTAGAATGGATTTAGTCATGGAAGGTTTAGAAATCTTGGAACGTGAAGGTTGCTTTCTCTCCGGTTTAGCAAACGTGCCATTTTCTTTTCAACCCTTTACTTCTATTTTCTATTTAAACTTTTCTTCTTCTTCTTCTTCTTCTTCTTCTTCTTCTTCTTCTTCTTCTTCTTCTTCTTCTTCTTCTTCTTCTTCTTCTTCTTCTTCTTCTTCTTCTTCTTCTTCTTCTTTCAGACGTTATAAAATGTCCATATTTTTTCTTCTGTCTCTTTCTGAAATCTCTCACCACTGTTAATGATAGAGAACTAAGTACAGAAGTACTACCATTGCAAGAAAACATCAGACGATATGAAATCAGCCATAGCTACATTGAAGTTACAATGTTTTGGAAAAAAGCACTAGGTAGAACCACTGTAGTAGACGTAGTCATAGCATCATCAATTTGAGTACACTAGTTATCTTCAGCAGATGTACCCCAATAAACTGTCTTCATTGTTTCGGTCATATGTACTGTTCTCAAACCGTTTCACAATGGTAAACCCTATGAACGTTGGTGCGCCAAAATATTGATAGTGACGTCACGCCTCCACTCGCTTCTGACTGGAAGAAATTCCCACTCTGGCTGAATTTTGGTTATAGGAACATTTCAATCTATTTCAAGCCTCTCTTGGACTAAATGTGTGTGTGCATTTTTTTATAGCGTCTTTTGTTCTCAACTCAACCTAGATTTGGACAAGTGAAGAGTGACCATGCCCTTCTAGCCAATGTATGTAAAGGCATCGTGGGCTATAAGAGGCATTACAGACACAGCAAGATGGAAAGATTTTATGCGAAGAAGCAAAGGGGTAAATTCACACACACACACACACACACACACACACACACACACACACACACACAAATAAGAGATCGGATTATAGTACGCAAAAAATAATCATCTTATCAGAATACAAAGATGAAGACTATGCATTCTCCTCAATTCAATCGTTCATGATGTCATAATAAAGTTTTCCTAGTTTATTCAATATTTCCATTGCACGGACACGTATTTCTAAAGCAGCATCTTCTCTTTCTTCGTCTTATTTTCATGCACGAATCCCTGAACCAGAGAAGACCGTTGAACATGGAATGCCTCTGTTAACTTGACAGGATGATGTTACCAGATAAAAGATGGTTTTCTGGTGAACATCCTCAGCTTCGTTGTCAGAAAACTCCTTACAAATATTGGAAAAGGCAATTATCCTTTGTTAAACCTAACATTGTGGTGTATTTTCTGTGTTAACCAAAGCGACTGCATGAGTACAAAAACATATAATTCAAAACATTTTGAAAGAAGCCAGCGATACTGTGTATTTGATGTTGTTCGAAAGAGTTGAAAGAAATTGTTTCTCTGATGATGACACCGAAATATAGTTTTGATGAAAGCATCATACTCTTCAACACATGATAAAAAAAATAATTCCAGTGTTCCAACAAAATAAATGTTCGTCCAATGAAAAATATTTTTTACAGCCTATATCTGTGGATAAAGTCACTGTTAAAATGTTAAATGCAGTATAGAGTCCTCTTTCAAGACAGTGCATTCTCGAACGACATAACTTGATGTGAAGACTTAAATTAGCGTGGTCTCGTACATATGGTGGATGGACTTGCACCACTGATACCGACAGGGGATACATCACTTTCCGTCCATTGTTAATGTCAGTGAGAATGTTTACTTACAACAAGAGTTACAATCTTGAATGGATCAGTCGAGCTCACCAGAAACGGAAAATTCGCAACTGTACGGACAATTATTGCAACGTCTTCGAACATTTCACCACAAGACTTCAATGATTGCTTCGTATTGCATAAGCCAAAAACTCAGAATACTAGTTTCCAAGATGTACGACGGTGGTTAAAAGAACAACCTACTTATACGTTACACAAAACCCATTCGACGCAAGTTTCCAAGAAGTTATTAGGATCAGTCATCTATGGCAAGCAGTTTGGCTGACCGTTCTCATTTGTTTTCTTACAATTGATGTTACGAGTATGTGTTTCGTGTAATTGAAGTATTTTCAAAATATGATAGTATTGTATATTTGTTGTATGCATATATATATATATATATATATATATATATATATATATATATATATATATATATATATATATATATATATATATATATATATATATATAACTCCAGTTACATGATTTTGTCTAATCTTTGCATTTTTGTGTAAATTGTACCGATTCTCTTTAGTTGAAATTTCGTATGTGTATATGTCTTATTTTAAGATATTAAGGAATTAAGGTTGTATATTATCAATACATAGATGATTGCGTATGTGGTGACAGTTACTAATAATTCATTATTAGTATATGTTAACAAGATTCGGCCTTTTTGCAATTGGACATTTCGGTCAGGTAGTATCTTAAAATAATTAAGTTAGTTCCAATTTAACAGTTTAAATCATGAGTTCCTCTACGATATTGGTAGTTGTCGATTTGTCTCGTGAGGAGCAGTGATATATGGGAGTCGAAGCTTCTTCAGTTGTATATAAGTATCTCGTAATGGGCAGTTTTCGTATTCTTGTTTCTTGTGTTCCTGTTGCAACATCAAATCTGCAGACTTGCTGTTTGTTGTACTTAGATATTAATTGAGATAATTATAAAAAAAAAAACATTTGTTTAGATTGTTTAGTGTAAATAGAATGTACTCATTGGATTTTAATATTATTCTATGTGAAGTATTCATTGGAGTTCTCAGTAGCTCCATTTTGACAACGTCGCAATTCTTAGCTGACCAGTACATTTCCGGATCTGAAAGTTATGGGAAACTTTTCATTCTTTTGGAGTTTAATATAACATTTTCAGGATTAGTTTGGATTCACTTCATAATACTGTAAGTTCTTTTCACAATTTCATTTATAACTTTGATAATTAGATTATTAAAGTTTTACAAAACTTGTTGGCTTAGCTTCTTTCTGTTACTTAATTCATGACCATAGAGTCGTAACTTATTTGATATACAAAATGGATTCAGACTTTGTTCGAGCTTTGAAAATTTTGCTGAAGCAAAGTGATTAATATCCTCTGAGATGGCAGGGTGGCAAAAAAACACCCACCGAATTTCTCAATCACCAGTTTCAAAGCCATCCAAAAAGACATTTATGCTTCATGACAAAAAAATCTTAAAAGAAAAGTGAATGTCGTCATATTTTTACAAAGAACATTGAAAGTACTTACATGCGAATACTGTGCGCATTAACAGATAAACTACATTGGTGTCCAACCGCATCTTATGAAATTCATCAGTTAGTCGTAACAAAATCAGACAAATTGCAACCAAAACGAAATGGAAGTGTTTTTAATCCCAGCAAAATCCGACAACTGCACTGTGAATCACAAAAATATTACATAGGTTTAAGAACAAATGGACATGTAGCCTAAAGACTATAAAGACTTGAACCCTTGGGTATTTTACTTCTTAGAAATGGCTGTAGTAAGGAAAAGTATATGAATGCTATTATTTACAGAAATAATTACTGATGAGGTTCATAATTTTTTGTGTCATATTATTTGCGTAAGACGGTAATGAAATAATTAAAATTTATAAAGTACACAAAACGTAACCTCAAAAGATAAATATGTTTATTTACTTATTACACGAAATTAAAAATCATTATCTTACATTGTTTAAGTTTGGCGAAATATGAGTCACTACTGTGACTAATGTTAGAAATGTGTTCTTTTCTTCTTTTTTTATGAAGTCGGTGGATCATCATATTTGGTTGCTTTGAAAGGTTTTTTTTTTTTCAAGATAATTCACGCTAGAATTTTGATTGTTATAGACTCTTCTTGTAAACTAAGAAAACGT